>OX463843.1:797336-901627 GCA_949825065.1 Odontocerum albicorne
GCCTTCCCATATACCGAAGTAGAGTGAGAATGAGACGTGAATAGCGTCGCTTCCTCACCCATAGCGGTTTTTTTAGAACGAATATACCTACGTCACACACTGGCACACGTTTGATTGTATTGGTGAATTTATTTCCAATTTTCACAAAATATTTTTGATGTGGCCGATAAGTGCTAATTATTCTTAATATTATTTTCTTATTCAATGCGTGAATGTATTACGGAGGAATACCTAAAATCTGAAGCCAGTATTTATTATATATATAGAGAAGAAGTTTTTAGAAGCAATGTGTACTTGTTACACATCACAGGACAGGAAGGGTTAAAAAAGGACAGGAAGGGTGTTTTGAACGTGTATTTGGAAATAATTCGGAAAAAATCCTTGTTTTAAAAAATATATGTAAGACAAATCTTTATGTGTTTTTTACCACAATGTTGAATATTTGTAAATAATGTTTAAAGGGCAGTTATTTTCTAAAGTTTAATAGAACTTTCCTTGATATAGGACTACTAATTTAAGTTTATTGAGAAAAAAATATCTCTGAATGTTTCTATTCAAATGTCTATGTCTATTTTTAATTTTCGTATCCAAACTTTTTTATTTTACCGAAATGTTCAATATTTCTATAACATATTTTTGGTATTTTCATTTAATTCTTTAGAGAATCAAGACGACAATTGTTAACTGAACAAAGAATTATTATGAAATAATTGTATAATTTTCATTTTTGACAAAATAAAGATCATAGGAATTTTTGCTTCTTTTTAAATCTAGTGCTCTAGCGGAAATATATGTTACTATTCTATCCTGTGTCTGTATTGCACCCCAGACGTAGCAAAATGTTCAATGAACTGCAATGTTGCATCGCTCTACGATAGATAGATGGCGGCGAAATCCGGAGTAAAATGTTACGTTGTAATTTTGATAAATTATTGAATTTGATATTATCGAGGTGTAAAAAGATAATAAAAGGTAGTTAGGTCATGAAAATAAAATTCAAAAGCAATTAATGTCTCAACTGACCACATTTAATGAAAAAAATACCTGATAATAAAAAAGTTAAATGTAGAAGTAACATGGTTCAATATTAATATAATTGTAACGTTTATAAAAATATCTGAAACTTTAGATTTTTTTAAATACTAAATTCTATTAGGTAGCCTTGAAGTGCTCAAAAAGACGACATATCATTTTAAATTAAAGAAAAAAAAACAATTCTATATTTGAAATAAATTTTACATTAAATGAAAAAAAGTGAAAAACGTTTGTCTAAAAAGAACGCGAATACTATTTGTCGAATCGTTACCGTGCAGCCATGCATCATGAGATGCATGGCTGCACGGTAACTTACTGGACTTCTGTGAGGAAGATTGTCGGGTCGAACCTCGCGCAGCGCTTTTCCCTCAATGTGTCACAGGAAAGAATTCGGGAGTATAAGAATATCTATGACTAACGTTCCTTCTATTTTTTTCATTGTTTGTGCGGCCTATCAAATATATGTGCAAGACAAAAAGAGGAAAGTAAAAAATTTAAAACACCAATAAAATAACACGAAGACCTTTGAACAAGAGATAATTAATGAAGTCTTTATTCGAAATACGTAACATAATATGGTGACTCCATGTTCCGCACACATCTCAAAGAAAGGAACCCGAGAACCCATTATAAAATAGCAAATAAAATATGTTATAAGTTCCTTTCTTTGGGATGTGTGCGGAAGAAGGAAACCTTAGAGGGATCGTTGTCTATGACTACGGTTATTCTTTTAAAAAAATGTAAAAAAAAACATACTGGTGTGCTCGGATCGTCTGACTTCAGGTGTGCCATTGGTTCCAGTACAGCAGCGTGGTTGGTGCGTTTGTTGGTTTGTAATGACTCAGCCACTTGAAAAAAGTTCCACAGTACAGCCTCGCTCTCCAACTATATTGACATTGGAATGGCACTGGGATCCTCGACTACGAGGCCCAGAAACGACGACGTCGTATGCCTCTATCAATTAAAATGTAATATTATGACGCCTTTGTGTCGTCAAATCATTATATAATTCATATGTATATCTCAAAATTAACTTGCTTTATGACCCTTTCCCTTCCTGTGCTAAAAAAAATCGCCCGTTCCGGTGATGAGTATTCAATACACATCAATACATATGTAAAAATGAGCGATTTAAAATCGAAAAAATACGAATATTCATAGACAATCGCTTAAATGAATTAAATTTAAAGTCAAAAGTGATACTAATTGAAATTTCATTGCTGAAAACATGAAAAAAACAACGGACGACGTTCACAAAACGGGTGAAGCGACCACCTTGAACGAAAGACCGCTGGCTACTGAGCGAGAGAAGCGAGCAAACTGAGATTCTATTTTTCGCGTTCCCATATACCGAAGTAGAGTGAGAGTGAGACGGGAATAGCGTCGCGCTTCTTCACCCATAGTGGTTTTTAAGAATGAACATACCTACGTCACACATTGTCCACGCGTTTGATTGTATCGGTTAATTTATTCCCGATTTTCACAAAATATCTCTGATGTGGGCGATAAGGGCAAATTATTATTCATATTATTTTTTTTATTCAATACGTAAATGTATTACGGAGGAATACCTAAAATCTGAACCCAGTATTTATTATATTTATAGAGATATTAAACTTTTTAGAAGCAATGTGTACTAGTTACACATCACAGTACAGGAAGGGTTAAACTGAAGGAGTAGGAACGTATATTTTCGCTTTGCAGGTGTTGTCTCTTTGAAGGTGTTGTCCATCAGCTAAAATAATTGATTTTTTTCATCTCATATTTCATATGAGATGCAAAAAATATTTCCTTATACTCCATACGCCACGAGAGAGATCCATTGAGAGTATTTGAAAAAAATATTATGAACGTTCAATATCTTATGAATATTTCATAAGTTAAATCAAACATTGAGCCCATGTTCATATTTCCATAAGAACTATGTGGCCTAATTTGTAAGATGCTTACCTCCCTACCCGAAGGTTGCGGGTTCGATTCCTGTTGGAACCCAGATTTATTTAAAAAAGATTCCAGTCTCGTTTTTAATTAAGGGATCTTTAACACTTGCCTTACTGTGCTAAATATTCCGCCAGCCACGGTGCTGGACGCTAAGCGCCCAGTGAAAAATGTATGTATTACATTAAAATTATGCAGTCTGCTAGGTTATTTTTTGTCATTAGCTATAAAAATCATTTTATTATGTATTAAAACGTCGAATAATCAAATAAAATATAAGTCCTGATCACTCGTTATCTATCACAGGATGGCAAGTGTTAACATCTTTCTGGTTTGTTGGAAAATATTGCCACATAGCAATAAGCCAACGAGGTTACACTTTATTCAATGAAAGTGTAATATAATACAAATATTTGAATCGCACGTGTTGTAGTATCGATAGTAATTAAAAAAAACTTTAGGTCGATTAAGTTTGCTTTTGGACTCAAACTAAATATTTTTTTTGTCGAATCATTTTGGAATTAATCAAATTCATATTTAATTTTATGTAGGTAAGAATTAAGTTTATTATTTTTCGCACAATGCAAATCAAACAAAAAGTTCGATAAATCTGCCGAAGTAAAGATTTACATTATGTTTGCACTTATTTAATTCATATTTTTTACAAGTCGATGAGAATAAACAAAAAAAAATGAATTAATTATATATTAAACATTTTGAAGACGCTGTAATTTGTCCAGCTGTTTCTCTGTAACATCCAAATAACAGACGTTCGCATAGTCCAAAATCGGAAAGAGTAGATCTGTGTAGGATCTGTATGAGTGTAGAATAAGAAAAATATGTGTGTGACAATAGGAAACTTTTCCTTTCTGCTTGCCTCAAAAAGGAAATAGCGTGTTGTAAATAATAAATCTTGGGCTAAGTGATGATAATACTAAACTCGAGAAAGCGTTTATGCTAGTTTTTAATTTCGTATAGGTGTTTTCGAAATGAAACCAAGTGGAGCAACATGGATTGCGCAGGCTTGCGTTAGAAAGGGGCTGCAATGGGATGGGGCTGCAATGGGATGAGGTTGCAATGGGGCGGAGTTGCAATGGAGGTATGTTGAAGTAGGATGGGGCTGCAGTAGGACGGGGCTACAGTGGGAAGGGGTTTGACGTAGCTTTTGCCCCGCCCCATCTCACTGCTATTTAATTTAAAAACGTTATTTTTTTTCTCCCACATTATAAACTCCAAATTAAAAAAAATAATGTTCCCATAATTCATTTAAAATAATAATTCTAATGGTTAAGTATTATTTATTTTTTAGTAGATGTAATAAGGTTAAAACATCAAATAGCATTGTATTCCAAATATCAAGAACCATTTTTTTATTGAAATAATCCCTCAACCAATCTTATAGGCTCTTAATTAAAATAAACATGCTCGGTTATAAAAATACATAACAGACATAGAAAAACACATTTTCCTTCAAGGCTTTCAATTAACATATTAAATCTTTTCTACCCAATAAGTGACTTTTTAACAAAACATTACAAAATAATAATACAAAAAATTGTGTTATAAAAATTGTTATATTTACGTAAATATATATTTTTTTTTTATAAAAATAAATAAGTGATTTTTGCTCATCTAATTTGTTTATTACAATACAAAAAAAATCAAAAAAGTAAAAAAAATTAAATATATTAATAATGATATTATCATATTATTATATTATAATTAGTTATAATATAATTAATATAATAATATAATGATATTATTAATAATATAATAATAAATAAATAATGAAATAATAATTTAAAAATGATAATTTTTTTTTTTTTTTACCTGGCGAGTTTATTGCCATGTGGCAATCTCTTCCAACCAACCAGAAATATGTTTTTATAGGCCCTAAGTGTTAACCAGACTAGCATCCTATTTTAAAAAAATCTGGGTTCCAGCGGGGACCCGCAACCTCCGGATCGGCAGACAAGTGTCTTACCACCAGGCCACGGAGGTCGTCAATAATTCATTATAACATAAAAAGAAATATATTTAATATAAAAAAATATTAATTTAATATTAACAAGTTATTATATTATTATTAAAATTATTATTTATTATTAAAAATTAAAAAATATATTTTTGAAATTTAATTAAGAGATTTTTAAAAATTTAATTCCACATAACCATTTCCTAATCCTAAAAAATAAGTAATAAAAATCGTTAACAAATGGATAAAAAGCAATGCATAAAATCAACTTTTCCTTGGAGCTAAAAAGTTTCACTCTACCGTGCGAGAGTCTTACGTATCTTTTTTGGATGAAATCAAAGGTTAAAAAGAGGTAGACAAAAAAGAAAACACATTGTTTTATAGACATTTATTCATAAACATTTTACATCACATATATATATTTTTTTGATGAACAAAAACTGAGAAAAAGCCTACACACACATGTACAATTATACACCTAACATTAATTTATTAAACATAGAGTTGTATAATATTGTTTTTTTTTTGTTCATTACAAAAAAATACATAACTTTTTCTTATGTACATATAAAATATGACATTTATGATTACATACCATATAATTGATTTTTTTTTTGATCACGACAAAAATGTTTAAAAAATTGTCTCATGTACACATACTCGTAGGTATCGTGTTATATACGAGTATGTTATGTTATATGGTAGAAAGCATAGTATTTTTTTGTATATGAACATAAATTGCAAAAGTTCTTCCACATGTATAAATAAAGAGCAACATTGATATTACAACAAATCACATACGAGTATAAAGTAAAGAAAATATATCAATTGTTATCAAAAGATCTTGGCCTATCTTGATTGACCATCCTGATTAAAACAAACTCTCAACTATAATGAAACCACTGAAATGAGAATTACTACTGAAATTCAAGAAAAATATTATAAAGTGAAGTATTCATCATAAAACTAACAAATAATTTTTTAAAAATATTCGGAAAGAATTAACATTTTTATTAATAAAACCAGAACATTTTTTTTACTTATGTTCATACTTACACATATAACATATACCACCATGCCGTGTCCCTAGATAGAGAAATTATTCCTCTTTACTTTTCTTTCTATCCAAGCTCTACACTTGAATCTCTCCACATGCATACATCTCGTTACTCACAATGTTATAATATACATATTTCTCACTTAACCTTCTTTTAAAAACGGATCTCTCGATTCATCCAAGTTTTCCCCGGTTTACCTTTTCCACACACATCTTGCACTTCTAACTTGTATACTCGCTTAGTCGTTTTTTCTACATGCGTTCTCTTTACATGTCCAAACCATATTAAATATATATTATTCCTTTATCTTACTTAAGGGGGTATTCTAAACTAGAAATTTGAAAAAATCCTTTTTTTTATTTTTACATTTCTTAAAGTTTAGAGTCTAAACTTTAACTAAACTAAACTTTAGACCTTTTAAAATTTGTTTTCAAAAGAAAATTTTAAAACTCTCAATATTTAAAAGTTATAACTATAAATGAGGCAGCAATTACGCCGCACCGGAATGACTCAGACAATCAAGTTTTACTCAACCGATTGCCTTCACATTTGGTATAAAACTTTACTAAATGTTTCTCTATTATTCCTACATTGGAAAATTCCAAACTATTTTTTTATTCTTTTTAAAAAAATTTAAAAAAAGGGTAAAAACTAGATTTTTTTGTTTTTGGTACCAACTATAACGAAATTATTTTTAATTAAGAAACTGTGTATAATTTTTGTTTTAAGTTTACAAAAAGGTTCCAATCATGTCGACCAGCTTACCCTCTTTTTTAACGACAAGATATAACAGCTGATAACATCTTGAATTAAAATTTTTTTTTGTACATTCTCAAATCATCATTAAACAAACTGTAAAAAATTTAAAGCAAAAATATTTTTTTGTTTTTTGTTATTAAGTCTGAAAAAACGACCGAAATTCATGCCTCTAGGGTAGAAATATCCATTAAAAATATTAATTTATCCAAGCATTCGTTTCTGATGATTTAATTCCGCCTTCTTTCATACATCGACACTCGCATATTTTCATAAGTGCACGCATCTCTACATTATCAATCTTACTTTCTTTCTTTTTTTACATGTTCAAATATATATTTGCACTTTTTTAATTGGTAAGTTTGAAACAAGAGTACCAAATAAACATGCGAAATCCTGTTTAATATATTCGCTAAATATGTTTTCAAAATATTTATATACAAGCTGACACAACACTTAATTAAACTGATATAAATTTAATCTCAAAAGAAGTTTAAAAAAATCGAATGTTTGGTCGCATTTGTATTTCAATTTACGTGTCAATAATGCCATGGTTACACGTGCTTAGTACTTGTAATTAGTACTTATCGTTTGTACTAAGCTGCTAATTGACAACAAGCATATTAGTAGGTACTAAGATTTACTAATGCTTAGTACTAATATGCTTGTTTACACGTGGATACAAATGCGAGTGACAAGTGCGCGTGAGAAGTACTAATGACAAGTACTAAACTCGTGTAAACATGGCATTATTTAATGTATCAGTTATCTCTGATGTTCATAAGCAAACACTCAGCTAATAGCAAAAGTTAAGTTCTGAGAAAACTGTATTTTTATGTTTTTTCATTGCTGCTTAAAAATGTCGTGATTCATAAACAAAAAAAAAACAGTAAAATGTGATGCATAAGCAAAAAAACGCATAGGCACTTGGTGTCTTTTTGCTTGTGAATCACATTTGACTGCTTTTTTGCTTAGAAAAACCTAGCATTTTGTAAAATTAAAGAAGACATTATGTCGATTTTTGTATTGAAATAAATGGTTTTCTGTAATTTTTTTTGTTGGCTATGATTCAGAATTTGATATGGGATATTGCCTCATACGAATATTTGGTTAAATTTAACATTTTTTCACGTTAGCTGCGTTTTTGCTTATGAGCGTAGTGTTACCATAGGTTGAATTAACTGATGAAAAGAGTAGAGGGAAGGGAAAATCTCTCGTTTGAGTAGATATGACCGTAGTCTTTTCCTCTCTATATCCGTCATCTTATCGTTAAATTTCCTCTCTATATCCGTCATCTTATTTTTAAATTTCCTCTCTATATCCGTCATCTTATCTTTAAATTTCCTCTCTATATCCGTCATTTTATCTTTAAATAACGAGACAGGTCCAACTCTATCAATTCGAAACAAAAAAATAAGTGTCCTTAAGACGGTTAACCTTTCCTTCCCTGTGTTGGGTATCTTCTACACGTTGCTTCTAATAACTATCAATATCTCTATAAATATTATAAATACAAGGTTAAGATTTTAGGTATTCCTCCATAATATATTTACGCATTGATTTAAAAAATAATATTAATAATAATCAGAATTTATCGACTACATCGTAAGTATTTCGTGAATATCGGAAACAAATTCGCATTTAAACGCTGTGAGTGCCTCGACCTTGTATCTTGACGATAGGTGAATAGTATGCGGGAAGCGCGACACTATATTCGCATCTCACTTTTGCATACTTCACTGAATAGCGAGGAGCTCAATTGTCTCAACCTCGCAAGTGTAAGCCACGCCCGGGTTAGCCACCAACCCTGCCGCGCCGCAGTACCTGTTGGGCTGGCAACGAGACTAGATCTACGCCCGTTCCGTGAGCGTTGTCAGATGGTTTTTTAATGTTTTCAGCAAATAAATCTCAATTATTATAATTTTTAACTTCAATTATAATTAATTAAGGGGATTATCTATGAATGTTCTTATTCTTCCGATTTAAAATCGCAAATTTTTTATTGCGTACTCACTACCCAACACCGGAGCGCGCGTTTCAATTTTATCACCGTAAGGGAAGGTTTAACAAAACTATCACACGAGAAGTCACGATGACTGTATACTTCTGGAAACCAAAGTGACAGAAAGTTTATATAAAGAGGTAAAACAAAAAAAAATTGTAGATGAATTCGGAAAGGTGTCTACATTTAATGTTTTTTTTTTGTGTTTTGGGAAACTCCACCTTTATTTAGGTATTTTTTATTTCATCCATCATTTGTGTAAGGAGTATATCAAGTTCACCAAGATCGTTAATGAATCGTTCTTCAGCTTCGCGATATTTTTCATAATCTGTGAAATTGCTCGGATCGGGTTTGGGAAAAAAAAAATTTATAAAGTTTTTAAATTCAAATTTATCGTCACCCTTTGATTGGACAAGATTTAACGCTTCCGTCTCCAGGCGCTTTCTTGCTTCTTGTGCACTCTTATGAATTTGTAATTTAAAATAAATAAGGGTAAGTAGCCCAAACACCCTTTTTTCAGGATTCAAAGTGTTCGGTTCAAAAATATTCTCTATATATCCTAAGGCATCAACAATGAACGACGATTCATTAGACAAATTTGCGAAGGTTCTCGCAGACGAGTTATCCATATCATCCATGGAAAGTTTTGACTAATATCAGAAAACGCAAACAATAGATGCAAAAAATATTATTTCCACTTTAGTTATGCTGTAATGTAGTTTCTTTGCTTAGAAGGCTTAACAAGAGTGTGTTCCAATTGCTAAAAAAGACTGATGTAAGAGTGAGGTGATATGTAACGTAATTGTACTGAGACAATAGCCGTGTTATCAAGAGTGCGTGATCAATATTCAGAATGCATTAATAGAAGAGGAAATGGGTGTTACAGTGGAAAATCCTGATCGAACAGTTCGGAACTAGCCAGGTAGGACAATCCAGGACACTAAATGATAGATAAAATAAAATTAAATGGAAACTGGTTACATCAGTACAAAAATTAAAATTGACTATCACAATTTTGAGGCTATTTCATATTTCATTAACATGATAAATTCAAACCTTTTTCTAGTTTAAATTAACTATTCAAATTTAAAATAAAATATTTGTACAACAATTAAATAATAAATATATAATTTTAACGAATTCCACACTTTTTCGAGTTTATTTACTTTTGTCACTGCGAAGTAGGAAAACGCGATGAGCTGCCTGGAACAGAAGTCTGGTAAAGTAAATTGTACGAACAACCAGCGTCCGCATGAAGGCTCTTAGATCGTGATATATGCTTCTGTTCTTCACTCTGTTCTTCAGCATCGTTATGACTATCCCTCCGGAAATGTACTGTCACCTTTTTTAAGACGATTATTTATCTTTTGAAACAATTTTTAAATTCTCAAAGTACCGCTATGGTCACAATTCACACTTTTCATTTTATTTTTCTGATATATTTTGTTAATAAAATGTTTACATATGAAACTGTCTAGTCTTGTTACTTATTACACTTAAGATAAAAAAAATTCTCACGTTTATTATATTTTTATTACATCAACTTGGCACAATCAGTTCCTTCAACTATTTGGTCTTCTTTTTTATATGTTGCTACTTTTTTATTTCACTTTAAGTAAAAAAAAATCACACATTGATTTGTTATTTTCGTTACATGAACTCAGCGAATTACAGAACCACTTTTTGCCCTATTCTTTTACTTTCCTTTTTAAAATAAATTTTTAACACAAATCAAATCGAGATATTTTGAGGTTAACCTTTCGAACACTATTTGGTGCTATATTATCACAATGTTCTATGAACTGTTATGTTTTGGTGCTTTATAATCACAATGTTATATTAAGTGTTAGGTTTTAAAACCAAAACATACAATTTAAACCACAATTTAAATGAACATAGCTTTTTTTGATGATTTATTTAAATTTTCTCTCAATCTTTGTTAAGTGACGTCTGCTCTGAACGGATATATCCCAGAAATTGAGGCCAGTCTCCCTCCATGGGTAGGTGATTCAAGCAACGGAGGGTTGCCTCCCTCTTCGCAGGGGTGGTGATGGAGAAATGAAAGTAGAGTGCACTCTAGCAACAGCCCAACAAGTTTAGTATCATATACCATATGAATCTGGAACATTAATCGAAATGCATAAACCAAATCTGTGGTGTTTTTTTCAAGAGTTTTTAACCTCTCGCTTTTAAAGTAGATATTTTAATTTATTGCTTTGTCCTATTAAATTAATCGTATATACTTGAAAAGTGTATATTTTATATTAAAAATATGGTAAGAGAGTTATTGAAACTCGAGTTAGAATTGAAAAAAAAAAGATTGCACATAAATTGACCGATATGAATTCTTTCGTGTTCACAATTTGATCACATTAATGAGTTTTTTTTTAATCCAGCAGACCACTGCAAGTACAATATGCCAGGCATGCATCAGAGGTAAAGTGCCCGATATTAACCCTTCCCTTACGGTGCCAAAATTGAAACGCGCGCTCCGGTGTTGGGTAGTGAGTACGCGATCAAAAATTAGCGATTTTAAATCGGAAAAATAAGAACATTCATAGATAATCCCCTTAATAAATAATAATTGAAGTTAAAAATTATAATAATTGAGATTTATTTGCTGAAAACATTAAAAAACCATCTGGCAACGCTCACGGAACGGGCGTACGTCTAATCTATTAGCAAGCCCAGAAGCAACTGCGGCGCGGAGCAGTAGTGGCTTACCCCGGCGTGGCTTACGCTTGCGACGATTGAGACAATTGAGCTCCTCGCAATTCAGTGGAGTATGCAAGAGTGAGATGCCAATATAGTGTCGCGCTTCCCGCATACTATTCACCTATCGTCAAGACACAAGGTCGAGGCACTCACAGCGTTTAAATGCGAATTTGTTTCCGATCTTCACAAAATACCCACGATATAGTCGATAAACTCTGGTTATTATTAATATTAGATTTTAAATCAATGCGTAAGTATATTATGGAGGAATACCTAAAATTTTAACCTTGTATTTATAATATTTATAGAGATATTGATGGTTATTAGAAGCAACGTGTAGAAGATACCCAACACAGGGAAGGAAAGGTTAAACAAAATAATATATTGTACGAATATGTGTCAAAGCTATACCTATATACACATGTATTACTTAACTTATTTTATTTATATATTATAATTTATGAACTTACTTAATCTTATTTTCCTACATGTCATTTTATTTTTTACAATCTTAATATATGATTTCTTAGAAATAATTACCACCTACATACTACTTATAACTAGATAACAATTCTTACAACTAATTATTTAACAAGAACAAGTCCACTCGTTCAGGCTACTTGTATTCCATCACATTCACTCAGACCTTGGTCGTCCCAGCTAATACTGTAGGTGGACTAGTCAGGCAATAGATAATGCTTCGGGAGCTTGTGCTTATAACGGAAGGGTAGGTCGGATTTACTCTCGTAAGCCCCCAGGGCAGCGACTAAGAGATTGCTGTAAGTTCATTCTTTCAACGTGACTAAACCAACACAATGCTCTTTTATTAAAAGTATAGTTTATTTTTGTAAATATTTCGTCGCCAAACGTAACGTTTCATCACGTAGTATATTTTTGTAAATATTATGATATTTCTACGTAGCTGAACTCAATGCCCGTTTCTTATTCGTCAAGTTTAATTCTGTAAATATTTAGTGATCTTTTTCTTTTTACGGTGTTGAACCAATTTCAATCTCCTTTCTTAATCGTTGAATTTATTTTTTGAAAATCTTTCAACATTTATTTTTTCCACGTGGCTAAGCCAACTTGATGACGCTTTCTTAGTAAAAACATTGGTTATTGTAAATATTTTATCATCTATTCTTTCAATGTGACTGATAAATTCACCACGTTTCTCTTTTAAATGCATATAATAAGATAAATGTACCATGTTTATTTTATTTATGCATATAATAAGGTAAAGGTAGGAAAACCATTTAGACAGTCGATCGGAGCGTGGTTGTTATGGCGACAGGATTTTGAGTACTTGGGCTTTCAAGATGAATGACGAGTGGAAGGGATTTATGTAAGCTCGTGAGTGTGGGTTTCTTCTTGTTGTTTTAATTTTGGTTGTTTTTGTATTTGTGTTTCTGTGTATTTTTTTTTTTTGTTTTGATTTTGATTTTTATTCTTATGATTGTGTGCGGTATAGTGTGGGACGAATATTTTTGGTCTTTCTGGAGTGATGATGTGTGAGGAGTTGAATTTCGCAAGATGTTTCCAGTTGTAGTTGAGTGTCACTGTTTGTCAGGTTGATGAGAGCGTGCAACGGGGTTTTGTTTTTGTGTAATCAAAAATCGGAAAGAAGTATCGATTTATTTTTCTCATGCTAAATATCCTCAGTGAGATACAGGCAAAATCCTAGTTTACTGGGGATACGACAAATGAAAGGCAACAAACCCAGATCCATTAAAATTGTATGTCCAAATCAAATTATCTGTTGTTTTTCTCAAATTACACAATTTGAGAAAAACAACTGATAATTTGATTTGGACATACAATTTTAATTTGGACATATATTTCTTGTCATGTGTAAAATAAATAAATAAAATAAATTGTACCATTTTCCTTTAAAAATTCACATCATAAGATAAATTTGCCATGTTACTTTTAAAAATGCATACGAAGAAAAAGACTGATTGATTGAGGAAAAGAAGAAAAAAATAAAAGATGAAAGTTGAGTATGAATGCGGTGGAAATCATGTAAATATTTTTGAGGGAATTAAGTTAAATGTGAGAGAAAACCGATATTGGATGTTTAAGTGGAATCAAAGATAAGAAAGGTAGGGTCTTGTCAGAAAAAGGAAGGGTTCGTTTGAGATGGAAGGAATATTTTGAAAAACTGTACGAAAGTCGTGATACCAGTAAAATCAACGGTGTGTCTGGTATTGCTTAACCTTTCCTTCCCTGTGTTGGGTATCTTCTACACGTTGCTTCTAATAACCATCAATATCTCTATAAATATAATACATACAAGGTTAAGATTTTAGGTATTCCTCCATAATATATTTACGCATTGATTTAAAAAATAATATTAATAATAATCAGAATTTATCGACTACATCGAGGTGTTTTGTAAAGATCGAAAACAAATTCGCATTTAAACGCGGCGAGTGCCTCGTCTTGACGATAGGTGAATAGTATGCGGGAAGCGCGACACTATATTCGCATCTCACTCTTGCATACTAGACTGAATTGCGAGGAGCTGAATTTTCTCAACGTCGCAAGCAAAGGCGTATACGCCGGGGTATGCGACTGACGTTCCGCGCCACTAGTTGCCTCTAGGCTTGCAAATAGGTTAGACGTACGGCCGTTCTGTGAGCGTTTTTTAATGTTTTCAGATGGTTTTTTAATGTTTTCAGCAAATAAATCTCAATTATTATAATTTTTAACTTCAATTATAATTAATTAAGGGGATTATCTATGAATGTTCTTATTTTTCCGATTTAAATTCGCTTATTTTTTATTGCGTACTCACACCGTACCCAACACCGTAACACGCGTATTATTTTTATCACCGTAAGGGAAGGGTTAAAACGGCGAGAATTTGAAAAATCCGAATGAGATCAATTTACAAGAAGACTTGAAAAACATGGAAAAGGGAAAGCTGCGATGAAATGAGCACTTAACTAATAGTTTTTTGGAGTTGAATGGATGATTGAGTAGCTGAGAGTTTTTCAACAAATATTGAAAATCCGACAACACACCGAAAAGCTAGAAGAGTGTATTGATAGTTCCGTTTTATAAAGATAAAGGAAGGAAAACCATTTAGACAGTCGAACGGAGCGTGGTTGTTATTGCGACAGGATTTTGAGTACTTGGGCTTTCAGGATGAATGACGTGTGGAAATGATTTGTGTAGGCTCTTGAGTGTGGGTTTCTTCTTGTTGTTTTGATTTTTGTTGTTTTGTATTTGTGTTTCTGTATATTTTTGTTTTAATTTGTATTCTTATGATTGTGTGCGGTATATTATGGGATGAACATTTTTGGTTTTATTTTTGTTTAATTTTTGGTTTAACTTTTGTTTTTATTCTTATGATTGTGTGCGGTATATTATGAGATGAACAACTTTGGTTTTTCTGGAGTGATTATGTGTGAAAAGTTTGATTCCGCATGATGTTTCCAGTTGTAATTGAGTGTCACTGTTTATCAGGTTAATGAGAACGTGCAACGGGGTTTTGTTTTTGTGCAATAAAAAATCGTAAAGAAGTATCGCTTTATTTTTTCATGCTTAATATCCTCAGTGAGATACAGGCAAAAGCTTAGTTTACTGGGGATATGACAAATGGAAGGCGACAAACCCAGATCCATTAAAATAATGTACGTCCAAATGAAATTAGGTACCTGTTGTTTTTTCGCAAATTATGTATATTTCTTGTCATGTGTAATAAAAAATAAATAAATAAAAATAAATAAATAAACGCAAGGGCGAAGAATGGAGTGTGAAAGTTACAGAGCCATTAGTTAACTAAGTGTAGTAATTAAACTGTACGGCAAAATTCTGATAGAAAAAGTGAGAAGAACGATAAAAAAGATAGTGTAGGCTTCTCAGGGTGCCTTTTTAAGCGAAAGAGAACTCGTGGGTCGGTGTTTCTCTATGCGTGTGTTTGTGTGAAACATATGGAAAAATGGGATATTATGCGTTTGTGGATTTGAGAAGAGCACATAGAGAGACTATAATGTTACGTGAAATTTTCAAAAGTAGTTTATTTATTTATTTTTATTTAACATTTTTATTGCAAATATAATCTGGCGGGTTTATTGCCAGGCAGCAATCTCTTCCAATCAGCCAGACAAAAGTAAATGAAGCAAGTTACGTGGTCACATAAATCATTCAAATGACTATCCATCCCCACGAAATCCATAAACATATACGTGAGCACATGCCCACGAACCCCACAAAGACGGACAGTCACCCGAACATTATTTTTCACATAAAATGAGATATCATCAATCAAAAGGAAAATCAGGAATGAAACACGTTATTTTACTGACTAAAAATTTAGAGGTTTTTCAGTCGCTTCTTAAATTTTAGTCGTCATTTTAAATAGAAAAACAAGGACTGTATAATGATTCCTTTTTATATCGGTGCAAATTTAAAGGGGACTAACACCGTATCAGGGCGTTGCACTACCATTCCCCCCCCCCCCCCCCACTTTATACTTCATTCCCCATAAACGCAGGGGTAGACGCAAGGAAGGGTTCAAGGGGGTGGCGTGAGTGCGTACAAAGGTAAGCGCAGAGGGGGAGTTTTGGTTGAGTGCATGGGACGGGTGTGGGCGTAGTAGTACGACTGGTGCGGGGGTGATTTTACGAGGGGTGAGTGTTGCAGGGGAGGGTGCGTGGGGTGTGAGGTATACGTGACGAGGGGAATGCCGAGGCGACGGGGATGCAGGTGAGGCTATTCGAGTTGTTGCAGGGGTTTATTAATAACTGGTGTCGAAAACAATTCAAATTGTTGGAACGCTTTTTATTACGTAGAGAATATCTTTGCTAAGTATTGTAGAAAACAAGGATCCTTTAAAAAAGGTTTTACCTATCAACCTAACAAACATTTTTAAGTCCTGCTTAAGAATGCAACAATTTTCCAATGTGTAGAAATTCTTCGTATTGACGGTTGATACTTTTCAAGACAACACAAAATTGTTCAGTTTCACATATAATGTTGTGCATGTATTTCTTACACATTTTGGGATTTCGCATATTCCCCACAAATTCGTCAGACAAAAACACTACGAACTTTCTTCAGGGAGTGTTTTTCGATAGTCTGTAATAGCAATTATTCGAAAAAAAAATTGAATACAGGTGTTCTCCCAAGCCCTCGGGACCGTTGAATTTAATTTATCTTGTTGGTGTTATGGTTTGCGGTTTCGGCCTCTCTCGGATTGCCAGGCTCTAGACAAGTCCAAGTGAAGGTGTTTCATAACATTTTTGTGTGCTTCATATAGCGTGACAATAAAAAATACGTTGTAATTTGTTTAGTTAAATACTGCCTATTCCACTTAATCCTTCCTTCCCTGTGATGTGTAACTAGTACACATAGCTTCTAAAAACTTTAATATCTCTATAAATATAATAAATACTGACTTCAGATTTAAGGTATTCCTCCGTAATACGAGTACATTTACGCACTGAATGAATAAATAATATTGATAATAATTATCACTTATCGGCCACATCAGAGATATTTTGTGAAAATCGGGAATAAATTCACCAAAACAATCAAACGTGTGCCAGTGTGTGACGTAGATATATTCATTCTAAAAAACCGCTTTGGGTGAGAAAGTCTCACTTCACGTCAAACTCTCAGTACTTCGGTATATGGGAACGCAAGAGCTTCCTTCGAGGTGTAACATACACAGTGTTAGTTCGTCTCAACTCTCAGTAGCTCTAAGGCATTCTTTTGAGGTGATCTCTTTGCTCGTTTTGTGAACGTCGGCCGATGTTTTTTTTCATGTTTTCAGCAATGAAATTTCAATTATCACTTTTGTCTTCAAATTTTATTAATTTAAGCGATTGGCTTTGAATATTCTTATTTTTTCGATTTTATATCGCTCATTTTTACATGTGTATTGATGCGTATTCAACACACAGCACCGGAACGGGCGAATGTTTTTAGAACAGGAAGGGAAAGGTTAATATAACGGTATAATTCTACTGGTTTCAAGTTTTTTAAGTAAGTTATTTGATTTGCAGTGATTTGCATACTTTTTTAAAAGGTTGGTCACCTGAGATGCACTTTCTGGACGCTAAAAATGGCAGATCTCCCCCCACGAGTCGGGAGATGAGAGGGAAGCAGAAGGGGTGGATTTCGCAAAGTATTTGTTAGTTGCTCCCTTAGTTTAAGTGTTTCTGTCATCACTGGATAAATGTGCACTTGTAGTTAATATGGACATCACTCAGGTTAGATACGAGTTGTTTATCTTTTAGGTACACCGAGGAAAACGTGGCTAGATCAAAATGACAAGACTTCGAAAGAAGGCCGAGGGAAAATTTGATGATATGGCGTAACTTTTGAATTGTGTGGTTGGATGGAAAAGTTTGAAGAGTTGCATTAGCTTTCTACATGCAAGGAACAAGGCATATGACGATACGTATATAAAAATTATTTACATCCCAAATAAAATGTCTTTGCTACTTTTTAATCTGGGTTTGTTACTTTTCATATCATTAAATATGATTATTCTTAGCTCAGGAATTGTGGAATTATATTGTCAAAGTATTTACTAATCTTTGTGTTTAACTCAATGTATAACTCTTTAGAAATATATGTATTAATAGAATATAAAAAAAAGAAAGAACCGAAATACCAGCACCGAACTTTCCTATCATAAAAAAAAACAGATGCGTAAGACTCTCGCGCGGTAGAAGTGAAACTTCTTAGCTCCTAGGAAAAGTTAATTTTATGCATTGCTTTTTTCCATTTGTTAACGTTTTGTTTTTTAGGAAATGGTTATTTTAATTAATTCATATAATAAAATTTTATACATTTTATTTATAATTAATTATTAATTATTTATTGATTATTATGCATTATTTATTATTATTTTAATTAATTATTATTAATTAAATATTAACAATTAATTAATAATTATAAGGTAATATTAATAATCATTATAATTAATTAATAAAATTAAATAAATATAATATTAATATTATATTTTTAATTAATATTAAAACTAATTAATTATTAATATTAATTAATTAATTATTATTAATTATGATAAATATTAATATTTTTATTAATTGTGAATATTAATTTACATTATTAATATTAATATTATGAATTTTAATAATAATATTATTAATATTAATTATTTATTATTATTATTAATAAATAATAATTATAAATTAATTACATATTAATTATATTATATTTATGAAATTATATTTATTATTTATTATTATTATTATTATTATTACACATGACAAGAAATATACACAATTTGAGAAAAAACAACAGGTAATTTGATTTGGACATATAATTTTAATGGATCTGGGTTTGTTGCCTTTCATTTGTCGTATCCCCAGTAAACTAGGCTTTTGCCTGTATCTCACTGAGGATATTTAACATGAAAAAATAAATCGATACTTCTTTCCGATTTTTGATTACACAAAAAAAAAAACCGTTGCACGCTCTCATCAACCTGACAAACAGTGACACTCAACTACAACTGGAAACATCTTGCGAAATTCAAATCCTCACACATTATCACTCCAGAAAGACCAAAAATGTTCATCCCACAATATACCGCACACAATCATAAGAATAAAAATTAAAACAAATTTAAAACAAAAAAAAAATACACAGAAACACAAATACAAAAACAACCAAAATTAAAACAACAAGAAGAGACCCACCCTCACGAGCTCACATAAATTGTAATCAATTAATTACTTTAATTTAATATTATTTAATTATTCTTATCTTATTTTAGGCCTGTTGGCCTGTTATTGTCTTGCATCATTGTTTCCCTCTTGTGACATCGACTGCCAGCTGTCTTTCCATCTCTTGGGAGGTCGTCCTGTAGGTCTGCTTGCTTGGGGGATACTGTTTTCATGTTTGCTTGGGGTATTATTAAATTAATTATATTAAATTAAAATATTTATTTTTATAATAAAACATTTAATTTTACATTTTAAAAAAATAAATAAATTTATTTTTTTATCGTTCATTCAGCAAATTATTTATTTATATTATTTATAATAATAAATTTATATTTAATATTTATTATTAATAAATTTATTGATTTATATAAATTTAAACAAATATTAAAGATCATTTGAAATATAACCATTAAAGTCGGAGAAGGGGAAGCGTTTCACTTTTCATGGCGTTCAGGCCAATTTGTCCTACCGCACCTATAGAAGTTTCACTTCAAAAACTTATTTTGCCTTTTGCACATACGTCATCGCTTACTGTCCCTTATCTTACTATAAACCTTTCATACTTTAAAAAGTTAATTGAGTTGATCCAACTTTACTTTTCATCCGTCCAGGTCGAAAAATAAATCGGTCGCCCTTTACCAAGACTCCCATTGATAGTTGTATTATTGAAATATTAAATCAATTTTATGTCACCTATCCACCCAACATGTCATACAAATTTATCACCTGTTGGTTATTCAGTCCTGCTGACGTTATGTTGTCAAGAAGTATATTGACGTGTAACTCCGTAATGCCAGTATAATTGGTTACCATATACACGATGACCGCTTACATCATACAAATTTATCACCTGTTGGGTATTCAGTCCTGCTGAGGTTATGTTGTCAAGAAGTATATTGACGTGTAACACCGTAATGCCAGTATAATTTGTTACCATATACACGATGACAGCTTACATCATACAAATTTATCACCTGTTGGTTATTCAGACCTGCTGAGGTTATGTTGTCAAGAAGTATATTGACGTGTAACACCGTAATGCCAGTATAATTTGTTACCATATACACGATGACAGCTTACATCATACAAATTTATCACCTGTTGGTTATTCAGTCCTGCTGAGGTTATGTTGTCAAGAAGTATATTGACGTGTAACACCGTAATGCCAGTATAATTTGTTACCATATACACGATGACAGCTTACATCATACAAATTTATCACCTGTTGGTTATTCAGACCTGCTGAGGTTATGTTGTCAAGAAGTATATTGACGTGTAACACCGTAATGCCAGTATAATTGGTTACCATATACACGATGACAGCTTACATCATACAAATTTATCACCTGTTGGTTATTCAGTCCTGCTGAGGTTATGTTGTCAAGAAGTATATTGACGTGTAACACCGTAATGCCAGTATAATTTGTTACCATATACACGATGACAGCTTACATCATACAAATTTATCACCTGTTGGTTATTCAGTCCTGCTGAGGTTATGTTGTCAAGAAGTATATTGACGTGTAACACCGTAATGTCAGTATAATTTGTTACCATATACACGATGACAGCTTACATCATACAAATTTATCACCTGTTGGTTATTCAGTCCTGCTGAGGTTATGCTGTCAAGAAGTATATTGACGTGTAACACCGTAATGCCAGTATAATTTGTTACCATATACACGATGACAGCTTACATCATACAAATTTATCACCTGTTGGTTATTCAGTCCTGCTGAGGTTATGTTGTCAAGAAGTATATTGACGTGTAACACCGTAATGCCAGTATAATTTGTTACCATATACACGATGACAGCTTACATCATACAAATTTATCACCTGTTGGTTATTCAGTCCTGCTGAGGTTATGTTGTCAAGAAGTATATTGACGTGTAACACCGTAATGCCAGTATAATTTGTTACCATATACACGATGACAGCTTACATCATACAAATTTATCACCTGTTGGTTATTCAGACCTGCTGAGGTTATGTTGTCAAGAAGTATATTGACGTGTAACACCGTAATGCCAGTATAATTTGTTACCATATACACGATGACAGCTTACATCATACAAATTTATCACCTGTTGGTTATTCAGACCTGCTGAGGTTATGTTGTCAAGAAGTATATTGACGTGTAACACCGTAATGCCAGTATAATTTGTTACCATATACACGATGACAGCTTACATCATACAAATTTATCACCTGTTGGTTATTCAGTCCTGCTGAGGTTATGTTGTCAAGAAGTATATTGACGTGTAACACCGTAATGCCAGTATAATTTGTTACCATATACACGATGACCGCTTACATCATACAAATTTATCACCTGTTGGTTATTCAGACCTGCTGAGGTTATGTTGTCAAGAAGTATATTGACATGTAACACCGTAATGCCAGTATAATTGGTTACCATATACACGATGACCGCTTACATCATACAAATTTATCACCTGTTGGGTATTCAGTCCTGCTGAGGTTATGTTGTCAAGAAGTATATTGACGTGTAACACCGTAATGTCAGTATAATTTGTTACCATATACACGATGACAGCTTACATCATACAAATTTATCACCTGTTGGTTATTCAGACCTGCTGAGGTTATGTTGTCAAGAAGTATATTGACGTGTAACACCGTAATGCCAGTATAATTTGTTACCATATACACGATGACAGCTTACATCATACAAATTTATCACCTGTTGGTTATTCAGACCTGCTGAGGTTATGTTGTCAAGAAGTATATTGACGTGTAACACCATAATGCCAGTATAATTGGTTACCATATACACGATGACCGCTTACATCATACAAATTTATCACCTGTTGGTTATTCAGACCTGCTGAGGTTATGTTGTCAAGAAGTATATTGACGTGTAACACCGTAATGCCAGTATAATTTGTTACCATATACACGATGACAGCTTACATCATACAAATTTATCACCTGTTGGTTATTCAGACCTGCTGAGGTTATGTTGTCAAGAAGTATATTGACGTGTAACACCGTAATGCCAGTATAATTTTTTACCATGTACACGATGACAGCTTACATCATACAAATTTATCACCTGTTGGTTATTCAGACCTGCTGAGGTTATGTTGTCAAGAAGTATATTGACGTGTAACACCGTAATGCCAGTATAATTGGTTACCATATACACGATGACCGCTTACATCATACAAATTTATCACCTGTTGGTTATTCAGACCTGCTGAGGTTATGTTGTCAAGAAGTATATTGACGTGTAACACCGTAATGCCAGTATAATTTGTTACCATATACACGATGACAGCTTACATCATACAAATTTATCACCTGTTGGTTATTCAGACCTGCTGAGGTTATGTTGTCAAGAAGTATATTGACGTGTAACACCGTAATGCCTGTATAATTGGTTACCATATACACGATGACCGCTTACATCATACAAATTTATCACCTGTTGGGTATTCAGTCCTGCTGAGGTTATGTTGTCAAGAAGTATATTGACGCGTAACAGCCTAATGTCAGTGTAATTTATTTTACTATGCACAAATTCACTAATAGTTTTTTTTTGGAACGGCTGAAAAAAATATATTTCAAAACACAAAGCTTCTTCCCTGTCTACATTCAAACATCGCGTCTGACATGTTTTTCGTTTTCTTACATTTCCCATCTTATCCCTAGTCAATATATTGCCCAAAATATCATTAATTTTTTTTATAGGTTTTTCTGTTTCTTGCATTTAAATATTTTTTCAACTAGAACATTTAATATTAGGCCCAATTTGAACGTTTTTCTTTTTATTTTGACATTTATTTTCAATATTATTTATAGTTAAGGCATTAACATTGTAGAGGTATAAAGACATTGTCATTTGTTTTATCAAACACTGTTTATTCCACTTTTTGTAACGGTATAACACTACCGGTTTTAAGGCTTTCACATCATCATCACGGTTTAGGGGTATGTATCCTAGCGGGACGAGATGATGATGATGGTTGTTGATAAATAAATAAACTCGTTAGATCGCAATGCGGAAAGAGAGAGTGTTTATTTTTATAGTAACGTAGGTATTTATATCTTTTTGGAATGTGCACGAGAGTGCGCTCGCGATATGCTTCTGTCTCGCTTCTGTGAATGCAGAAATGGTTTATTGTCGTATGTGGGTATTCATCTAAATACGGAACTGGTGAGATAGCCGTGGTGCGTTCTCTTTCTCTGGCGTGAGGTGCGAGAGCTCGGCCGGCGTCAATGGCTGGAATGTAACCTTTGGACTGTTTACTATAATTTATCGAGGAATCCGAAGGTCGTTTCATCGGTCATTGACCGTATGTATGCGACAATATTCCGCGACGACCGTGGTTCCCCACAACGGGATCACAAATAAGGTCTTGTTTGTGCTCCCTGATGATGAGATGAAAACCTTGAAACCGGTAGGGTTATACCGTTATAAAGACTGGAATAAACAGTGCTTAGTAAAAACAACTTACAAAATTTATTTTCCGTAATGCATGCATCGTTTGCTGCACAACCTTATGGCATTCTTCAATGTAAAAACTCCTCCCTGTTTTATTTCTGGAGAAAAACTGCTCCAGATGATTTTTGTACAATAGTTTTCCAAAAAAGTGATGTTCTTCCATCCTTTTCGGAGGGTACGCTTCATATGGTGGGTAAGGTAGGATAACCCAACCCAGCTCAACCAATCTCTGCTGGGTTTTTAAAAGTACTTTAATTGGTGTCTGTTATTCGTGAAAATGTTCAGAATAAGCCAATAGGAATGATGCACCCTACATATTGGCTTATTCTAAAAATCTTTGATCGATTGCTGCCCCCAATTAATGTTGCCTTTAACCTTTTAACTGCCGGCAGGTACATGTATGGCGGTACCCAGCACGCCGCGAATTTTACGACAAAAATAAAACCTTCTAAACATATCGTTATTGAAAGTGTAATCAAGTTTATTTATAAAACTTACCAAATAAATGAAGAGCGCGCCAGTCGTGCAGTCATTTATCCATAATCATAAAATTAATTGTTCATGGTGCAGGGTTGTCACAAAATTTGTCATAGAAAATATGAAAACTAAATTATATGTCAAAAGTAATTAACCGCTATACATGGAACACGAAATAAAACTGTACTCTGTAGACGAAAAATTATATACGCAAAACATCGATAGAAATTCGGGGATTCCTAAAAATGTGAAAATATTACACAACCCTGAGCGCCATCAGTTGTTCCGACGACAAAGCTCTCTTTAATTTACGTTTAAAGTGGTAAAAACAAATTCTGTTTCAATTCTAAGTATGCAAAGATATTCACAATAGATGCCACTATGTGTTTAATATATTTGTACATTTTAAATAATTTATTTTCTTTAGTAAAATCCCATTTAAAACGGCGCGTCTTAAGACGTAATTTGTGTATGAGCGGCGCTCCGTTCACAGAAAATTATGCGTCTTAAGACGCTTTTGGCAGTTAAAGGGTTAATGTACTCGGTAAGATACAGGCCAAAGTGAAGATTACTGGGATCACGACAAATGATAGACAACAAATCCAGACTCATATAAATTGTGCGTTCATTTTCAATAACCTGTTGTGAGTTTTTTTATAAATTGTGTAATAAAATTCCTTGTTTTGCGTAAATAAATAAAAAAATTAATTGATTATAATGCGAGCATTCTCCGTACTGTTATTGTTATCTTATCTCCTTATATCCTTGTGTGGAAATAGCTCAAAGTAAACGATTCCATTTTATTTCCAACAGATACACTGCATACACTATTTGAAAAGTGATTAAATTTGTTTGCCCTACGTCTATTTCGCTCGACATTGTAAATGATCCACTTTTTTTCGTCCGTCACTAATTTTTTTAATAAAATAGCTCGTTTTCATTGTGCTTATTAGTTAGTGATGTATTTTGTTAGTAAAATCAGGACGAGGACATATCAAGTATTTCAAAAAAGTTTTATTATAAAATATGAGGTTCTGACTTTGTATAATTTTGACTTAAATTAGTTTATTTTTTTTTCGGAAATAAAACATGTAGAAGAGAGAAGAAGATTCAGCTTACGCAAAATGTCTTGTCCAGCAGTGTTGATGATGATACTCGGAGGATCGGTTCACTAGTAGACAACCTTGGGACTCGCATCAGATATGTGTTGCGGACGTAAGGTATTTGTCAGATGGTAAAGCTACGGTTTCCTAAGAATGTATGCCGTTATGTAGCGGCCGTAACATGACGTGATGCGGCGGACGTAAGAAAACGGCCAAACCAGAGATGTAAACTTATAAAAATATTGAAATGGTCAGTGAGCGTATTGCGGTGGAGAATGGACGTGTGCGCAAGTAGTTTGCGTCACATCCGCCTGATGGCAGAAATGATAACCCACAACTATCATTTGGAAACGTTAAATCCGAGAGCTCAGTGAACGAATTTACGTATTAGTTTGACTTTTATTTTTTTAAGGAAGAATTAACATTAAGTTATTTTAAATTTGGTAAGAATAATTAATCACATAAACTCCCAGCAAGGCAGGAATACGACCTTATCAATTTACAATATACATACATTCCTGATTTTTCAAGTGTAGTCCCAATATTATTCCACATATTTTGTATCAACTGCGCTTTTCTATAGTCTTTGCTCTTCACTTTATAGAAAGCTTCATATTTCGTCATCTTTGCTGGTACAAATAACGTTTGCACTCATTTTTATTTCAAAATGGTCACCGGTTATTCAAAAACGTTCCACGACGGTTTGTTCCGCTATGACGGCCGTCATGCAAATGGCGGAATCACTATTTGACGTTACGCTCACAACCAACGCTTTCTAGGAAACCAATGCCATCTGGTTTGCATAGACAACGTTTTGATACGGCCGCTACATAACGGCACCGCTTTCTTAGGAAACCGTAGCTTAACGGTAGTGGAGAAGAAATCACAAAATAGAAGAAGACAAGGAAATAATTTGAACACGTTTACATATACAGTTTTTTTTTATTTTCATATTTATTACAATACATATTGTCAGGATTTAATTTTTGTCAACACAGTATTGTGACACCACTGTTTGCGTGGAAGATTCTATTTTCTTAATAATAGAATCTGACAAAAAATAAGTTATATTCACATTCTAACATTTAGCATAATCATTAACAAACTTAAACATATATAATGATTAACAATAGGTATATTTACTCGTATATGTCACTAACACATCTTACTACAAAGATCTGAGGGGAAGACCGTGTGACTTAAATGAGAGATTATTATGCGTAATAAAGAGTTATATTATAAAAGTTATATTATTCATTATGCGTAATAAAGAGTTATATTATTAAACAAACATACTAGGGAGTTAAAATGAGAAGCGTGTTCTGCGATGATAATTTAAACCTGAAACTTCGACAACGGTTAGTCAAATACTACGTTTGGTCAGTGTTATTATATGCAGTGGAATCATGGACCCTCAAAGTTCGTAGTATGAACCGACTGGAAGCATTCGAATGTGTTTACACCGGAGAATACTCTGGACGGATATGGTCAACAACACAAGAATTCTTTAAAGAGCTAAAATTGATAAAGAGTTGATGACTAATATTAAAATCCGAAAGGTGTCCTATTTGGGTCATGTATGTAGAAGAGAAAAGTACAAATTACTGATCATCCAAGGTAAAATAGAGAGTCGAAGAGGTGTTGGCAGGAGGCAAATCTCCTGGCTCCGCAACATACGTGATTGGACTGGTATAAGGAGCGTTGGGGATCTTTTTCGGGATGTTGGGGACATAGATGCTTACTCTCAGGTGATAGTCTACGTTTGGGGGACCTGACATGACACTAGGAAGAAGAGGAAGTAGGTTTATTGATATATACATACATAAAATCCCACCGAATCCCTGTCTGGATAGACAAAGAAGTAAGAGCGTCCAGCTTTCACATCATTGCCTCTTTTACATACATAACCTTCTCATTCAGCTCTTATGATTTTTCTGACTTATTACATTTTTTTCTTTCAAAATATCATGCACCTAACCCAACCATACTTACCTTGGTCTTTTTCTACCACGATTTCCACTCGTATTTGCACTGTGCATTTGTTTTCTAAGTATTTCTCTATTTATGTCACTGTAAGTATCATAAATGGAAACAATTTAAATTATTATAAAATATATTGAAGTAAAAAAATCACTGAAATGGGCCAGAAACATTGAATTCATTTGACCCTTAAAATTGTTTTTACATAGCTTCGTTCATTCGTTCCACGTGCCCAAACTGTAACACTGAGATTTTCTTTATATATTGCTCAACTCGTCCACCTTAAGTTCACACTCATCCCTAATCACTTCACCCCTTATTGTCATCATTTTTGTTCTTCTAAGTGCACGCATTTCTTCAGCATTTATTCACCTCTTTTCAGTCTTTTTCCACGTACAAGTTTTATTGTCATATATCGAAGTAGGTACAATATTCACTTATAATATTTTTAGGGCCTGAGAGGGATAAGATTTATGTTCGCGTTGTGGTTAAATAATGAACTTGTCAGAGAGTTTGGGTGAAAGTAAGCTTGAAAGGGACACAAAAATCTTTTGGCAGGAACAAACGTGTGTTCCCGGATGCTAGGAAAATCTGTGAAGCACATGTCGTTGTGACAGACTGTATTAAAAGTTTTCGTCACGTTTAGCAAGAGGACGGTTATGTATGTGTTTTTACGAGTTGAAGCATTTTTTTGTAATATGCTCTACAACGTGAAACAGTTGTTGAAAGGTCGCGTGTCAGGACTGAAAACTATACTGCAAGTCTAGAATAATGTTAAATAAGAATATTTGAATTATTTAGGAGATGTATGAGTTATTCAAGCGTTGTTACCGGGTCTCGTAGTCGAGGATCCCTTCGCCACTCCAACGCCAATCTTGAACCGTTCTTCCACATCGATCATATGATTTTCTGTGAGAAATCAGCCCGATCCTAGATACGCACTCCCTCCCGCAAATGTCACAGACATGCGGACCCTGCTGAGCCGCCTAGCCATGCTGATGCATGTTTGCGTTTAGGTTTGCTCGCTCTGTTGGAAAGCGAAGCCGTGCCATGGAGTTTTTTTTAAGTGAGTGAACCGTTGCACACCAGCAAACTCACCGGGTACACCGCTGCACTGAATCCGATGGCACGCCGAGATGAGAGACGAAAACGTGTCAGGTCCCCCCAACGTCGAATATCACCTGAGAATAGACATCTTTGTCTCCGGCAGCCCGAAAAAGATCTCCAACGCCCCTTATGCCAGTCCAATCAAATTTAAATTAATATGGCGTCTGCGCATTTTAAAGCCGGAAAAAATTTATACCTAAAACATGTTTCTTCCCAGTGTCATGTCAGGTCCCCCCAACGTCGAATATCAACTGAGAATAGACATCTTTGTCTCCGGCAGCCCGAAAAAGAAAAAGATCTTCAACGCCCAGTAGCCAGGAGATTTGCCTCCTGCCAACACCTCTTCGACCCTCTGACAACAAAACATGCATTATATGTTAATAAATGACGTACATGACTTTGTAGAGGAATTTCTTATCGGATTAGGAACTCTCTTATTTTGGATATTTTTGATGATTGATGAAAAAGATGTCGGCAAAAAGTGGAAAAGGGTGACTCCATGAGTATTTGTAATGCATGTGTGAACAATAAAAAAACAGAGCGAGAAGTATGTTTCCCAGAGATGGTATATGAGGAGTAATATGAGAAAAGTGGTGTTATTGCTGGAACAAAGTATTTTAAATAATTGTGGACAGTGATGTTTAATTTACACATTGAAAAAACAAATTTAAGTAAAATCTGGGTCATTGTTCATTCAAAATGAATGAACTAAGACCAAAAATTGTATAAGTGTAAAGAATAGCTAAAATAAATATGGTTCATGTAAGGACAGTTCGAATAAAATGTATAAACTTAATAAGAGCAGATTTTCTAAGTTAAAATTACAAACGAATTAATCTTAGTTCTTTATCACTATAAAATACTACCTTGATCAAAAAGTTTTAGGATCAGCAACAGTGTGGCGCTGTCAGTCACCCGATTGGAATTCTTTTTTGTTAGGTTACCACATCTATCATTGACACTTCCCTCCAAATTTCAGCTTCATAGCTTGACATTTGTAAAAGTTACGCTGTACTGAGTGCATCTACCTTTGTGCGTGTTTTCGATTTTTTTACAAGTTTGAAAATGGCATCAACTGTGCATCAACGAGTTTGCATTAAATTTTGTGTGAAAAACGGATTTAACGGTCCGCAGATCTTCTAAATGTTGAAGAAGTGTTTTTCGCTGGTTCGAACCCTTCAAAAGTGGTCGTGAGTCGGTCGAGGATGACGAACGCAGTGGCAGTCGAAAACCAATGTAAACATCGATAAAATCAAAGGAATTTTGGCCGAAAACCGCAAATTGACCATCAGAGAGCTTGCAGAGGACTTTAACATCGCTTATGGATCCGCTCAAGACATTTTGGTTAGTGATTTGGGCCTCAGGCGTGTCGCTGCAAAACTGGTGCCGAAAGACCTCAATTTTATGCAAAAAAAGGACCGCATTGAAATCGCGAAAGACATGATTTCCATGAGTTTTTGACCAAATACAACACGAATACTATCCAGCAGCCTTCGAATTCACCTGATCTGGCTCCTTGCGACTTTTTCCTGTTCAACCGACTTAAAAAACCGCTTCGCGGAACGCGTTACAGCACCCGAGAGGATGTCGTGAAAAAATCGAAGACGGCTCTGATAGACATATCGAAAATTGAGTACCAGCGGTGTTTCGAGGATTGGATCGAACGCTGACGTAAGTGCGTTGCAGTCGATGGGGAGTACTTTGAAGGGGGCCATATCGATTTTGATGAATAAACTTGTATTTTCGATTTTATGAATACAGTCCTAAAACTTTTTGATCAGGGTAGTATGTGTTTAACAGTTACTTAAGTCTACTTGCCAAATTTTGTAAACATACATATATACATATTGAATTTGAGTATAAACATTAATATTTAATAATTTTAAACAATAGCTTTGTAACAACTTCGTTTTTTTTTGGATCTATATACACATATTAGCATAAGATGTAGTTTTGCATTTTTGTCAATAATTTTAAGTATTTGTATTAACTTGGTCTATGTGCATTTATGTAGAAAATACGTATACTGTTGTATCATACATTTAACAACATTAACAAATAGTGATAATTTGACCATTGCGGAACAACCAGCTAGAAATATTTATAATAAAAATTGATATATCTGAAAGAGAACGAAGTATAAGAAGACCAAGAGAACAAAGGAGATATTGTATAGGTGTATCATAAATAATAAGTAGGACTTGCCACCCTGTGATGGATAGCGAGTGACCAGGACTTATATTTTAATTGATTATTCGACGTTTTAATACATAATAAAATTATTTTTATAGCTAATTACAAAAAATAACCTAGCAGATTTGCATTATTTTGATTTAAAATATACATTTTTCACTGGACGTTTAGTGTCCAGCACCGTGGCTGGCGGATTTTTTAGCACAGTAAGGCAAGTGTTAAACAAGGGCAGAGAAATGTATGAACTGAGAATAACACGTTAGGTGATAACGCCATCAAATAATTATTGATAAAATTGAACTAATCTTATCAGCAAGATGAAAAGCGAAACTCTGAGAGGGTTAACCTTTTCTTTTTTGTGCTAAAAAAATCCGCGTGTTCCGGAGCTGTGTATTCTTCAATATATGTAAAATTGATCAATTTAAAATCGGAAAAATAAGAATATTCGTAGCCAATCGCTTAAATTAATTAAATTAAAGTCAAAAGTGATAATAATTGAAATTTAATTGCTGAAAACATGAAAAAAAAACATCGGCCGACGTTCACAAAACGGGTGATAAAACCACCTCAAATGGCTGCCCGAAAGCTACTTAAGCGAGAGAAGCGATCGAACTGAGATTCTTAAGTTAAATATTGCGTTCCATATAAAAATGGGCGATTTAAAATCGGAAAAATAAGAATATTCATAGCCAATTGCTTAAATTAATTAAATTTGAAGTCAAAAGTGATAATAATTGAAATTTAATTGCTGAAAACATGAAAAAAAAACATCGGCCGACGTTCACAAAACGGGTGATAAAACCACCTCAAATGGCTGCCCGAAAGCTACTTAAGCGAGAGAAGCGATCGAACTGAGATTCTATTCCTTGCGTTCCATATAAAAATGGGCGATTTAAAATCGGAAAAATAAGAATATTCATAGCCAATTGCTTAAATTAATTAAATTTGAAGTCAAAAGTGATAATAATTGAAATTTAATTGCTGAAAACATGAAAAAAAAACATCGGCCGACGTTCACAAAACGGGTGATAAAACCACCTCAAATGGCTGCCCGAAAGCTACTTAAGCGAGAGAAGCGATCGAACTGAGATTCTTAAGTTAAATATTGCGTTCCATATAAAAATGGGCGATTTAAAATCGGAAAAATAAGAATATTCATAGCCAATTGCTTAAATTAATTAAATTTGAAGTCAAAAGTGATAATAATTGAAATTTAATTGCTGAAAACATGAAAAAAAAACATCGGCCGACGTTCACAAAACGGGTGATAAAACCACCTGAAATGGCTGCCCGAAAGCTACTTAAGCGAGAGAAGCGATCGAACTGAGATTCTATTCCTTGCGTTCCATATAAAAATGGGCGATTTAAAATCGGAAAAATAAGAATATTCATAGCCAATTGCTTAAATTAATTAAATTTGAAGTCAAAAGTGATAATAATTGAAATTTAATTGCTGAAAACATGAAAAAAAACATCGGCCGACGTTCACAAAACGGGTGATAAAACCACCTGAAATGGCTGCCCGAAAGCTACTTAAGCGAGAGAAGCGATCGAACTGAGATTCTATTCCTTGCGTTCCATATAAAAATGGGCGATTTAAAATCGGAAAAATAAGAATATTCATAGCCAATTGCTTAAATTAATTAAATTTGAAGTCAAAAGTGATAATAATTGAAATTTAATTGCTGAAAACATGAAAAAAAAACATCGGCCGACGTTCACAAAACGGGTGATAAAACCACCTCAAATGGCTGCCCGAAAGCTACTTAAGCGAGAGAAGCGATCGAACTGAGATTCTATTCCTTGCGTTCCATATAAAAATGGGCGATTTAAAATCGGAAAAATAAGAATATTCATAGCCAATTGCTTAAATTAATTAAATTTGAAGTCAAAAGTGATAATACTTGAAATTTAATTCCTGAAAATATGAAAAAAACATAGACGGATGTTCACAAAACAGGTGATGCGACCACGTGAGACGTAAAAGTGAGACGTGAATGGCGTCGCTTCATTATCGCTTCATTCATTACCCATAGCGGTTTTTTTAGAATGAATATACCTACGTCACACACTGGCACATGTTTGGTTGTATAAGTTAATTTATTCCCGAGTTTCTCGAAAAATCTCTGATGTGGCCGATAAGTGCTAATTAATTTTAGTATTATTTTTTTCATTCAATGCATAAATGTACTTACGAAGGAATACCTCAAATCTGAATCCAGTATTTAGTATATTTATAAAGATATTTAAGTTTTTAGAAGCAAGTTTATAGATTTTACTAGTTACACATCACAGGGCAGGATGGGTTAAGGTGTATAAAACGAATGAATGAAGAACGTCAGGCAAAATACATGTTATCTGAAAAAGGGACATGGTCAAGTAAGAGAAAGCATAACATTTAAACGGAATTATTGTTGGGTGTTAGGTCCCAGATATGTGTTACACATGAAACAAACATTCGTAATATGTTGGCAAACCCAGCATTCCATAGGCGCGTATACCACCGTAATTATGTTCTTACACATTTGACATCGTAAAAATGTTTGAGTTTCAAAAGGGTAATGCAAAACCATATATTGGTCAACGATGGTAAAGGGAATCCCTGAAGATATTCTGCATTTATGACAGAATATCAACTCATTCTTATAGAAGAAAATTTCCACAGTATGTCTCTGTAACAAACAAAAAACATAAATAAATAAATGCGACATAGGGAAACAAGTATGTACAAAACTAAAACGTACTGATGTTATAAAAGGATATTTTCTTACTATGAAAGTGTAAAGGGAGATATTAAACGACTTATTGCTATAAGTTATCAAGTCACAAGGGCATAGTTTAATATTTCTAGAATCTTATAAAAGACGTGTCTTTAAGCACAAAATTTTTAGGTAATTCATTGTATTAACCCTTCCCTTACGGCGATAAAATTGAAACGCGCGCTCCGGTGTTGGGTAGTGAGTACGCGATCAAAAATTAGCGATTTTAAATCGGAAAAATAAGAACATTCATAGATAATCCCCTTAATTAATTATAATTGAAGTTAAAAATTATAATGATTGAGATTTATTTGCTGAAAACATTAAAAAACCATCTGGCAACGCTCACGGAACGGGCGTAGATCTAGTCTCGTTGCCAGCTCAACAGCTACTGCGGCGCGGCAGGGTTGGTGGCTAACTCGGGCGTGGCTTACACTTGCGAGGTTGAGACAATTGAGCTCCTCGCTATTCAGTGACGTATGCAAAAGTGAGATGCGAATATAGTGTCGCGCTTCCCGCATACTCTTCACCTATCGTCAAGACCCAAGATCGAGGCACTCACAGCGTTTAAATGCGAATTTGTTTCCGCTATTCACGAAATACTTACGATGTAGTCGATAAATTCTGATTATTATTAATATTATTTTTTAAATCAATGCGTAAATATATTATGGAGGAATACCTAAAATCTTAACCTTGTATTTATTATATTTATAGAGATATTGATGGTTATTAGAAGCAACGTTTAGAACAGAGGTTCCCAACCCCGTGCCCGCGGGCACCATGGCGCCCGCGGAACGATTCGTATGTGCCCGCCACTATTCGACAGAGACAGAATTTTTTCATAAACATTAATTAAAAATGTGAATTATTTTTATTTATTTGTTAGAGTTTTAATTTTTTTGTGTGCCTAGGTTTATTAAATACGTTCGTATGTTTGCGATATTGTATGTATGAGTGGTTCTTTTGCTGACAGTACTTGTCGCAACTTGTCTAGCGGCGAGCCAGACTGCACTCTTCACGCTAGCCTGGAACGGGGAGTGCTATTTGCACATCACTCCTTGTATACGCAGAAAACTCGAAGTGAACGAACGCCACGAACTAAGCCGATGAACGCCGAAGGCGCCAAAACACATGGCACATGACTCTGATAGCTGTCTGTCAGTGAAAGCAATAAGCATGGCCCCGACAGCCAAACTGACAGTAGTCACGGGCTCGTACCGTCCCGATTGCTTCGGCGATCATAGGCTCACTTCGGGTTTTCGGCGTGTACAAGGAGTGATGTGCAAATAGCATTCCCCGCCTGGAACCGCGTTGTTGTCATTGTGATTGCGATTGCTGCCCCGTTTGGGTCGCGACATTTAGCTAGGAGACAGAATTATGGGAAAATGAGAAGTTATGGAAGGAGTTTGTCGATTAAAAATAGGTGGTGCCCGCCACCCTACCGATATTTTAGAATGTGCTCTTGAGTACAAAAAGGTTGGGAACTCCTGGTGTAGAAGATACCCAACACAGGGAAGGAAAGGTTAATCTAGTTCTTTTAATTCTTTTGATTTTTTTTCTTTAGCACGTTCCTTCTCAATCTCAATCAAATCTTAATTTGTGAGCTCTTCATCATCGTTTTCTAAAAGTTGAATTATATCTTCACTGTCAACTTCCAGATTAAGTTTTTGAGCAAATTGTACAATGATATTAGTTACTTCTCCTACTTCGTTTTCTCTATTAAAATTCATATTATTATTACGTTTTAATATGTTGTTTATAGTTAAGGCATAAACGTTGTGGAGGTTTAAAGACATTGTAATTTATTTTTATCAAACACTGTTTATTCCACTTTTTTGTGACGGTATACCCCTACAAGTTTTAAGGCTTTCACCTCATCTTAAGGGAAGCGCAAACAAGACTAAATGCTGTTCGAACTGGTACCAAAAGCGTGTCTTGTTTGCGCTCCCCTGAAGATGAGGTGAAAGCTTTGAAACCGGTAGGGTTATACCGTCACAAAAAAGTGGAATAAACAGTGTTCGATAAAAATAAATTACCAATACGTTTTTAGGGAATGTCCCTTAAAGGTATTTGATGATTATGATTGTTGATAAATAAATAAAACACGTTAGATCGCAATGCGGAAAGAGAGAGTGAATATTTTTATAGTAACGTAGGTATTTATATGTTTTTGGAATGTGCACGAGAATGCACTCGCGATATGTTTCTGTCTCGCTTCTGTGAATGCAGAAATGGTTTATTGTCGTATGTGGGTATATTTTATTTATGAAACTGGCGAGACAGCGTGGTGCGTTCTCTCTCTAGTATGGAATGCGGCGCGATGCTCGGCCGGCGTTAATGGTTGGCATGTGACCTTTGGACTGTTTAATATAATTTATCGAGGTATCCGAAGGTCGTTTCATCGGTCATTGACCGTATGTATGCGACAATATTCAGCGACGACCGTGGATCCCTACACGTTTAAATAGTTTATTCCATATGCCATTCATACATGATGCCGTTGCATTTGACCATCCTTCTGAGATATTTTTAATTGCTCGAAAGATGTTATAGTTTTTCCAAAATTATCTCAAAGTCTGGTCATTTTCTATTCCTTCAATTGCTTGGGCAAAACCAATTCTTAAATAATGCAATTTAAAGTTAGCAATACCCCTAACCCATCGGCTGTAAAATGATTGTAGTGCTGGGAGGTAAATAAATAACTTTTATGTTTGGATGAGATTAAACTGAGTTTGGAGGATGACCCGGAGCGTTGTCAATAATTAGCAATATTTTAAAATCTATTTCTTTTTCTTCGCAATATTTTTTTACTTCAGAAATAAAACATTTGTCAAACCGGTCATGGAATAGATATTGTGTCATCCGTGCTTTTTTGTTCCAACGATAATGTAGCGGCAAAGTAGACTTATCGATTCCCTCGAAGGCTCTTGGGTTTTTTGAATTATATATCAAAAGTGGCTTCAATTTAAATCCGGCGATATTTCCACTCAACAGAAGGGTCAAACGGTCTTTGAATGCTTTAAATCCGGGCATGCATTTGGCTTCTTGATGTACAATATATATGTTTGTTCTGGCATTCTCTTCCAAAAAAGGGCTGTCTCATCGATGTTGAAAATTTGCTCCTGTGAATACTTTTCTTTTTCGATCATCGCTTCCAAATTATCTTTAAATTCTTCGGCAGCTTTTACATCTGCACTTGCTGCCTCTCCACAAATCTTTACATTATGGTAGCTTTCACGTCTTTTGAATCTTTCAAACCGACTGGAGCTTGCATTAACAATTTGGTTGCAGTTATCACCGTTCTTTTTATTTAAATCTTCGAAAAGACTACGTCCTTAGTGTTGGATGGTTATGAAATTAAGTGGAACATTCTTTTGTAATAAATCCTCCATCCAAATCTTTAAACATTTTTCCATTTCATGTATGAGTCCATTTCGTTGTTTAGTAATAATCGTCGATTTTACTAATACCGATTTTTTTTACTGCTTGAAGAATTAGTTTTTTGTCCTTTATTATAATTGTCCTTTATTATAGTTGACACGGTTGAATGGGACAATTTAAGTTCCCGTGATAAGTCCGACACTGTTTTGTCCTTTATTATATTTGACACGGCACGATTGAATGGGACGGTTGAATTTAAGTTCCCGTGATAAGTCCGACACTGTTTTGCCGCACTCATACTAGTTTATTATTTTAATTTTTTTCTCTAAATCAATCGTTTTTTTTTTTTTAATTTTAATTTGACATTTTGGGATTGAAAAATCAAACAATTCAATAACTCGAAATATAAAGAGACAGTAATCAACCGTCAATTTGTCAAACCTTTCGGGCGCACGGAAGGTGACGAACTGACGCTGTTTACATAAAGATGATGCAATCGATTGCGTCATATAAGTTAAGGTGCACGCACCAATTACACTAAGGCGCACATATTATTTTATAATTTTGGTCTCCGTCGTAAGTCCGAATGGTCGTAAGTCGAGGTGGTCGTAAGTCGAAAACTGACTGTATTAATATTTGTTTTTTCAAACACTTTACGTAACGGTATAACCCTAGAAATGTATATATACGAGTATGTAGGGTAGAGTGATCTAAGAGCGCGCGGTCGATAAGAGTGCGCACCATTCATAAAACGCGCTCTAGACGTCATTTGTGGCCAACTTCAGTTCCTAGCTGTCATTTGTGACGAGAGAACACGCTACTGTGCCGTGCATCCTAAATAAACCGACAATTTTAAACCTCCACAATGTTAATGCCTTGAAATAATATATACATGTTTTGTTTTCAGTTCTTCTGTTTATTATATTTAAGCATCATGCTTTAAAAAAAAACATAGTTATTTTCCCTAGCAGTCCTTACTTACACGGTTCATAAACTGTTGTCTCCTGGTTGGGCCTGCTGAGGTACTCGGCATGCTGGAATCTGCCATCTTTGAGCCCTGAATAAAATTGAAAAAATAATCACTAAAAGCTTACGACCAAAAAACTTTGTAGAACTTTAAAATATATCGAAAAATTTCTCATCATTACTCAACTTAACGTTTCACCTATTTTACTCTATAACCTTTCCCTTCCTGTGCTAAAAATCCGCCCGTTCCGGTTCTGTGTATTCAATACACATGTAAAAATGAGCGATTTAAAATCGAAAAAATAAGAATATTCATAGCCAATCGCATAAATGAATTAAATTTGAAGTCAAAAGTAGTAATAATTGAAATTTTATTGCTGAAAACATGAAAAAAACATCGGCTAACGTTCATAAAACGGGCAAAGAGACCATCTCAGATGAATGTGCTAGAGCGACTGAGACCTGAGACGGACTACCACTGTTTATCATATGTTATACCTCGAAGGAAGAAACACAACTGCAAACTGAGATTCTATTTTTTGCGTTCCCATATACCGAAGTAGAGTGAGACGTGAATAGCGTCGCTTCTTCACCATAGCGGTTTTTTAGAATGAATATACCTATTTCACTCACTGGCACACGTTTGATTGTATTGGTGAATTTATTTCCGATTTTCACTTAATATCTCTGATGTGGCCAATAAATGCTAATTATTATTAATATATTTTTTTTCATTCAGTGCTTTAATGTATTACGGAGGAATACCTAAAATCTGAATCCAGTATTTATTATATTTATAGAGATATTAAAGTTTTTAGAATCAATGTGTACTAGTTACACATCACAGGGAGGGAAGGGTTAAAAAAATCAGATTAATTATATATTGATTAGTACCATAAATTGTTTGAGCATTTGGATAGTAATTGAAATTAGCAAAAAGTTAAGTTGAGAAGGTTCAGTCAGTCTGTAAATTTTTTTTTTGAAAATAATTATTCTGGTTTATTTTTGTGCATTTTACTTTAAGTTTTTTTGTATATTCATAATTAATGGTCATTTTTATAAACCATACAATTATATATCCATTTTATTCCAAATCTACCATTTGTGAGCCAGTTTCAAAAAGGCATTAAAAAAGTTATTCCGTCGCGAAATAAAAATTGTTTTTGTTTTGTGTAAAAATATGTTATGTTTGAAAATTTTCTAGTTTGCCTTGTTGATTTTTCATTTTGTGATCGTAAAAACTGGTAATATTTGAATGGATACATATTTTTAACATACTTATGGATACCCTACAATGGATACATATTTTTAACATACTTATGTAAAATAATAAAATAAGAAAATCATTATTTTCTCTTTAAATCATTGACTCTCAGTAGTTCGATAACGATATAATTTTGCGAGATTGTTTGCGAAAAATGAAAATGTTTTATGTTTACTTAACATATTATACTTGAAAAAAATGTAGGATGGTTCCTGTGACATTTGAAATGTCATGTCTCAAAGGGATGGGGTAATTTCGTTTTTTTTTTTACAAATTGAACCGTTTTTTTATAAACGGAAAAATTGTTTTTCTCTAAATTGATGTTTTAATTCCTAATTTTCATTATACTGACTTTCTAATGTTTCGTATGATTTGTATCTATCTTTAAATAGGCCAAGATCCACTGTAAATTAATATTAAATACGAACATTTAATTTTAGGTATAAAAAAATCGAAAATCCTATTATTGTATACGCCATCCCTAGCCAATGCAGACTAACTTAAGGTATTAGCATTGTGAAGGTTTAAAGACATTGTAATTTGTTTTATCGAACACTGTTTATTCCACTTTTTGTAACGGTGTATAACCATACCGGTTTCAAGGCTTTCACCTCATCATCAAGGGAGCTCACACAGGACTTTCAAGGCTTTCACGGATCATCACGGAAGCACAAAGAAGGCCTTGTTTGTGCTCCCCTGATGATGAGGTGTGCACCTTGAAACCGATAGGGTTATATCGTTACAAAAAGTGGAGTAAACAGTGTTTTATAAAACAAATTACAATTTCTTTTACAAAAAGGGGAGTAAACAGTGTTTTATAAAACAAATTACAATTTCTTTTTTTCGTCTCACTTTAATCATCCATTTTATCTATGCATTAATTTCTGATGTTTTCGTTCAGCCTTTTCACATGCATTGATAATCCACACTTTTTTCTTAGTGTATATTTTACCACACCTTAAATTTTAATTTTATACATTTTCTCCTAAATTATAAGTTATACTTCCGTATATCAAGGTGGGCAAAAGTCCGCATTAATATAATTAAAATTTGTCAAAAAAAATAATACACATTTACATGAATCATATACAAAAAAAAATCAAAAAGCAGTTGGCCCTTGCATAGGTACTTAGGAAATTGAAATATTAATTAATTAGTATAAATACAATAAATTTAATTAATAATTCATTAATTTATTATTTATTAATTAATTAATAATAATTAATTATTATTTGTTATAAATTGTTAATAAATTATCATATTAAATAATAATTAATTAATAAATATAATTTTAAGTAATTAATAATTAATTCATAATTAATCAATTAATTATTATAATCATTAATTATTAATTATTTACATAAATAATGATTATAATTAATAAATGCTTATTAAAATAATAATTAATTAATAATATTAATTAATTAATAATTAATAATAATAATTTATATTAATATTATTATTTATATTAATTATTAATATTCATTAATATTTTTAATATTGATATTATTCATTATATTATTATTTATTATAATTATTCTTAATAATTATTATTAATCATTATTATTAATGTTTATCAATTATTAATTAATTATATTCTATTTAATAAATTATATTTATTAATTATAATTATTAAATTATTATTCATTAATATTATTTAATTAATTAAATTTAATACAAATATTTATTTTTATGATATAATATTTAATTTTATGTTTCATACATTTATTTATTTATCATTCATTTATCAAATTATTTAATTATTTATTAATATATAAATTTATAAATTCATATTTAATATTTATTAAATTTATTTATTTATTTTAATATAAATAAATATTACAGATCATTTGAAATATTACCATTAAAGTCGGGGAAGGGGAAGCGTTTCACTTTTCGTGACGTTCAAACCAATTTGCCCCACCGCGCCTATAGAAGTTTCACTTCAAAAACAAAAGAACCTCGAAACTTTTAAACACTGTCATCAAATAATATGTCCGAGACTGCAACATGACCATTACCCAATCGATGCAATCTGGGTACGAAAGAATTTGAGTAAACTCTCGCACCTGAATATATCCCGCAGTCTCGTATTTCTCGAAGGAAAGCGGAAGTCAATCAATTCAAGTAATAAAATACATAAAATTATCCCGTTCACATTTTCGAAAAGCAGTATCAAATCAAACATAACTCTACAATCTTAAAGTCTTATTAAATTCAGACGCGATAAAAACATATTTCATATTGACACTTACCAGTTCCACGAACAGATCTCCAACAGGTATGTTTAATGGGATTTGGATGTTTAAATTGTAGACTTCTTGTAAAGCAAACCAATCTGTAATTATTGCACTCCTATTGTAATCCTAAAAAAAATATATTTTATTTAATAAAACATACAGTATGCATGAACAGTTATTAATAAATAATAATTTGAAATACAAATATTGTCAAATTTTTTAGCTTATAAAAAGTCTACATTGACTCAGGTATCGCGAACTGATTAATTTTTAAAGTTGTTTCATTGTTATCAAGTTCCTTAATGGGATGTCACCATTGTATCTTTCGAATCTGTGTTTGACAGATGTTCCGTCGAAGAGGAGTAAAAATTTCAAGTCACTTCATCGTCATCTATTTGGATTTAACTTATTGTAATTTATTTTTATCAAACACTGTTTATTCCACTTTTTTATGACGGTATAACCCTACCGGTTTCAAGGCTTTCACCTCATCTTCAGGGGAGCGCAAACAAGACTAAATGCTGTTCGAACTGGCACCGATATACACGCTTCAACGGTTGGGGGCTGGGGGGTGAGAAAGGCACGGGACAATTTCGGCCAAGAGCGGAGAGATTTTGGGTAAATAACTGTTCAACAGATGTTCCGATCGGTGTACTGATTTAGAAATTTCTAGGGCTTCTAGTCTGTCCAATTTATTTCCGTTACCACTGATATGTAAGAATTTGGCATCATCGATAGAAAAAGTATGATTCTCGCGGTGACAATGATTAGCCATTTCAGAATAAATTAGAGGATTTGTTAAGGCGGATTTGTGTTCACGAAATCTTTTTCCAAAGGATCTTCCTGTCTTTCCTGTATAGAAATGATCACAGTCAGCACATAAAAGTTTATACACACCACTGTTGCTAAGTATTCCATTGCTAAGGATTTAACTTATCTTAACTATGTGTTTGCTGAAAGAAATCGTTTGGATAAAAAATGCGTTTTTTTTTAGTTACACACTTTAATCAAATTTAAAACATATATTTTGTTCATGTAATATTTAACTACCGCGATATTAATTAAAGGAATTTAGTATTTTTATTTTATCCATCTTATTTTATTTTGGAGAACTCTCTAATGACGTTCCAACACCAGCCGGAGTAAGACAAGGATATAGTTTAAGCCCATTTAACTTGGTTATGGATAAAATTATAGAAGAAGTTGCCGAACTTAACCTGGGATACAAGATGAGCGACACTATGCTAAACATCATATGCTATACTGACGATGATACCACCATCATAGCCGAATCAGAGGAAGACCTGCAACAAATGCTACATCGATTCCACACTGCTTCCAAAAAATACAATATAACATGTATATATCCATCAGTAAGACTAAATGCATGACTCTAACCAGAGAGCAAGCTGGATGCAGTGTGTGGTGATCAACAAAATTTAAATACTTGGGTACTAGCATAATGTGCAATAATGACCTCTATGGCGAAGTGCTTGAACAATCACAAAAGGCCGCAGCTATTTCCGGATTTTTAAAGAACACTATCTGGAAAAACAAGTATAAGAACATCCAAAGCAAGGTGAGGATATACAAGAGTTGTGTCCGCCCCATAATGACATACAGCATAGAGTCCAGAGCCGACACTGTCAGAACCAAAAATCTCCTTCGAACCAGCGAAATGAAGGTACTCAGGAGTATCGCTGGCAAAATCCTTCGTGATAGAGAACGAAACACAGAAATCCGAAGGACGTGAAAAGTTGAAGGTATTGTCAAATGGGGACGACAGAGAATAAGGTTCTGGAACGAACACGTATCCAGAATGGTGGAACCGAGAGCCGTAAGAATGTCCAGGGACAGTATCCTCCAAGCAAGCAAACCTCAAGTACGACCTCTCATAGGGTAGAAAGACAGCTGGCAGTCGACGTCACAAGAGGCAAACAATGATGCAGGATCATAATAGGCCAACAGGCCTAAAATAAGAAATGGAACAATAAGATTTTATTATATTTAATTTGTATTTTTCAATTACCTGTTAAATTAATGACCCTCCAGCGGTCAACGTTCACAGAGTGTCAAATGATCCTAGACCATATCTATTTGTAGTTAACCAATCTGCGGTGTGTGATTACTGGATGGATTTGTTGAAATGTAGATTAAGGTGTTAATTCTGGAATAAAAAAAAAATATTTTAAATTATTTTTCATTTGCTAAACCATTAAATGGACAATAGTTTTAAGATTTTAATGAGGAGTTATTTGGACAGTGTTCCATTTATATCCAATTATATATTGGCATGTATCTTATACAACATAATAAAATTAAAATAAATAAATTAGATAAATAAGTGACTCAAACAAATAAATCAATTCTATCAACAATGGTTTTATTCATTTGACAAAGGCTCGTAACTAAATTAATAGAGATTTTCTGTGGAGATCTTTGAAAAACTTGGTGTCCCAGTGCTTCTAACGGAGTTTCTGACTCTTCTGCATAGCTTCACCAGGTATTTAATATCACTAAGTGGATTGGGGATGGATGCATTTGACGCCAATCTTGGCTCCAACTCTATTTAATGCCTTTGTATTTATCGTTGACAGACGAATGTGGCAAGAGAAATTGAACTTAGCCACAGAAAAAATTAAGAAAGGCATAATATATGTAAATTTTGAACCCAAACAAGAATTTATCACATATTCACCATAGAGCAACAATATTAAGATGATTTTGTTATTTATTTTTATCAAACACTGTTTATTCCACTTTTTTGTGACGGTATAACCCTACCGGTTTCAAGGTGCACACCTCATCTTCAGGGGAGCGCAAACAAAACAAGTTGGGTTATACCGTCACAAAAAAGTGGAATAAACAGTGTTTGATAAAAATAAATTACAATGTCTTTAAACCTCCACAACGTTAATGCCTTAACTATAAACAACACATTAAGATGATTGCCCTGTTGTTGCGCATTCAGAAGAAAACTTCTTAGACATCATCAGTGTCTATTCAGAAGAGTATCAGATGTTTGGCCTAGTAATAAATATGAAGAAAATCCAGGTACCATCTTATTATGCATAGAACCAGGTACGACAATCACCTAGCATAGAACGAGGTACGACAATCAATCAACGAGGTACGACAATTGCCAGAGGGAGTGTTTAGAATCGGGCTGTTAATCAAAATATTAATTGACTGTTTTTATTATTTCTCAGGCTGGAGTTGAATGCGGAAAGGAGTGGTGATTCACCTAAATAATACGAGTATTAACCGAAGACGTAAAAAGTAAGTGAAGAATAAATTATTTTTAAATATTATACTATATAAACCCGTCAATAATGATTTTAAATAATCATGCTTTACTGTTTATCAATTAAGTAATTAAATGAGATACATTGTTTGTAAAATTTATTTAATGTATTGGGTGTTAACATAAGTTGTGTCCGTTTTTTCCAAATTTAAAAATGAGCACCAAAAGTAAAACAAAATGGTAAAGGTTATACGTCATTCGAAAGAAAATTTTCTGCTCTACAAGATATTGTGTTTGCTTTTACGTTACATATATTATTTTATTTGATTACAAGCCTTCAAAATGGAATGTCAGGTAGACAAAAGTGGATCTTCATGAATAATATGGTTTAAGCGGTCCTCATCGAAGTCCACTGGTTGTCCAGAACGCTCCATGTCTTTCAGGTCGAAATTATCGTCTTTGAAACGCAAAAAACCATCGACAAGCCATCGAAAACCACCGAAACGCAAAAACCATAGACGAGTTGTCCTTTCATTCATAGCATCTTCATCGTACACTTCTCAAATATCGCGAGCAGCTTTGGCAGTTTTATTCCCTCGATTGAACGCGAACAGAAGGTAGTGTCGGAAATGCCCACTTTCGTCTACTTGACATTCCATTTTGAAGGCTTGTAATCAAATAAAATAATATATGTAACGTAAAAGCAAACACAATATCTTGTAGAGCCGAAAATGTTGTTTTACTTTTGGTGCTCATTTTTAAATTTTGAAAAAAAAAACAACTTATGTTAACACCTTATATTATAATCATATCAATTTTTAATGTCTTATAAAGATATCTATGGTACAGAACAAAGGAAGATTTCCCAAAATATGTTCATCATGTCGAACTTTTCACGGTGTGTAACTATAGAAGCCTCGAAACAAGAAGGCAAGAATCCATTGCGATATTCCTAATAAAGGTTTTCCAAGTTTCCTTTAACTGTCCCGTGATTCTAGAAGCACTAAGTTTATATGTACCTAATAAATATAGCCGTGCAAGGAATCACCCTCTGTTCTACATACCAACTTACAGAACAAATATCATGGCTAAACACTCAGTCACGCGTGGTATAGAGATATTGAACCAACAGAATGACACTGTTGATATATTCTCGGCACCGCCTAGCAGTACGAGAAGAGTCCTGGCGGATATTCTTCCTAACGAATAAGCTAACTCTAGAAACAGATCCTTTTTGTGTAACAGGAGAAATCCGTGCAAAGTGGATAAAAATATATATCAAAAAGTGGCAGCCGTCAAATAGTATTTGAAAAACAAAGATGTTATATATATTTTTTTTTGAAAATATTTGAGCCAAAATAGAAAGAAGTGGAGATTAATATGTCTGCCTACCAAAAGAGACATGTGATGGTGATGATGATGAGGGGGTTATCCGTTTATATGTTATTGTTAAACATTATTTCCTTAGTGAGATACAGGCAAAATCCCAGTTTACTGAGGACACGACAAATGAAAGGCAACAAACCCAGATCCATTAAAATTGCGCGTCCAAATTAAATTATGTACCTGTTGTTTTTTTCACAAATTGTATATAATTGTTGTCATGTATAAAGAAAACAAAATGGCAGCCAATTTGACGATCGTGAACACATAGCGAGCGTCAATAAATTAAAAGCAAGTGGCAGAAGATAAGAAATTATTAAGCGTGATAATTTACAATTTTCACCATACCTTCTTCACTCTGGTATCCCATAAGATACGACATAAATTAATTACGCCATAATCTAGATTTGACCTACACAGGGTATCTTGACAAAATATGTTATAATGCTTTCGAACCGTTCATAATACAAAATATTTTTTATCTTATTTAAAGCGAAATAAATTCTTGCATAATCCACATGGCAAAAAAAATCTCAAATTAATTTTGAAAAAAATTCCTTAATTAATAAATGTTTCACATAATTACTGAATTGAATAAAACATATAAAGGAAACCTGTAAGTGTCGTGGGCTAATTAATTCGATAAATGGACAATTTAAAAATATGTCATATAACAGGTTTGTCGTAAATGAAAAAACTTAATTAACAAATTCCTAATAATATAATAATCATCAAAATAAAATTCCTTCAAATATCACTTTGAAGTATAAATTCAGATATCATTTTTCGGAACGTTTAATAAATAACATATAGTTTATGTTTAATACATAACATATAGTTTTAAAATAATCACACTTATTCAGCAATTGAAACATTCATTTACAAGACTTTAATACGAGTACGTATATCATAGACAGGGCAGGGCGTCTCTTCTACTGTACTAAAAATTTTTGTCAAAATATCTGTATTTATATTTTTTTATCTACCCTTAATATCTACGTGCACAACAGAAGGGTAAAAGTCTATACTATAAATAGATAAAATAACTTTTTTATTTCAAATACCAATAAATTACATCAATAATTAATAAAAAATAATGACGTACCATTCATTCTCAACGAACTCCGAATAGGTCACATGCATAAATTCACGGAATGATGCATTTTCGAGTACGCAGCTGCCAAACTATATTGATGTTTTAACACCTTAGCGCCGACATTATTTTCTCGCCATATATATCATCACGTAATGTTTATTTAAGGGTAGGCAGAGAAAACCTATATCCACAGAAATATACTTTTGTCATTCAGAAATAGTTTCCTCGATATATTGTATCTAAACATTCCCAAGATTCTTTTTGAAGTGAAACTTCTATAGGCGCAGTAGGGCAAATTGGCCTGAACGTCACGAAAAGTGAAACGGTGTATTATATTATTATTATTATTTATTATTATTAAATATTTTATTAATTAATGAATTATTATTAATTATTTTAGTATAGATAATGATTTATTATTAATAATAATTAATATTTTTTTAATATTATTATTAAGTGTATTATATTAGAATTAAAATTATTATTATTTATTATTAAAAATAAAAAAAATAATATTTTTTGTTATATACTCGTATCATTTTTATATTAATATATTTAATGATTATTAATTTTATTTTATAATAAATTATTTTATTTAATTTAATATTTAATTTATGTTTAATGTATAATTATAATAATATATATGCATGTTATTTTAATATTAATAATTATAATATCATTATATTGTAATTAATTATAATATAATTAATTAATAATGTTATATAATAATATTATTAATAGTATAATAATAAAAAAATATCAATTTAATAATTCATAATAATTTTAAAATATTAATATATTTATTGTAATATTAAAAAATATGTATTTAATATTAATAAGTGTATTACATTATTATTAAAAAATATTATTTATTATTAAAATTAATATTATTTATTAATCAAATTAAAAACATTTTTTTATCTCGTATGTTCATTGCTAAATGTATCATATATTTTAACATAATGTTATTTTGGAGAAGCGCGCATTTTTACCGCGTTTACTGTGCAGGATGCACTTTCATACAATTGAAAGTGTAAAAACCCTTCCTTCCCTGTGATGTGTAACTAGTACGCATTGCTTCTAAAAACTTTATTATATCTTCAAATATAATAAATACTAGCTTCAGATTTTAGGTATTCCTCCGTAATATATTTACGTATTGAATGAAAAAATAATATTAATAATAATTATCACTTATCGGCCACATCAAAGATATTTTGTGAAAATCGGGAATGAATTCACCAATATAATCAAACGTGTGCCAGTGTGTGACGTAGGCATATTCATTCTTAAAAAACCGCTATTGGTGAAGAAGCGACGCTATTCACGTCTCACTTTCACTTTACTTCGGTATATGGGAACGCTAGAAATAGAATCTCAGTTCGCAAATGTGTTTCTTTCTTCGAGGTATAACATACACAGTGTTATTCCGTCTCAACTCTCAGCAGCTCTCGGGCATCCATTTGAGGTGTTGTATCTTCGCCCGTTTTGTAAACGTCGGCCGATGTTTTTTTTTTTAATTTTTTCAGCACATAAATTTCGATTATTATCACTTTTGACTTAAAATTTAACTAATTTAAGCGATTGGCTATGAATATTCTTAGTTTTCCGATTTTAAATCGCTCATTTTTACGCGTGTGTATTGATGTGTATTGATTACACAGCACCGCAACGTGCGGATTTTTTAGAACAGGAAGGGAAAGGTTAAAGTGAACAATACAACACCACTGTGACCTTTTATTGAAAATCTTAAAATTATATTTATAAGTTAATTAAAAATAAATATGTTATGAGGCTTTAGCAGTATGTCCTTGAAGGATGCGATGATGATTTTGATTGTTTGGTATTTAAATAAAATACGTCAATTAGCAATGCGGAAAGAGAGAGTGAATGAATCAATGAATAATAATGCTTTATTTATCGGTAAGTGGGTATTTATACTTTCAGAATGGGCGCGGGAGTGCGCCCGCAATATATCTTTATCTCGCTTCTGTGCGTGCAGAAATGGTCGATTGAAATATTGCAGACATCGCAAATAGTATTGTGGGTAGACAACTTTTTGGCGAAAACGGCGAGACATCGTGATGCGTTCTCTTTCTACTGTGGAATGTATCGTAAATAGTATTTGTGGGTAAACAGTTTCAATGTTTTGGTATGCGACCTTTGGACATATCCAAAGGTCGTTTCGTCGGTCGTTGACCGTTTGTGTTGACAATATTCAGCGACGACCGTAGTTTCTACAAGTTGGATAAGGGTTTTTGGAGTGTTTTACCGCGTGGTTTGAATTATGACGGCAAAGTTGACAAAGAACAAGCCCTGAAGATGAAAACTGCATTGTTTTTAATCGTCGGCATCATAAACCAAACCACGCGGTAAAATGCTGAAAACCCCTTATCCAACTAAATGTGTTGGATTTATTTTACGCCGATATAAATAAAAACAGTTTTAGAATTGGTCTTTGTGCCGATATTCATATAAATATTTAGAAGTTACTTTTAACATTACACCAAGCAATATTTAAATTATTTCAAATACGTGCTTCACTAAGGTGTTAAAATCTATTTGATGCTGTCTCTTTTGCCCGTGCTGTAATATAATGATACGAGAAGAGTGAGAAAGAGACGGGACATAAAGGACAATTTTCATTTTATTTAAATTATTACATGAAAGCATCTCACTTGATAAGTAATGAAACGTATTTTCAAATACTGGTATTGAGAGAAGAACTCTTTTTATCAACATATTTAGTCTTATATTGCATAAATACGAGTATATGAAAAGCTGTTTCTAGCCACTCCACTATTAACATTTTTTGTCATAAAAAGGTTTTACCACTGATATTCTGGGCAGAGTATTCCGGACTTATGTTGGTCTTCGTGGGTGGATCAAATATAAATAAGACTTGAGATCAAAATTAATATCTTGTGTAAAAGAAAAAATAAGTAAATAAATAACTTATTTGATATTTCTGTGTTCACCACAGCTTAATTTTTTGTTTACAAAAAATGGTTACACTTGATGATGAATACGACCGTCTTTATCATCAAGTGAAGATAAACTAAATTGCTAAACAACCATTTCCTGTACAAGTGTAACTAATATAAAAGGAATGAGGTAGGGGGAATGAGGAATGGTTATGTGGAATTTAATTTAAGAATATCTCTCTTAATTAAATAAAAAATGGTAATGTGAAATTTAATTCAAGATTACTAATTAAATAAAAAAAAGTATTTTTTTTATTTTTAATAATAAATAATAATAATTATAATAATAAATAATAATTTAAATAATAATATACACTTAATAATATTAATTATTAATAATAATTTATAAATAAAAAAAAAAAGATAATATTACATAATAATAATAAAATCATAATAATAATATAATACACAGTTTCACTTTTCGTGATGTTCAGGTCAATTTGCCCATAGAAGTTTCACTTCAAAAAACGTCATAATAATTCTACTTTAAATCTCCTGTTTGTCAACATATCCAAAAGGGTGTTGCACAGAACACGTGCGTTTATCGAGCGAATTTGAACCCCTACAAATCAGCCGTTCAGTTCGGTCATTAGCCTGTCTAGACGATGTCGCCTAGCGTGACCCACCCCACTAAACCAGTGTAAGGCCCTTCATCTGATTTGTCCAGGCATGGGAACAAATTAGTAAGTCATGTAAAATAAACCAATATGTTAAGTAGAGTTTTTAGTTCATTTGTATATATAAAGTAAAAGTGAATGAAAATGTTACGTTTCATTTACTTGTTAAACTGTTAAAGGGATAATTATATATTGTTTATAGTTAAGGCATTAACGTTGTGGAGGTTTAAATACATTGTAATTTATTTCATCAAACACTGTTTATTCCACTTTTTTGTAACTGTATAACCCTACCGGTTTCAAGGTGCACACCTCATCTTTAAGGGAACACAAACAAGACTAAATTATGTTCGAACTGGCACCGATATACACGTTTCAACGGTTGGGAACATTCAGGTTGGGGACTGAGGAGTAAGGGAGGCATGAGACGATTTCAGCCAGGAGTGGATACATTTTTGGGATATGTGTATTTACCAGATGTTCGGATCGATTTACTGACTTAGAAATTTCTAGAGCCTCTAATCTGTCCAATTTATTTCCGTTATTACTAAGTCAGTACATCTACCAAGTCAGTACTACTAAGTCAGTACATCGATCCGAACATCTGGTAAATACATATATACCAAAAGTTTCTCCGCTCCTGGCCGAAATCGTCCCATGCCTCCTTTACCCTTCAATCCCCAACCCGAATGCCCCCAACCGTTGAAACGTGTATATCGGTGCCAGTTCGAACATAATTTAGTCTTGTTTATGCTCCCCTGAAGATGAGGTGAAAGTCTTGAAACCGGTAGGGTTATACCGTTACAAAAAAGTGGAATAAACAGGGTTTGATAAAATAAATTACAAGGGATAATTATATTTTAAAATTATGAGCCATTAATAACATTTTATTTGGTTTTCAAACTTCTGATTTTATCTCATTTAAATGTTTATTTATATGTAAATAGTATAATATACCTTATAACAGTAGTAAAAAGAACGATTAACACAATACGTTGCCGTCTAAAGGCATACTTCATGCACTGCGTCAAAACAGGCGTCACTCTTGACATTCAGTGCGAAAGGGAAACACAAATAAAATAAACGAAAAATCGAAATGGGCTTATATCAAGCCCAATACAAAAAGAAAAAAATCGTCCCCATCCGACTCAAAGTCCTTAAGTCGTCAATATATAATCTTTAAACAATGTGAAAACAAAATAGAAAATACAGACTTAAAATGCAATTTATTGATAAACAAATTGAAAACAGGCTGAAAAGCTGGAATCAGATATGTGCAACTTTTTGAATCTTCTTCAGCACGAGAGGAAAAAACACAAAACTATATTTAAAAACTACAATAATTAATTAAAAACGCAGGTCAAAAGTCTTCATTAATTATGTCGTTACATGACTAATGAAAATCCATTTTTTTCATCGAACTAAAAGAATGAAAAACACCTGCTATATTTTGAACAGAAACATTTCAAGGAGGATGATGTGAGTCTACAGGGTGAAAGTGTTCTTCAGCACAATCGACGATCGCCAAGTCGTGCTCAGCAAAAAACAGGTCAAGAAAACGCCCACTTGCATTCCGATTGCTGTTTATTGGATATGGTTATCATATAACATACCATTGTTGTTGATACCTGCACAAAAATATTTTCAATATCGGAATGAACCGATTTCAACTCCCTAGATTAATAGTCACTGTGAATGGAGATCAGGACCTTCATTCCACGCTTCTAATTACTATTGTTTGCAGTCTGTATCTTCTGTGCACTGCAAGGCCTTAAAATTCCAACTCAGAAGAGGTTTTGGATATAAAGATGCAACCATAGGTATATGAAAGAAAAAGAAACGTCATTGACAAACTAGACAATTTAGTTCTTATATCTATGATATTCTGACATGAACAAATAATATCCATTAGATTTTTTAGGGTATTTTGGACCTTTCTACAATCTTAGGAAAACCATTAATATATTTTTTAATAATAATGACTTCACCAGTCAATTTCTAGCCTTCAGTTTATTCCTCGCATCTACAAACACATATACATTTCTCTTCATTTCTGTTATGTCTGATCCAACTTTGTATGACCTGGAATTATACTTCTACTGATGAAAACCTTCTATGCCAGTTGAAACTGCTGAAATACTTTGACAACATTGAGAGCTGAAAATTCTGGAATACTTTGACAATATTGTAAGCACTAGTGTAAATTAAACTCATTATATAAGATCTACACATAAGAGTTACGAGGGATATCGAGTGGCGTGTAGCAATAAAAAACGAAGTCAACGGGACAATTTAACATATTTATTCGAATTGGACAGTATCAAAATCTGCCAATATGATAATCCACAACAGTATTTCAGTACCACCAACTCTCGTGTATGGAACTGAAATGTGGACGTGAAACCAGCCGGAAAAAATTGAATAAATTGTGAAAACATGCGAGGACTTCGAAGAATACTTGGCATTACTATGTATGCCAGAATATGCAATGGAGGATTATATAGGAGTGTGAACTTAAGATTGACATTTTTACCAAGATGATGAAAGCACTATGAGATGGTTTGGGCACGTGGAACTAATGAAAGTAAAAAGACTATCAAATTAAATAAACTTTGCATATGTGAGTTGAAAGCGTGATAGAAGAAGACAATTTGAAATATTGTTGGATCAAGGGTACGATATTTTGAAAGAACGAAATCTCAAAATTCAAAGGAATCATAGAGATGTATGAAAACACTATAGAGCAGGTGATATATGTGTTTCACAATAGGAAAGTCTGTCGCTCTCTCATTTCTGTTTAACCTGGCAGGGAGACGCGCGATGGTATCTATAATAACATATTTTTGATATCATTCAGACCTTACTGCTGCACCTTAATTTTTAGTGTGGTGCTCAAGATCTACCTGAAACTCATTAAAAACTTGCGTTTCGTGGTCATCAATTGTATTTAGTCAAGTTATGGTTTACATAGAGGACACATCTTTTTTACCACTAATACACGTGTTCCGTCGAGATTTATCAGTCAAAAAGTTTAACAGCTGTTTCTAGTCAAGTTATGGTTTACATAGAGGACACATCTTTTTTACCACTAATACACGTGTTCCGTCGAGATTTATCAGTCAAAAAGTTTAACAGCTGTTTCTAGATACCGCACTGTTAGCGCATCGTGCGACAGAGACGACGCTCTACCATGCCGAAGCTAGCCGATTATGGCCGACAGTCTCTTTCTTAAGCCCGACGTGTATTACTTACTGCCGTATACTGTATGTTGCTTTCTCTACATCTAATTGAAAGAAAATGTGTTCAATTGTTTCCTCTACTGTGTCACCGATACATTATAAATGTTATTTTAAGAAAGTAATCAATATTCAAGTCTAGCACTTGATGTTTTTGCTGTTAATTTGCACCTATTTATTTTCAATGCGAGACAATATATGGTAATCACTTCTAGAATTAATTGAATTTTTTTTAATGAAGTTTCATCTGTTGTTTAATTTAAAAAAAATTGAAACTGTACACATATATCTTGACCCATCTGCACATTGGCCTACTGGAAAACTTTCAATAGCCTGTTGACCCAGTCCGCCACTGGTGTACGGTTAAAGACTATACTAATGGAGAAGAAACACTCAAAATGTTCTAACCCAAATTAATATTGTTTCCTGCTTTTCTATTTTTCTATGGGATTACCACAATGCAAAGCAAAACTTAAAATTTATCACAATTTTTGACATTTAGTTTGTGGAATTCTATATATTTAAACATTTAGCAATTGAACTATTTCACTGATTAAATTAATCCGATAGTTAATGCTACGAACATTGTAAACCATTCACATTCACTCATTGTATTTGTTTAGTAGAACATTATTTATTCTACTATATATAACGGTATAATCCAACCTTTTTTCCTAGTTTTTCACATCATCATCAGGGAAGCACACACAAGACTTATTTGTGCTCCCTTAATGATGAAGTGAAAACCTTGAAACTGATAGGGTTACACCATTATATTATGTAAAGTGGAATCAACAATGTTAAACAAAACAAATCACAATGTATTTAAACCCCCACAGTGTTAATGCCTTAACTATAAATAATATATTCATCCATTAATTCATATGGTGATCTTCAATTGAAATGAATCTGTGATTCAGACATTGAAAATCGTACCCAAGAGACAACGTTGTCTTCAGCCCCATCAATTGAACTTTTAGGTATAAAGCCATTAGAATCATCAGTTTGGTCATTGTTGACACGGATGCATGTACTCGTATTTGTAATACTACAAAATGTGAAGAGGTAAAAATACTGGTACACGTTTAGCACATGTGCGCATTGTTACAAACTTTTTTAACGGACTGGAAGCCCTTTTTTTTCGGGTACCATCAGGAATTGAACCCAAAACTTCTAGGTGGAATTCAAGCGTCTCACTTCTTAGTTCACGGAAGTCGTTAATCACACACAGTTCCTCCTTAAAAAATATTTAATAATTTTTTTTTCTATTAGAGTGAGAATGGATATTGCTAGGCAACGCTACTGAAAAAATCACAGTAATTTACTGCCTTACTAGCACTGCATCAAATTTCGATCCACTATCCAAGATTTTGGTATTCAAAACACCCTGTCAACAATTTTTCTGACACGAAAAGTCTAAGTCTTTAGTCATAACAGACAGAAGAGAAGATCATTTTATAGACTCTTGCTAACAGACAGTATGAAGTGTCGACAAGACAGAGGTAGTCCATTTATCCAATATACCAAATTAGTCAAAAGCCCACTTATAGAAACCTAAATTAAAAAAGAGATAGGAAATATTTTCTTGTACTTTAAGTGTCGTATTAAAAGTGTCATTTCTGCTAATTTTGCTAAAATTAATTCAAAACTGTTACCTGCTATTTTTGCTAATATTTGTTAAAAATATTATTGCGGCTTTCTATGCCACTAATAATTAAAAATTGGTAATGCTGCTAACTTTGCTAATATTAACCAAACGTGGGTTTTGCCTCTATCGTTGCAAATATGTATAAAAAACTATTATTGCTGCGTTGATAATAATAACTATAAAAGGTATTGCTTACAAGTTTGCAAATATTGATTAAAAACTGTTTTTGTTGCCAACTTTGCTAATATTAGTTTAAAGTGTTATTTCTATCAATATTAGTTAAATATTACAATAGTATGCATTAACATGCATGCTAATATTAAATAAAAATTGCTATTGATGCTAGCTTTGCTAATAATATTAAAAGTGTTATTTCTGTTCATATTAGTTAAATGTTTAATGTTAGTATGTATTAACATGCATGCTAATATTAAATAAAAATTGCTATTGATGCTAGCTTTGCTAATAATAATAAAAGTGTTATTTCTGTTAATATTAGTTAAATGTTTAATATAAGTACGTATTAACATGCTTGCTAATATTAAATAAAAATTGCTATTGATGCTAGCTTTGCTAATAATATTAAAAGTGTTATTTCTGTTAATATTAGTTAAATGTTTAATATAAGTATGTATTAACATGCATGCTAATATTAAATAAAAATTGCTATTGATGCTAGCTTTGCTAATAATATTAAAAGTGTTATTTCTGTTCATATTAGTTAAATGTTTAATGTTAGTATGTATTAACATGCATGCTAATATTAAATAAAAATTGCTATTGATGCTAGCTTTGCTAATAATATTAAAAGTGTTATTTCTGTTAATATTAGTTAAATGTTTAATATTAGTATGTATTAACATGCATGCTAATATTAAATAAAAATTGCTATTGATGCTAGCTTTGCTAATAATATTAAAAGTGTTATTTCTGTTCATATTAGTTAAATGTTTAATATTAGTATGCATTAACATGCATGCTAATATTAAATAAAAAATGGTTTTGCAGCTAGCTTTGCTATTAATATTTTAAAGTGTTATTTCTGTTCATATTTGTTAAATGTTTAATATTAGTATGCATTAACATGCATGCTAATATTAAATAAAAAATGGTATTGCAGCTAGCTTTAATATTAATATTTTAAAGTGTTATTTCTGTTCATATTTGTTAAATGTTTAATATTAGTATGCATTAACATGCATGCTAATATTAAATAAAAAATGGTATTGCTGCTATCTTTGCTAATATTCGTTAAAAGTGATGTTCCTGTTAATATTAGTAAAATTTTCAATGTAAGTATGCATTATCATTAATATTAAATAAAATTTGGTATTCCTGCAAACTTTGCTAATATACGTTAAAAGTGTTATTTCTGTTTATATTAGTTAAATGTTTAACACACGTGTGCGTTAACATACATGTTTATATTAATTAAAAATTCTTATTGCTGTTAACTTTGCTAATATAAATGAAAAAGGCTTTTTACTGTTGACTTTGTCAATATTAATAAAACACATAATTTCCGCAAATTTTGCTAATGTTATATCTTCTCTCTGGCTCCATCCCAACTTTCTGCCTGCGAAAACTGTTGGGGTCAGCTCTCCTCGTCCTCAGGTTGTATGCTCTTCTGTCCCGGACTACGTCCCCCAGGCCGTGCCTCTGCGTCAGGTTATCTTTTTGTACCACCCACGAATTATTTGGTCTTCCTCTAGTTGTTATTCGAGGAAGATCCATGGAGATTGCCTGGTTCACAATGTGATAGGGTGCTCTGCGTCCAACGTGCCCACACCATATCAATCCACGCACCTCTCCTCCATCTTACTGTTGATGTCTGTAACATCTAGGCTTTCACGAATTTTGCAAATATTATATAAAAGTGTAATTGGTGCTTACCCTGCTGATGCTAATTAAATACTGTTATTCCTGTTCTCTCTGCAAATATTAATTAAAAAATGTTATTGCCGATTACTTTGCCAATATTAGTCCCATGTGATGGTGTTTACTTTGCTTATATTTATTACAAATTGACACGGCTGCTAACTTTGCTATTATTAATTGAAAATTGTTTTTCCTTCTTATTTTCTTAGAAATAATTTAACGTGTTGCTGCTACTCACTTTGCTAATATCAATAAAAAAAGTATTATTATTGTTGCTTATTATTGCTGCTAAGTACGGTAAAAATTAAAAACTGTTACAACTGCTTACTGTGTCAATATTAATTAACCTTTCCCTTCCTGTGCTAAAAAATCCGCCTGTTCCGGTGCTGCGTATTCAATATACATCAATACACACGTAAAAATGAGTGGTTTAAAACGTTTAAATAAGAATATTCATAGCCACTCGCTTAAATTAATTAAATTTGATGCCAAAAGTGATAATAATTGAAATTTAATAACTAAAAAATAAAAAAAAAACATTGGCCGACGTTCACAAAACGGGCGAAGATACCACCTCAAGTGGATGCCCTAGAGCTACTGAGAGTTGAGACGGATTACCACGGTGTATGCTATACCTCGAAGGAAGAAACGCAACTGGAAACTGAGATTCTATGCTTGTATATACCATATACTTATTCTTATACCATATACCGCAATAGAGTGAGACGTAAATAGGGTCGCTTCCTCACTCATAGCGATTTTTTAGAATGAATATACCTATGTCACACACTGGCACACTTTTGATTGTATTGGTGAATTTATTCCCGATTCACAAAATATCTTTGATGTGGCCGATAAGTGCTAATTATTATTAATATTATTTTTTCATTCAATGCGTAAATGTATAGGTGTTAACATAAGTTGTGTCTGTTTTTTTTCAAATTTAAAAATGAGTAACAAAAGTAAAACAAAGGTAAAGGTTATACGTCATTCGAAAGAAAATTTTCTGCTCTAGAAGATATTGTGTTTGCTTTTACGTTATATATATTATTTTATTTGATTACAAGCCTTCAAAATGGAATGTCAAATAGACGAAAGTGAGCATTTTCGACACCTCCTTCTGGTCGCGTTCAATCGAAGGAATAAAGCTGCCAAAGCTGCTCGCGATATTTGCGAAGTGTACGGTGAAGATGCTATGAATTAAAGGACAGCTCGTCGATGGTTTTTGCGTTTCAAAGATGGTAATTTCGACCTGAAAGACATGGAGCGTTCCGGACGACCAGTGGACTTCGATGAGGACCGCTTAAACCATATTATTCATGAAGATCCCCTTCAAACATTTTTCATAGCCATTTTTAAACCATTTTTCATCACTAGCAATGATGCGGTAAGGGAAATTTTGCTTATGGCCATGCGTAGCTCGATGACGCGCGAGCAAACCAGCAGAAATTATCGAACGTTGATTTTTGTTGTTTTCACTCAAAACATGCGGAACCCAAGCGTCGAAATTCTGGATTTTCCCCATTGATTTAAGATGGTGGTATACAGTCATGTGACTACAATTCTGCTCAGCCAATTCTACGGTGGTTTGAAGAAGATCTTCATGAATAATATGGTTTAAGCGGTCCTCATCGAAGTCCACTGGAGGTGTCGAAAATGCTCATTTTCGTCTACTTGACATTCCATTTTGAAGGCTTGTAATCAAATAAAATAATATATGTAACGTAAAAGCAGACACAATATCTTGTAGAGCATAAAATTTTCTTTCGAATGACGTATAATTTTTACCATTATGTTTTACTTTTAGTGCTCATTTTTAAATTTGGAAAAACTTATTTTAACTCCTAATATTACGAAGGCATACCTAAAATCTGAACCCAGTATTCATTATATTTACAGAAATATTAAAGTTTTTAAAAGCAATGTGTACTAGTTACACGTCACAGGGAAGGAAGGGTTAAAACGTGTAATTGCTGCTAAAATAATTCTGAATTTTTTTTAAATAAATATTAACAGAACAAAAAGTATTATTTACTCATGAAACATAAAGTTTATCAATTCTGAGAAATTATTTCGATGACTTCATTCCCGTAGATTTTCGTTATCTTAAGAACAGTACTCAACTATCTAGGACGGGTGAAACAATAGACTCGGTTGTTATATTTGAAATAAGCCTTTTTAATTTTGTTATATTTTTAAGGTACAATTTGTATACGTTCTTATATATTGTATTAAAACGCTGCATAATGAATTTACCTATGCTCAAGATAGCATTTGTCAAAGAAAACATTTTTAGTCTAAACGTTTTGAAAATTGATACCAATCATGTTCCATTGTGAAAAATTGATACCAATCATGTTCCATTGTGCAAAATTGATACCAACCATGTTACATTGTGCAAAATTGATACCAATCATGTTCCATTGTGCAAAATTGATACTAATCATGTTTCATTGTTGCGAAATTGAGACAAATCGTATTTTCTAGTGCAAATATTAATAAAGATTAGACAATATGTATTTTATCTAAAATATATGAAAGATGTCTGCTAAAGTAACCGAACGGTTGTCAGACCCGCACTCCTCTATGGCTCCGAATGCTGGACGATGTATATCTCTTACTCAATATGGTATAGAGAACACAAATGCTGTCACTCCCGTAATGCAAATAGATGGAGAAGCATTACCAAATTTTGACTCCTTTAAGTATTTTGGGTCACTCATCCATATGAGTGAGATCCGAAAATGCTAGTAAAGTTAAAAGGGAAAGTATACCAAACGATTGTCAGACCCGCACTCCTCTATGGCTCCGAATGCTGGACGATGTATAACTCTTAACTCTAGGCAACTAGAAACTGCTGAAATGCGCATGCTAAGATGGTCAGCTGGTGTGTCTCTAAGATACAAAATAAAAAGCTTACGCATTCGTGAACCCTAGGTGTTAAAGACATCAAAAGTAAGATAGGGGAGAGGAGATTGAGATGGTATGGGCACGTTGGACGCAGAGCACCCGATCGCATTGTGAACCAAGCAATCTCCATGGATCTTTCTCAAATAACAACCAGAGGAAGACCAAATCATTCGTGGGTGGTGCAAAAAAATAACCTGATGCAGAGGCATGGTCTGTGGGACGTAGTCCGGGACAGAAGAGCATACAACTTAAGGACGAGGAGAGCTGACCCCGACAGTCTTCGCAGACAGTGAGTTGGGATGGAACCAAGGAGAAGAAGATGTATATTAAAGTAACTGGAAGATTTGTTATGTATGCTAAAGTGTCTGCAAGAATATGGGAAAGATGTATGTTAAAGTAAATGGAAGAATTCATAAAAAAAATAACGTATGGGGGATAATGAATAGTCAATAATGAATAATTTTTATGGTTCCAAGATATGGTTTTTGAAGAGAATGACTGCTGCTGCTAGCACTACAGTGTACGACTTAACACCTTGATGAATGTTAGCAAAGTTTAGGTAATGAAAATGTGTGATAAAAGTGGAATATATGCAGTACGATAGCGAAGTCTGCCGATTCGAAGGTTGCGGGGTCTATCCCCGCTGGAACCCAGATTTTTTAAAAATAGGATTCCAGTCTGGTTAACACTTAAGGCCTTTAAAAACCCATTTCTTGTGGGTTAGAAGAGATTGCCACATGGCAATAAACTCGCCAGGTTAAAAAAAAGATTATTGATACTTTTTCTCCGTTTCAAACATAATTTATGAACTATTGTAATTATTTATTATTTCATTTATGAACTATTTTGATTATTTACACTCGAGTGTGAAGATTTCATGTTCAGATTTGAATGAACTATTTGTAAATTAAGTTAAGTGGGTGTAAGCAATAAAAGAAAATAATTTTCTAACTACAACATTTATTTGTTTTAATACAAATTCATCAAATACAACAAAAGGTAAGATACAGAATTTCAAGTTGTTTGTGAGAGAGTCTGAGGCAGGGGCTGGTATCGCCTATAGCCTATAGTCTATAGGCCTAGCATAGATCATTAATGCAGCGGAGCAACTTCAGTTTCAGTGAGGCTCAGCTACTGTGGTGTAGTGGACTTGACGTTGGGACAAGCTTCCTACGCCAAACGAAGGGTGCTTCGGAGACGAATGAAATTTAAGTATGGCCGCTTGGTTCGCAGGTTATAACGATGAGGTCGTAGATCAACATGCATCATATGTGTGAAGAATAACTTGTTCTACTACCAGCAAAGCTGTCGCTACAGTATCTTGTATAAATAATGTGTTTTTGTAAGATAACTCAAATAAACAAATTAATTTTAAGATGGTCTGATTATACTGACAAAACCAGTGACATAATGCTTGAAATAAAAAAAACGATATTTTTCAAAGAAATAAAAAACTCCAAAATTATACCGCAAATCATTATAAATAGGGCGTGAAAATTAAGGAGATATACTTGAGAAAATGTAGCATGGCCCCTGTGACAGTTCACAAATTTGCTACAATACAACCTTGTAATTAGTTTCAGTAATTTTAATTACAATATTTTATCAACTTTAACATAAGCCTGGATTCTAATAAATAGCAAGTTATTTAGGTAAATACATTACATAAAACTAACAATAATGACAAATCAATGCATATTGTTACAAATTAGCAAAAATGTGGCAGTTTGTTAAAATCAAATAATATTTGGTGACGTTTGTCAAAAGTCACTCTCGATTTTTTTATATCTAAAATTAAATGTTCGTAATTAGTATTATTTCATAATGGGTCGTGGACTATTTAAAGATAGATATAAATCAAACAATATATTAGAAAGTCAGTATAATTAAAATTAGAAATTAAAACGTCAGTTTAGAGAAAAACAATTATTCGATTTGTAAAAAAAAAAACTATTTTACCCCATCTGTTTGAGACATAATATTTCAAATTGTCACAGGGATCATCCTACATTTTCTCAAGTATACTTAAAAATATATAATTTCCGGAAGGTTTAAAAAGTAGGACTTTGATATATTGTATTGAAACGAAGAAACTTATACTCAAAGAAGCTGAATAAATACAAGTCCTGAGAATCCGAACGTCCGAACGAAATGGCATTATTAAAAGTTGTAGGCAAACTGATATTATAGACTGAATGAAGTCAAGTTCCTTTAGATAGTTAAGACATGTAGAATGAATATATGAAGAATGTTGGGAATAATACATTTACTCAATGTGAATCTGAGAAAAATATGTACTACAATAAGATGTACTACAATAAGATGTACTACAATAAGATGTACTACAATAAGATGTACTACAATAAGATGTACTACAATAAGATGTACTACAATAAGATGTACTTCAATAAAATGTATAATATATGTAAGTACTGTTAAAAATTAAGGATCAGACATCATCAAAGTGATTTTACAGATCCTTTTAGTGTTTACAGTACTCGCAATGCTCTGCAAGAAAAAAGTTGGTAATATTTTCGTGACAAAAATAACACGATGTCATCTCGTTCCGCTCGTAATAATAATGAGTTTTTTTCATTATGCTATTTGTTTGAAAACGTGTGACGCAAACGTAGCAGCACTTATTCCCTTCATACTTGAAAAAGACCTCAAGGGTATGAATCTGTAAAAAAAATTCATTATCAAATAAATTTTATATGGGAAAACAATCACACAGAAAAGTAAAAGAGAATTCTAATAAATGTTTATGTTTTCTAACTACGAAAGGGTAAACAATCACACATAAAAATAAAAGAGAATTCCAATAAATGTTTATGTTTTCTGACTACGAAAGGGTAAACAATCACACATAAAAGTAAAAGAGAATTCCAATAAATGTTTATGTTTTCTGACTACGAAAGGGTAAACAATCACACAGAAAAGTCAAAGAGAATTCCAATAAATGTTTATGTTTTCTGACTACGAAAGGGTAACGGAGCTCATTGAATACCATATTGCTTTAAAAGGGTAGCCTTTTCTAGAAATTTGAAAAAAATCGATTTTACTTTTTTAATACACTTAAAGTTTAGACCTTAAAGAATATGTTCTCAAAAGGAAATTTTAAAATTTATAATAATTACGAAGTTATAGCTATAAATGTGGCAGCAATTACGCCGCACCGGAATGACTCGGACAATAATCTCAAAACTTTAAAAGAGTTTTTCTCGAAACTACTTTTTTCAACCTGGTCGACATGAAATCTCAAGTTGTATTCATTAAATTGCCTTGAAATTTAGTATTTCACTTTTATAAATGTTTTTCTATCGTTCGTACCTTGAAAAATTCAAAACTAATTATTTGTACTATTTTAAAAAAATTAAATTTGAAAATATTTTTTTTCTTTGTTACCAATTATAGCGACATTATTTCTTATTAAAAAACTGTGTAAAATTTTGGTTTCAAATCAACGAAAGGGTTCCAATCATGTCGACCAGCTCACCCCCCCTTTTTTTTTTTCGAAAAAATATATAGCAGCTGATAATAACATCTTGAATAAAATTTTTGTTTCAAACATTTTTTGTTCATTCTCAAATCATCAATAAACGAACTGTAAAAAATGTATTCAATTTTTTTTTTATTTTGTCTGAAAAAAAAAACTCCCAAAATTCACGCCTCTAGAGTAGATTACCCCCTTAAGTAATTAATAATTAATTAATTAATTAATCATCGTAACATTGTCAAATATACTATAACTCAAATAAAAAAATATGACTTCAGTTATGCACCAAAAGTTCACGTGAATAAATAAATAAAGGCTGACAAAAATTATCAAATATATTTATTTACTCGAATAAAAATGAATGTACGTAAAATAGTCTTATAACTAAAATTCACGTGAAGAAACAAATTGAGACTGATGAAATTTATCTGCAATGAAAAATTGTTATTGTTAGTGATAAAATTTGTTTTTAGACCAATTTCATGAAATTCTGATGTAACGAATATCGGAAACAAACAAATCGAAGGAGCTTTGTAAGAAAATATTTCATTTTATTAATTTTTAAGAACACCAGTGGCTTAATTTATTAAACTTTTGGGTTCTATTATGTCTAAAATAAGCTTCAATAATATGATTGCTTATCAAAATATGTGGAGAATGCTATGGATACCCTGGACGGATATGGTCAGCAACACGAGGGTACAAATTACTGCACCTGATCATTCAATGCAAAATAGAAGGCCGAAGAGGCGTTCGCAGGAAACAATCTCCTGGTTCCGCAATATACGTGATTGGACTTGCATAAGGGACGTTGGAGATCTTTTTCGGACTGCCGGGGACAAAGATGTCCACTCTTAAGTGATATTCAACGTTGGGGTGACCTGACATGACACTGAGAAGAAGAAGGCATGGAAAGAAGCAGTTATAATTTAAAAAAACATGAAGACTTTTCTCGTATATTAAGGCTTTAAATAAAATTTCAAAAAAAAACATTTCTTTAACTGAACTGAAAGAAAATATTTTCTTCAAAAGTCAATTTTATGAAAAGGACATGCATTAATAAGCTACTCAGGTAATTTTGTATAAAACAAAAGTAGCATTCATTATTTTTGTATTTTCTGTTCACAACACCATATTTTATATTTAAATCGTTTCAACAGAAAAAAACTGAAAAGTAAAGATACATAAGTATACAGATGAGGGAAATTTCTAATCTAATAGCAAAAGTAACCTCTCTATCTTCCAACTCAACCTGTGGTATTTTTAGAAAATAACATAGAGATAGAGAGGTGGCTGTTGCTATAAGATTAGAAACTTACCTCATCTGTATAATTATGTGCCTTTTCATAATATACAGAAGAGGGAATCGAATAATAATCGCACCTCTCTATCTTTCAACTCAACCTGTGGTATTTTTAGAAAATAGCATAGATATAGAAAAGTCGCTGTTGCTATTATCTTAGAAACTTACCTTATCTGCATAACCTTTTCATAACATATAGATTCGAGGGAAGCTTTTAATCGAAAAGTAACAGTAATCTCTCTATCTTTCAACTCAACCTGTGGTATTTTTAGTAAATAGCACAGAGATAGAAAGGTGGCTGTTGCTATTAGCTTAGAAACTTCCCTTATCTGCATAATTATGTACCTTTTCATAACATACAGATGAGGGAAGCTTTTAATCGAAAAGTAACAGTAATCTCTCTATCTTTCAACTCAACCTGTGGTATTTTTAGAAAATAGCATAGATATAGAAAGGTCGCTGTTGCTATTAGCTTAGAAACTTTTCTTATCTGCATAATTATGTACCATTTCATAACATACAGATGAGGGAAGCTTTTAATCGAAAAGTAACAGTAATCTCTCTATCTTTCAACTCAACCTGTGGTATTTTTAGAAAATAGCATAGAGATAGAAAGGTGGCTGTTGCTGTAAGCTTAGAAACTTCCCTTATCTGCATAATTATGTACCTTGTCATAATATGCAGAAGAGGGAATCGAATAACAATCGTACATCTCTATCTTTCAACTCAACCTGCGGTATTTTTAGAAAATAACTTAGGGATAGAGAAGTGGCTGTTGCTAATATATTAGAAACTTCCCTTATCTATATAATTATGTGCCTTTTCATAATATACATACGAGGGAAGCTTCTAATCGAATAGCAACAGTAACCTTTCTATTTTTTTTAAATAAATCTTCAATGTTGTGATTTTTTTGTATATCCAAGATGACTTAGTTAATTGAAATAAATGACTGTATCATATTGCTGTACCATTTACACAAAAACTTAAAATTAAAAAAAAAAAATTCCATGGATCTTCACTTACATTTCTGTTCCTTTTTTTCTTGTCAGCGACACCAAATGGATACGGAGCTTTACGACCAGCCATCATCGTGTCTGCGTTCAAATATAAGTTGAGTTCAGGAAGTATAGGGGTATTCTGAAAATATTTGAAAAAAATAATCATTGAAAGCTTTTCGATTAAACTTTTCGCTGATGGGTGTCCCCCAAGGCAGTATACTTGGACCATGTCTATTTAACATCTACACACACGACATTCCTACTCCCCCAAACTGTAAGCTTCCACTCTTTGCTGACGATGCGGCATGCTACGCATCGTCACTCAAGGTGGATCGAGCTGGTCGCCGTCTTAAGATTGCTCTTGAGATCCTTGAAAAATACTACCTGGACTGGAGGCTCAAAATCAATGACGCCAAAACTGAGGCCATCATGTTCTCCCGCAAAATCAAGGAAAAAGTACCGTCGATGGCCTTATTCATCGGTGGTTGCCTGGTTGAGTGGCAGGACGTGGTTAAATACCTCGGCCTGCACCTCGACCGGTGACTGACGTAGAAAACCCATCTGAATACCATCAGACAGAATGGTCACAAGGGCATAGGGGCTATCAGTTCGATATTTCATCGACGCAGCTTCCTTTCACCCAAAAATAAGCTTCTCCTCTATAAAACCCTTATTCGTCCTATCTTGACCTATGCTGCACCCATTTGGGGTAGTGTGAGTAACACGGATCATCCGAAACTCCAGAGAGTGCAGAACAAGGCATTCAAGATATCTTTTAACACCCATCCCAGAACAGCCCTTACTCGACTTCACGCCGAACAGCGAGAAGAAACCCTACAACACCACATCTTCGCTTGGACCGTGAAGTTCTATAAAAGTCAACAAAATCACAGCAATCTCTTAGTCGCTGCCCTGGGGGCTTACGAGAGTAAATCCGACCTACCCTTCCGTTATAAGCACAGGCTCCCGAAGCATTATCTGTTGCCTAGTCAGGCCACAGATAATGTACAGTCCACCTACAGTATTAGCTGGGACGACCAAGGTCTGAGTGAATGTGATGGAATACAAGTAGCCTGAACGAGTGGACTTGTTCTTGCTAAATAATTAGTAGTAAGAATTGTTATTTAGTTATAAGTAGTATGTAGGTGTTAATTATTTCTAAGAAATCATAATACGAGTATATCAAGATTGTAAAAAATAAAAATAAAATGACATGTAGGAAAATAAGATTAAGTAAGTTCATAAATTATAATATATAAATAAGATTAGTTAAGTAATAAATTTGTATATAGGTATATTTCTTTGTTCTATATTATATAGCCTTGACAAATATTTGTACAATGTATTACTTTGTAAACAATTAAAAAAAATAATAATAATTTTAGATGAAAGATGATAAATAGTCCACCAAAGTATCTGAATAATAACTTTGATAAATGGGTTTTTAACATGGAGATAAAATCAGGCTTAAAAGAATCGAATAAATGCTGTAGAAATGACTTAGAAGAATACACTGGGAAATAATATATGACAGAATAGAGAATGAAGTGATTAGAGATGAGTGTGAACTTGATGCTGATGAAGAAGAATACTGTGAGACGGGTTGGGCACGAAGAGGGAAGAAAGACTTCTAAAACAAATGTACATTGCAAATATGTGTGGAAGGTGTGGTAGAGTAAGACCAAGGAAAGTATCAAGTGTAACGTTTCGAAAGAAGGAAATGTTAAAGTGATAGAACTCATTTAAGTTGTAAGAGAAGGTGTATGGATGAAGAATAGGCGAAATATGTGTTGCGATAGGAAATAGTGACACTCTATTTTTCTGCCTACCCAGATAGGGAGATTTATAGGTACATACTCCGTGATGGTATATGATATACCCATCAAAAGCACTCTTCGTCATTACATATCCATTTAAATAAATGTTATATTATTTATAGTTAAAGCAATAACGCTGTAGAAGTTTAAAGGTATTGTAATTGTTATTAATAAAACAATATAAAAACTATACGATACAATATGCAATCCCTTATGATCGAAAATGTTTGTGAGCCATCCTGTGGATGGAAAACGCCTGTGGGTGTATTCGTTTGTCGTGTGCATGCTGTTACACTTTTACAAGTACACAGTTTTTAATGATTATATCAAAATTCCGATCGGCAGGTTTGATCTGGTATAGTGTTTCATTAGGAATGGGTGTTTTACATAGCGCTATTTTTGTGTTATATAACGCTTTTATAATTAATGATAAATATAGATTCTGATGTTAAATAATGACCTTAGAATAAAACCAATCTGTAAGTGAATCCCCCAGGAATCGAACTTGACGCGCCCACTTGCTGACATTAAATTTCAACCGTCCGACCTTAGAATCTAATTTAAAGTGTTGCAAAGATTCCTACCAACTAAAACCAAAATTTTACTCGTACAGTCTCTGCTCTTTCCGATTCTGGACTATGCGGACGTATGTTACTTGGATGTTACAGAGGAACAGCTGGACAAATTACAGCGTCTTCAAAATGTGTGTCTAAGATTTATTTTCAACCTACGAAAGTACGATCATATAACTTCATACCAGAAGGCATTGAACTGGTTGAATGTTAGAAATAGACGCCAAATTCACATACTGTCCCGCCGCACCCTCTTATCTCGCCGAAAATTTTCAGCGGTCTTTCCAATCATGGATTAGCGCTACGCTCAAACAGAGATTGTTTATTGGCCTTTCCAGTTCATCGCTCTTCTTTCTTTACGTCATCCTTTACTGTGAGACTCTGGAATCAGTTACAAATCAATATAAGACTCGCTCCGTCCTTGGCATGCTTTAAGAAGCGACTGAAAAAACTTTTAATTTCTAGTCAGTAAAATAACGTGTTTCATTCCTGATTTTTCTTTTCCTTTCCTCTCCACCATCCTTTCCTTTCCTCTTGATTGATGATATCTCACTTTATATGAAAAATAATGTTCGGGTGATTGTCCGTCTTTGTGGGATTCGTGGGCATGTTCTCGCGTATATGTTTATGGATTTCGTGGGGATGGATAGTCATTTGAATGATTTATGCCAGTGTTCCCCAACCGGTGGTCCGCGGCCCGGTGCCGGGCCGCAGAGACTTTCTGCCGGGCCGCAAACAGTATGCCAATTTTCAAGAAATTCGCCATGCAAAAATATTAAATATAGGATTTTCATCCACGTCCTCAATAAAATCGAAACAAAGGAATATACTGGACGTGAATGCAGCACTTCGTCTGTCAGAGACAGCACTGCAGCCAAGAATATCCAATATATTAGCAAAGATCAACAGCAGGTTTCGCATTAGTTTGTTGCAAAAACCCCATGGTTTTTGTTCAATTTTAATTGTATCAGACAATGTTACAATTAAAATTGTTTAACTGTTATATGTATATTTGTCAATTATAGTTATATATGTCCATCTTTCACAATATAAGATTAAAAAAATATTAAATAAAAAAAACATTTTCATTTCAGTATTGGTGGTCCGTGAAATTTTTTTCCTTTTTTTACCGGTCCACAGGTCTAAAAAGGTTGGGGAACACTGATTTATGCGACCACGTAACTTGCTCCATTTACTTTTGTCTGGTTGGTTGGAAGAGATTGCCACCTGGCAATAAGCCCGCCAGATTGTATTGCAATAAAAGTGTTAAATTAATAAATAAATAAATAAATAAAAAATGGGAAAAATGGTTTACTATAATATGACCAGTAAGAGAATAACAGCGGATACCATTATCATATAATGCTCTAGAGAGAGCAATATATCATGATGTACCAAAGACGGAGGTGGACGTTAACTGAGTTCTCAAGTTTAAATGATTACGCTGAAAGATTATAGTGAGAAATGAAATGTTATAGTGAGAAATAAAATGAGAATATAGTGAGAAATAAAACGTTAAATTCTTAAGAGGGCTATTACAGTAGATAATAATTGAAGGGACAGAACAGTTTTTCTTATTTTCAGTATTATTTTTTTCTCTTAGGTTCGATCCATTTTCTTCTATTTGGTTTGAAAATTATGACCATCCGACAAACGTGAAGAATCAATTGATATTTGATCGTACCAAGGATTTTTTTTTGATATGACATAAAAAAATGGTAAGTTCATCGTTTCGCCAAGCTGACAATTCACTTATATTTAATATTAATGTCTTATTTTAATGTGAAATGGTGGAGGTCATTTTTATATTCTGTTTGTCAAATTGTTTAAAATAAATCAGTTACAATTAATTTAATACCAACGACGGAATTCAAAGAAAGAAACGCATCACAAATTATTTACAAATCTATAACTATTAAAAAAGTTGAAAAATAAAAAAAAATGCGTGAATCTCTCGCGCGGTAGAAGTGAAACTTCTTAGTTCCTAGGAAAAGTTGTAAACGTTTTTTTATTTAGGATAAGGAAATGGTTATATTTATAAATTAATATAAATAAATTTAATGGCCTAGTTATTATAAATTAATAATAATTTTTATTTTTTATTTTTTGTTAATTAATTATTCATTAATTATTATTAGTTATTAATTATTTCATTAATTAATAATTATTAATTAAATATTAATATTTATATTAATTAATTAATTAATTATTCTTTCATTATTATAATTATTAATAATTAATTAATAATAATTATAATTAATTAATGTCATTAATAATTATAATATTAATATTACGTTATTAATTAATATTAATTTATATTATAATTAATTAATTGTTATTAATATTAATTAATCAATTAATTGTTATTATTTATCAATATTATAAAAAATATTATTATTTATATTAATTATGAATAATAATTAATATTTTTAATATCCATATTTATTTATACTAATATAAAAAAATTTATTTAATAAATATTAAACATACATTTTTTTATTTATTATTAATAATAATATTAATTTATAATTTAATAATGAATGAACGATAAATAAATAATTTTTTTTATTAAATTTGAATGAAATAATTATTATAATGAAATAATAATTATTAATGAATTTATTTAATTAATGAAATTAAATTAAATATAAATATTTATTATTATAATATAATATTTAATAAAAAAATAATTTTTTTTATCGGTTATTTATTATTAAATTATTGATTAATATTATTAATAATTATAAATTAATAAATTTATGTTTAATATTAATTAAATTTATTGTTTTATATTAGTAAAAATAAATATTAAAGATCATTTGAAATATTACCATTAAAGTCGGAGAAGGGGAAGCGTTTCACTTTTCGTGACGGTCAGGCCAATTTGCCGCGCCTATAGAAGATTCACTTCTAATACTCTACATACAACTTGACAATACAACATAATGGTCACCAAAATAGTATCATTCTATCCTCGTGTTTTTCTGGATGACTTGTTAATATTGTATCATCATCCACATTAACCATAGATTTGTGCCATCCTAAAAACCGGCCTCCCCAAAGGCCCCTATATTTTTTTTATGGGCAGTTGCATCCACCCTACTTTCGCAGTCTCCCCAATTTAATAGATGCACCTTTTAGGAATGCATCCCACTGGTCTGACTGTAGATTGTGACCTCCATTCAAGCGAATCTTTTCATCTAAGAACCCTCCGCTTGTCTTACTGGACATTGTTTATTTATTTATTTATTTAACACTTTTATTGCAATACAATCTGGCGGGCTTATTGCAAGGCGGCAATCTCTTCCAACCAACCAGACAAAAGTAAATGAAGCAAGTTACGTGGTCGCATAAATCATTCAAATGACTATCCATCCCCACGAAATCCATAAACATATACGTGAGAACATGCCCACAAACCCCACAAAGACGGACAATCACCCGAACATTATTTTTCATATAAAGTGAGATATCATCAATCAAAAGGAAAGGAAAGGATGGTGGAGAGGAAAGGAAAAGAAAAATCAGGAATGAAACACGTTATTTTACTGACTAGAAATTAAGAGTTTTTTCAGTCGCTTCTTAAAGCATGGCAAGGACGGAGCGAGTCTTATGTTGGTTTGTAACTGATTCCAGAGTCTCACTGCATGGACAGTAAAGGACGACGTAAAGAAAGAAGAGCGGTGAACTGGAAAGGCCAATAAACAATCTCTGTTTGAGTGTAGCGCTAATCCATGATTGGAAAGACGCTGAAAATTTTCGGCGAGATAAGAGGGTGCGGCGGGACAGTTAAGGATATTATACAATAGAGACAGTATGTGAATTTGGCGTCTATTTCTAACATTCAACCAGTTCAATGCCTTCTGGTATGAAGTTATATGATCGTACTTTCGTAGGTTGAAAATAAATATTAGGCACACATTTTGAAGACGCTGTAATTTGTCCAGCTGTTCCTCTGTAACATCCAAGTAACATACGTCCGCATAGTCCAGAATCGGAAAGAGCAGTTTCACGTGATATCAAAAATAATATCAACTGACTAAACGAAATTCACCTCAAAAAAATAAAATATGAATCGAAGGTTGTTTCTATTTAAAAAGAGGGTTAAAATAATAGAGCAGCAGGTCGTCTCCTATCAACAATTATAAAATTGTCAAACCTATCAATTCGTCTACTTATGTCAGATATGTTAAATTATTTGTAGAATATAAACCATAAATTAAAGTTCAACTTTAAAACTGAATATGAAAGATGGGCGCAATATGTTTGTTTTTATAATTTTATTGTATATGAATGCCGGAAAAAAATCTCATGACGGTACATTCATTTTGGATTGACAAAATATTCTAATCGACGGTGCCCGAAATAAGGGGATTCAAATATAATTGGAAACTAGTATGAACGTAAATAAAAACTTGGGTCTACTGAACAAAAAAAATAAACATATATAACTGAACTTATATAACATATTTGCTGAAAGAAAAAACTTACTGTTGGATAAGTTGAAAACTTGGATATGCTGAAAACTTGGATATGAAATGTATGTTAAGCTTCGCAAGGTTTTTGGATCTCTGATGTGGGGGTGAAGATCTGCGATGAAATTCAAACAAGCGTCTAAATCATCAATCTGAAAGACAATGAAATTTATGACAATATAAACAACAGGTAAACTAATCTATGATTAATATATGGTAAAGGATTTGACGAAAAAGGATAGTATTTTTGAGTTAATGTTTCAAAGTTGATATTTTTACATTTTTAGTTTAACTGCTAATATTTTTTTAATTTTATATCAAGTCAAATGCCTTTTTAACAGAAAACATTATAAAAAATTAACATTGACATGTAAGTGCTGAAAACATTTAAAATATATATTTCGATTTTAAGCTAAATGTAAAACAATGACGAACAACTGTGACTTCCGTGACTTCTTCAGTGGTTCTAAATCCTCAAGGTTTGATTGATGGCGCTAAATAAATTATTGTCTCCCAGTCACGCATTTCGATATGTCCAAGTTCGGATATGTAAAGAGGCACCATAAATGTCTGTCGATACAATTTTTGCTAAATATTTGTAAATATTTGTAAATATTTATACATCGGCTGACTAAAGTTATTTAGACCGTAGGCCTCGGCCACACAGGTAGGAGCCTCGCTTGATGCTTAGAGCTACGCTGCGAGTTAGGCGACATATCCTAGCGAACCAACGCACCGCATACTATCTCAATGTCCACACGGCACCTAGTGAATCTCCTAGCGAACTTAAAAGTGTTTATTTTATTGTGTCACCGTGATTTTACAAGACGGCGGAAGTTTTAATAACAGCTGTGTATAAAAGGGAGCCTTTGTGGAACCCATCTAGCAAATTATACAAAAATGTACCTGTAATAAAAACACTTTGGAATGAAGTTGCACAGGAAGTAAATAAAGATGGTAAGTTGTAATGAAATTGGTTAATTTTGAGAGTAGCATCGTTTTTTGACTCAACCGCTACCAAATGTCAAATGAATTTGTGTGAAGCACTTTGGTGTGACCTAGATTGAAGTCACGTAGTATATAAGACACGTAAAACCTAGCTTAGCACCTAACGAAGCACTTTGGTGTGGCCTCGGCCTTACGATATAAGGAAAGGTTGTCAAGAATTTGGCGAATAAAATCGATATAATTTAAGATCTATTACAAAAACAAGAAGCAACAAAAGTAAAAAAAATTTAAATGTTATATTGCGACAAGTTGAAAAAATGTAATATTGTGAAATATTATAGATATGAAACGAAAACAAGTTAATAATCAGTATAACTTACCAATTTCGATTTATCTTTACTAAACTAATTTCATAACTTTTCATCTGCCCGCACAGTTATTCGTTAACCTAGAATTTGATTAAATTATGTTTATTTTCTACCAATTGATTTTACACTATAAAAATTCCCAATTGTCCACTCAAAATAAAAATTATAAACACATGTTATACTATATAACATTTGAATAACGACCGCCGTGTTTTTTTAACGTGAAAGAAATTATTTAAATACATCTATCATAAGTGGGACAAATAATTATATATATTTTTTACATAAATATATTATAAATTAATAAAAAAAGTAAGTAAGTTAATATATTTACTGTCCTAAATACAACAATAATATTTTATTTTCAACGGTTTTCTCTATCAGTGGACATTTTTAAGTAAAATCTGATAAAAATTTTGGTGAGTCAAATGCAAAGTTTCAAATATGTCCAAGTCGTATTTATATCTAAATAAATTAAACACTGAATATATAAGTGCAGTTATTAGCTTTGCCCACCGTTGATCTATAGTTGAGAAAAAAAATTATAAACAAAAAGTATTAAAAATGTACGAACCCAAATAGGAATTCCCTATTGCTTCGAGATTAACACTTTAAAGTAGAAATTTTAAGAATTTTTCTTTTTATAAATTTGAAAAACTCGTAAGAACCACTCAGACCATCTGGCAGCCGACGAATGCTTGATGAAGGGTAGGCGTAAGGGATGGAGAAAAATGTCTGAACTACTCAGCTTGACGGTTAATGTCGATGTTTCACGAGCGCAACAGCATCTCGGTACGAACAGGCTCCATAGCATATTTCAGCAGGTACGTGCTCGAAGTCTAACGGAAACCGAAGCGATACTGAAATAATAAAACATTGTGAAAAAATACGTAAAAAAATCAATCTTTGTTTACTGAATAAGAATTATTTTTTTTATATTTTATTTGAACCTAACACTTTGGAAAGGTGATTTTCAGTAAATGGAAATTCGATAACGTTTTTATACTTCTTCCTCTTGGTCTAGGTCGTATGATCTGTTTGTGACGGTGGGCTGTCCTGGGATGATGACGTCCAGCTGTCCTTCCACCTTTTCGATGGTCTCCTGCCGCTAAGGTTTTTAGTCTTAGCGATTTTTGTCAGTCTTTTATCCTCCATGTGGTCTACATGATCCCTCTAGAAGCGTCTTCTGCTTTTACCCCACCTCACTATGTCTTCAACACCACAGACATACCTTATCGTCTCATTTTTGATCCGATCTCTAAGAGTTCTGCCTGTGATGGAGCGTAGTAGGGTTCTCATTTACGCCACTCTGAGAAGGTTTTTTTGTCCTGTTGGTATCGGCTCTCATTTCTATCCCATATGTCATTATGGGGCGGACACATGTCTTATATATCCTGACCTTACTTTTGAATAGCATGTGTTTGTTTCTCCATATAGTGTCCCGCAGACAGCCAGCCAAAAATGTCGCTTTATTGGTGTGTGCTAGTACTTCACTATATATAGGTCACTGTTGCTGGAGATCTCAACACCTAGGTAGTGAATAGCATGACTTGCTCGATGGGTACGTTATCGATGATCAGTTTGCATCTGAGAGGCTCTTTTGATATTGTTAAGCACTTTGTTTTATTCACACTAATCGTCATATTGTATTTCTTAGAAGCGAGGTATAATTTGTAGAGCATTCTCTGAAGATCATCTTCGCTTTCTGCTAATATTGCAGCATCGTCGGCATAACACACTATACTGATCAATTTATTTTTCATTTTTATTATACGCATATTATAACTGATGTGTATATTAGGTCGTAATACATGAAATGTCGTTTTCTACGTAAAAAGAGAAAATACCATAAATATTTCAAATTAAGATTTTTTTAATCAAGACAAGCTCCACCTGTTACTATTGTTTATTTTCAACGTTCGATCAAAGCATATATCCCATTTAACCCTTTCGTGGCTGGTGGGAATACGGTTTACCGCTTTCAAAATTGCTCTAAAAAGATCAGTAGGAATTACGTTTCCCATGTTTATTCCCTCCTGCCATCTAGCGTCATTATTGGGTATTACGATAAAACATGTACCTTCTTTATCGGTTGATTTTTTAACTGACAGTTGAATTCTAAATAACACGTGTTGTTTTGTTTGAAGTTTCGTGAGTCAGATACGTTGATTTTGTGACAAAACTTGAAAATTTTCGAGTAAATAAGGATTTTGACGATTGATTTGAGTTCTATAACTATTTTTTACACTGTATGATATATACATAGCTGGTGATTTGATCTGAATTTCAAGGTTAGTCATATTTCATAAGTGGGAAGCGGTCTTCCCACGAAGCTAAATAAAGGTTATGTTTCAAAATATGTGATGAATGATGGTGAAGCGTTAGCCACACCATCGGATGAGAAAAAGGGAATAGGTACTCATGGGTGCTGAAGACGGGAGTCGGATGTATCGGCTGATCTCTGCTGATGTTCCAGGACTCTTGGAGCGTCACGGCGGTTGATAATTTATTTGCACTGGTGCTTCGTTGATGAAGCGTATTGGTTGTTATTGGTCCTCTTGAGGTGTCATCCTGATGACGGTCTGTGCACAAGTGATCCGTCGACGGGAATTCGTTCGTCACACCAAAATCGCTAACCCGCGACAATACTATATTTTGGAACTTGTGAGAATAATATTAAATCGCGCGACGGGGCCGGCAGCGATAACAGAGAGGCCCAATATCGGGTCGATATTTTGCGTTACGCTCTGGCGTGAACAAATGATTTTTCTAGTAGATGGCCAATAAATGGATTTTGAATAGCCCCAACCACATGGAAAAAGCGATGGAGTTTTGACTTTCACTTCCCAATGTTGAAGAAATGTCAGACATAGAAATTGACGATAGGACACAAGAGGAATTGGATGCACTTGATAACGTGACAATTTAGCAACCGGATATATCGATGAATGTAGAAGAGGGTTAATTATAATGTTCATTATAACGTTTTTTTTATTTAAAATAAATTCATTCTTAAAAAAAAAAGTTTTTCTTTCTTACGCACACGAGTATTCTACCAAGTATCAGTGGGAAGTATATAGTAGATCCCATTAGGTTTTTTATAAGATCCGTTAAATATTTTTTTCCATATTTCTTTATAAATATTAATGACTAACAAATGCGGAAAAAAAATTTAATCTAAAGAAAAATAAAATTTGAGCATGAAAGGGTAAAATAATAATCTTCATTTTAAGAAGTTATTAACTATTTCAAGTCTTTTTATATCTCTCTCATTTGTTTTATATACTTTGGCGCGAAGAAATAGTTCTCGATAGAAAAAAATATAATATATTGGTTATAAGTCCAGGCCATATTGTGGGTATCGTATGACTTCATATCTCAACTGTGTTTATTTATTTCCTATGGTTAATGATAAAGTATGCGGCTAAACACTGTATTAATGATGTCAGTTTTTTCTTTAGTTTTTAAACATTTCATCGATTTCATTAAGTTAGGCATCCGCAGTTCCTGTGGTTTTGAAAATGTTTAATCTTCTTGTTACCAGTGTCATGTCAGGTCCCACCAACGTTGAATATCACCTGAGAGTAGACATCTTTATCCCCGGCAGCCCGAAAAAGGTCCCGTACGCTCCTTATACCAGTCCAATCACGTATATTACGGATTCAGGAGATTTGCTTCATGCCAACACCTCTTCGACCCCCGGATGTTTAATCACCTGAGAAAATTACCTTATTTTGGATCATTTTCGGCTTCGGAGTGTTTTATAGATTAAGTAGCGTCCAACCATTGACCAGATCTTTATAGATTAAGTAGCGTATAACCATTGACCAGATCTTTATAGATTAAGTAGCGTCCAACAATTGACCAGATCTTTATAGATTAAGTAGCGTCCAACCATTGACCAGATCTTTATAGATTAAGTACCGTCCAACCATTGACCAGATCTTTATAGATTAAGTAGCGTCCAACCATTGACCAGATCTTTATAGATCAAGAAGCGTCCAACTATTGACCAGATCTTTATAGATTAAGTAGCGTCCAACCATTGACCAGATCTTTATAGATTAAGTAGCGTATAACCATTGACCAGATCTTTATAGATTAAGTAGCGTCCAATCATTGACCAGATCTTTATAGATTAAGTAGCGTCCAACCATTGACCAGATCTTTATAGATTAAGTAGCGTCCAACCATTGACCAGATCTTTATAGATTAAGTAGCGTCCAACCATTGACCAGATCTTTATAGATTAAGTAGCGTCCAACCATTGACCAGATCTTTATAGATTAAGTAGCGTCCAATCATTGACCAGATCTTTATAGATTAAGTAGCGTCCAACCATTGACCAGAACTTTACAGATTAAGTAGCGTCCAACCATTGACCAGATCTTTATAGATTAAGTAGTGTCCAACCATTGACCAGATCTTTATAGATTAAGTAGCGTCCAATCATTGACCAGATCTTTATAGATTAAGTAGCGTCTAACCATTGACCAGAACTTTACAGATTAAGTAGCGTCCAATCATTGACCAGATCTTTATAGATTAAGTAGTGTCCAACCATTGACCAGATCTTTATAGATTAAGTAGCGTCCAACCATTGACCAGAATCTTTTTCAATTATCGTCATTTTTGAGATTCGTCATTTGAACCATTTTGAGAATCGTCATTTGAACCATTTTTGTATTATATTTTCGGATATCTTTGCTAATATTTTGGCGTAGCATTTTATTGATGTCTGAGAAAGATTATGATGTAGAAGCGGGTTGTGTAAATATCATTTTATTGATGTCTGAGAAAGATTATGATGTAGAAGCGGGTTGTGTAGATATCATTTTATTGATGTCTGAGAAAGATTATGATGTAGAAGCGGGTTGTGTAGATATCATTTTTTTTCATTGTTTCATAAGATCTAACGTTTCCTGCGACAATTTTGATTATTTTTGAGAATATTAGCCACCGTAGTTTGTTGTACTCTGTTCTATCTGTTCTGTTATTGATTCTATTGTAATCGGAAGCTGTGGTTCGCTGAGGATTTCAAATCAATTTTCAAGGTCTAGTTGGAATCCATTTTTATTTTTAGCAAGTCAATCATTGTCTATTATTATTTTTTCCTTTATATCAACTACTTTGATACGTTCAGTTTTGGTGTTGATCATTATTTTGGCTCTTACTAGGCGATGATCGCTGCCTGTTTTAAAGCTGTTGAGAACATTGCATTCATGGACAGTAAATATTTGTATGCCACGATGTAGTCCATTTCACTTGTGTTACCTGTTGGGTTTCTCAGTGTCTATTTTCTAGAGTATTTCTTTTTCAAAAATTAATTCATAACATAAAATGAATTGCTTTGAGCAAACTCTACAAGCCTGCTTCCTCTGTCATCGAAGGTCCCTAGGCCAAAATTTCCTTCTGATTCGTCATCTTTGCGGAGACTACCGATTATTGCGTTGAAATGTCTAATTACAAATTTGAAGTGAGATGTGTTTGCGTCACACATATTTTGAATTTTTGATAGTACTCCTCGATAAAATTATTCGAGTAACTTTACGTAGGATCATACGTCTGTATGATTTGCATCTGAAATCGCTTGTTAATTTTCAAAGTTAGATAATCCATTCTGTAAGGAGAGCTCTCAGTTATAATGATGTGATATTTCCATTTCCTACAGATAATAAATCCTACTCCACTTGTTCTTCCATATTTTGTACCTCTGAAATACAGATGATGTCCATCTTTTAGTCATATCATGTCCTTTTCCTTTCTTCTGACTTTGCTTAGCACTACGATATTCCAATTGATGTGAAAAAGATAATAACACCCTCCGGAAGACATCTTGAACAGGGCTACAGCAGCGGTTCTGGAAGGGAGGTTTTGATACGGACACAGAGGATCGGTAACGGCTGCTTTTTAATGAACATTGTAACGTTCAATGCTCGAACTCTATCAAGTGAAGTCATATCACTAAATTTCAACTCAAGAGTCGGAGTCTCCACAAAGAATGATCTTCAGCACCAACTGCAGGAATTGGCAGAGGTCAGTAAAGAAGTTACTTTAAAAATGAATATATCAAAAACTAAATATACGAGTATTATGAACAGCTTTGCTACCCCAAAACCAATAATTATAGATAGAAAGCCGCTGGAAATTATCCAGAAATATGCGTGTTTGAGCCAATTTGGCATATTGAAGGAAATAGCACGAAGAACAAAGCTAGCATGGAGCTCATTAGGACGTATGAACAACATCTTCAAAAGTAATCTCCCAATATGTTTGAAGCAAAAGGTCTACAACCAGTGTATTCTCCCAGCACTAAATTATGGCTGCAAGACATAGAAACTCACAGCAAAGAACACACAAAAGCTCCAGACCGCACAAAGAAGCATGGAGAGATGCATGTTGGGATATATTAAAAGAGACTAAACAAAACACCGAGATTCGCAATATAACAAATGTAGAATACGTTATAAAGGTGTGCAAGAAAATTAAGTGGCAGTGGGCAAGACATGTAGCCAGAATGTCAGATTCCAGGCATAAGAATCCATATCCAGAAGAATATCGAAGGTACGCTGGATTTATGAAATCAGAAAGCATGGCAGCATCACATGGCACCAACGAGCAAACAACTGAACTATTTGGAGTCAACACGGGATACTTTCATCCAGCAGTGGATCGACCCTGGTTGACAATGATGATGTTTCATTTATCCAATTCATACGTTTATTTATCTTGACTCGTTAAAAAGGAACTCGCATTATTTAGATTTTTTTTAATAAAAGAGTAGGAAATTATAAACTGAACAGATTTATATTTGCGTGGGGTTATCGTTAGAAAGAATGATGGAGGCTAATCCAGTCAGCGTAGGGGAAATTCCGAATGTACTTATGAAAATGGCACCTGCGCAATAACCATGCAACATAAAGGTGTCTGTACATACGCATTCTAAAAGTGTGAGTCTAACGGAAATTGCCGAGAATATTCGAACGACAACAGCGCCACTTATGAAAAGTAGCAAGCGTTGATGTATGTATAGATAAATTAAGTCGTTGTTTGCTCCATTAACCCTTCCTCTCCTGTGATGTGTAACAAGTACACATTGCTTCTAAAAACTTTAATATATCTATAAATGTGTGTAACAAATACACATTGCTTCTAAAAACTTTAATATATCTATAAATGTGTGCAACAAGTACACATTGCTTCTAAAAACTTTAATATATCTATAAATGTGGGTAACAAGTATACCTTGCTTCTAAAAACTTTAATATATCTATAAATGTGTGTAACAAATACACATTGCTTCTAAAAACTTTGATATATCTATAAATGTGTGTAACAAGTACACATTGCTTCTAAAAACTTTAATATATCTATAAATGTGTGTAACAAATACACATTGCTTCTAAAAACTTTAATATATCTATAAATGTGTGTAACAAGTACACATTGCTTCTAAAAACTTTAATATATCTATAAATGTGTGTAACAAGTACACATTGCTTCTAAAAACTTTAATATATCTATAAATGTGTGTAACAAGTACACATTGCTTCTAAAAACTTTAATATATCTTTAAATGTGTGTAACAAATACACATTGCTTCTAAAAACTTTAATATATCTATAAATGTGTGTAACAAGTACACATTGCTTCTAAAAACTTTAATATATCTATAAATGTGTGTAACAAGTACACATTGCTTCTAAAAACTTTAATATATCTATAAATGTATGTAACAAGTACACATTGCTTCTAAAAACTTTAATATATCTATAAATGTGTGTAACAAGTACACATTGCTTCTAAAAACTTTAATATATCTATAAATGTGGGTAACAAGTACACCTTGCTTCTAAAAACTTTAATATATCTATAAATGTGTGTAACAAATACACATTGCTTCTAAAAACTTTGATATATCTATAAATGTGTGTAACAAGTACACATTGCTTCTAAAAACTTTAATATATCTATAAATGTGTGTAACAAATACACATTGCTTCTAAAAACTTTAATATATCTATAAATGTGTGTAACAAGTACACATTGCTTCTAAAAACTTTAATATATCTATAAATGTGTGTAACAAGTACACATTGCTTCTAAAAACTTTAATATATCTATAAATGTGTGTAACAAGTACACATTGCTTCTAAAAACTTTAATATATCTATAAATGTGTGTAACAAATACACATTGCTTCTAAAAACTTTAATATATCTATACAATATAAAAAATACTGGCTTCAGATTTTAGGTATTCCTCCGTAATATATTAACGCATTGAATGAAAAAATAATATCAATAATAATTCATTAGCACTTATCGGCCACATCAGAGATACTCGTATTTTGTGAAAATCGGGAAAAAAATTACCAATACAATCAAACATGTGACAGTGTGTGACGTTGGTATATTAATTCTTAAAAACCGCTATGGGCGAGAAAGCGACGCTATTCACGTCTCACTCTCACTCTACTTCGGTACATGGGGGAACGCAAGGAATAGAATCTCAGTTCGCTCGCTTCTCTCGCGTTTGAAAATCTACAATACGAGTATTTGAGATGGTCTCTTCACTCGTTTTGTGGACGTCGGCCGATGTTTTTGTCATGTTTTCAGCAATTAAATTTCAATTATTATCACTTTTCACTTCAAATTTAATTAATTTAAGCGATTGGCTATGAATATTGTTATTTTTCCGATTTGACATCACTAATTTTTACATGTGTATTGAATACACAGCACCGGAACGCGCGGATTTTTTAGCACAGGAAGGGAAAGGTTAAGAAACCACATATTTTTGTTTTTTTTTTCCTAAGTAATTTCTTTTAAATTAAATCTCTAATATTTAATCTGACGAATTCTAAAGTGTTTTATAGCATCAACCTTCTCTACACTTCCATAATTTAGGCTTTTGAAACGTTTTAATTTTTCTTCCCTTTTATTCAAAAAACAAGGGTAACTATCGAACAAATATCAATCTATGCGACATCATGTCATTTATAATCAATACCTGTTTCTACATGTCGAAGTCATTCTTGGTATTCGGTTCACAAGTGTTGGTGAATTTTATATATTTATTCTACGAAATGCGAATTTTGAATATCAATTTTCTGTCGAAATTACTTGGTTTGATGCGTGTTTTGAGCCCATTTACAATTACTTATATAATATTAGGTTAAATATACGTCAACGGTTTTCCATAAATCCTATTGTCCAATTTCAGGCTTAGTGAACCTTCTTACTGGACATAACATAAAGTTATTTTAATACTCGTAATACATAAAAGTCAATACCTGTTGCAAGGTGTGTTGAACAAATCTTTCAGCGTTTATTAAAGATGTATCTTTCAGCGTTTATTCAAGATGTACATATGTCGATATTGTAGTGAACCACTTAAATTCTTTACAATGTAGACCTAGGTACTGTATTTTTATATTTTTTATACAACTCACGATTTCAATATTTGTCGGGTCTCGTTTATTCAGTACGTAAACGTTTTCATATGGAATAAAAATAATATATCAGTGTATAACGGTTGACAGAAGATGAAGACTTGTGGAGTGCCTACCGCCTGAAGGACACCTTAACTATCGCAAGTGGAAGAGCCTGAAATGACTTCGCGTTAAAACCTTGCGTCGGTCTGATGACTGCCCAATTAAATGTAGTTTTGATGACACCCCATGTATGTATGCATGTATGTATGTATGTATGTACGTAGGTATGAATGAATGAATGTATGTATGTATGTACGTATGGATATTCGTATGAATGTATGTATGCATATGTATGTTTTTTACATGCATGTACGTATGTATGTATGAATGTATGTATGTATATGTGTATGTATGTATGTTTGTTTGTATGTATGTATGTGTGTGTGTATGTATGTATGTATGTATGTTATTATGTGCATGTGTATGTACATATGTATGTATGTATGTTTGTATGTATGTATCTGTGTATGTTTGTACGTACGTATGTGTGTATGTATGTTTGTATGTGTATATGTGTGTATGTATGTACGTTTGTATGTATGTGGTTATGCATGAATTTTTTTCATATATTTCCGATTTTAAATTGCTCTTTTTTACATGTGTATTGTAAAAAAATATATATTTCCGATTTTAAATCGCTCTTTTTTGCATGTGTATTGATGTGTATTGAATGCACAGCACCGGAACGAAGTCAAACAAGTGATATTGATTATTAAACTTAGATTACTGAAATACACTTTAGTTAGTTAAAATTCAAATTATTCATGATTTTCGATTAAATTCTTAATGAAACATAAAAACCTTGCGTCGGTCTGATGACTGCCCAATTAAATGTAGTTTTGATGACACCCTACGAGCGACTAAAGTGGTGTTTTCTTTGCCAAGCATTAAGATGACGTTCTTTAGTGAAGTTTAACTATGTTGATACGATTAATAAGAATATAAATATTAAACAATATTTTAATATTTAATAATGTTTGTTAATTTTAAACGATCAGGGTAAAATTACATAGTACTACGTATTGATTTATGTATAAATTCAAAACTATATTAATGCAATAATTTCTGTATTCATAACCGAAAGATCGGTCCGACTTATTCTTGTAAATCTCCAAAGCAGCGATGAGATGATTGATTGCTGTTGTTGTGGTTCTGTTGACTTCTATTGAACTTCACGTTACAAGCGAGGATGTGACGTTAGAAGGCTTCTTCACCCTGATTGGCATGAAGTCGGGAATGTTTAATTCTGGGATGGGTGACCAAATAGATCTTGAATGCCTTATTCTGCAGTCGTCAAAGTTTAAAGTGATCCATGTTACTCATACTATCCCAAGTGAGTGCAGTACAGGTGAAGATGGGACTACTAAGGGTTTAATAGATGAGAAGCTTTACTGTCCATGCAGTGAGACTCTGGAATCAGTTACAAACCAATATAAGACTCGCTCTGTCCTTGGTATGCTTTAAGAAGCGACTGAAAAAACTCTTAATTTCTAGTCAGTAAAATACCGTGTTTCATTCCCGATTTTTCTTTTCCTTTCCTCTCCACCATCCCTTCCTTTCTTTTTGATTGATGATATCTCACTTAATATGAAAAATAATGTTCGGCCAAGTGATGCATATCTCGTTCGGAGTCTCAGTCCAATGGTAGGGCTACTAGCCTTACTCCTTCATCGGATAAGTGCAGACTGTTATGATATTTGGTTGGATATTTTGGTTCTTTTTTAGGAGACGGGGAAGGATAGTTTTTTTTTAATTCTTGATGAATGATTATGTGAAATAATAAGAACGTTAAATACTTATATCAATGTGATGATATATAAAAATTATAACATACAAATATACTTTGATTTGTGGATGTGCGATGTCACACACGGTTATATATATTAAATGGATGTGAGTGAAAAATAATGGGGATGAGATGATGGTGAGTAAAATATAAAATGTTGTTTGTATAGGTATATATGGGGAGACGTGTGTGACTTTAAAAAAAATTAATACACATATATGATAAATATGGGAGATACGCGATTGCCTATGGAGGAAGGCTGTCGTCTGACGGTGGGGGTGTCGGTGTCGGTAAAATGTTCGGGTGATGGTCCGTCTTTGTGGTGTTCGTGGGTATGTATGTGTTTATGGATTTCGTGGGGATGGATAGTCATTTGAATTATTTATGCGACCATGTAACTTGCTTCATTTACTTTTGACTGGTTGGTTGGAAGAGATTGCCGCCTGGTAATAAGCTCGCCAGATTGTATTGCAATAAAAGTGTTAAATAAATAAATAAATAAAGAAGCTTATTTTTGGGTGAAAGGAAGCTGCATCGGTGGTATATTGAACTGATAGTAGTGATGCCCTTTTGACTTTCTATCTAATGGTATTTAAATGGATTTTAAGATAAAATCTTTACCACGGATATTTTAACGCTCAAAAAGGTACTCTAAACTTTCTTTCTAATCTTTATGCACACTGCTCCTGTCTATTGCAAACAATAGATCTTTCAATAATTCTTTACTGTATTAATTTTTATAACCACTATTTTTCTTGCCTCTGAATATTCCAGTACTTTTCCTCTGTTGTTCCTTAAGACATGAAGTGAAGAAAATATTAACGTCTGGAAATCCACAATGGCACATTTTTGACACAATAATTTTTTTTTACTTTTGTATTCAGTACTATTTTATTTTAGTTCATTACTGGTTACAATGACCTCCGTCTCCCTCGTCAAGTAAACATGAACTGATTAGGAAGATGGAGGTTTTGAAACTGAAAGTGAACTCAAATAAAACAGAGGTGAATACAGAATATATAGAATAAGTGTTTTAATTATTTTATTAACAAATTATAAACATGGCACCTGAAAATGAAACAAGCGTCATTTCAATGGGCAACTTGTGGATCTATGGTCACATAGTAAATATACAAAAGCGCTAGTCAACAAATGTCAGTTTGACAGAAAGTCACTTTTCAATCAATCTTTTTCCTAATTATGTTTTGGTGAAACCCAAGACGAATTTATTGTTAGATTTCAGGTCCTACTGTAGCCCACAGGTTCTCTATGGGGCTTAAGTCGGGTGTGTTACCTGGACATTATTGGGTCGGAATGCCACTTTGCGCAATAAATTCTTTTTAGTATGTATGTATGTTTGTATATATGTATATTTGTATGTATGTATGTTTGTATGTATGTATGTATATATGTATGTATGTAAGTATGCATGTATGTATGTATGTACATATGTATGTATATATGTATGTATGTATGTATATATGTATATATGTATGAATGAATGTATGTATTACATATATGTAAGTATGGATGTATGTATGATATGTATGTATGTATGCATATATGTATGTATGTACGTTTTAATGTATGAATGTATGATTGTATTTATGCATGTATGTATGTATATATGTATGTTGGTATGTATGTGTATGTATGGATGTATGTAAGTATGTATGTATGTGGTTATGTATGAATGTATGTGTATGTATGACCGTATGTATGTATGTATGTTTGTATGTATGTATGTATGTATGTGTGTATCTGTATGTGTGTGTGTACATGTATGTATGCATGTTTGTATGTATGTATGTACGTGTCATATGTAAGTGTGTGTGTGTGTGTGTATGTATGTATTAATGTATGTATGAATGAATGTTTGTATGTATGTATATATGTTTGTATTTAAGTATGTATGTAAGTGTGTGTATATGTGTGTGTCTGTGTGTGTGTATGTATGTATGTTTGTATGTATATATGTATGTATGTACAATACATATGTATGTATGTATGTATGTATGTATGCATGTATGTATGTACCATATAAATGTTTGCATGTATGTTTATATATATGTGTGTATTTTTGTTTGTATGTGTGTATGTATGTTTGTATGTATGTATGTGTGTATGTATGTATGTATGTTTGTATGTATGTGTGTATGTATGTAGTTATGTATATGTGTGCGTATGCATGTATGTATGTATGCATATATGTTTGTATGTGTGTATATATACGAGTATGTATGTATATATGTATTTATTTATGTATGTAACATATGTATGTTTGTAAGTGTGTGTGTGTGTGTATGTGTGTGTCTGTGTGTGTATGTATGTTTGTATGTATATATGTATGTATGTATATATGTATGTGTTTGTATATTTGTGTATATGGATGTATGTATGTATGTATATATGTTTGCATGAAAAATATGTTTGCATGTATGTATTATATGTATGTTTTTATGTATGTATGTATGGTTGTATGTATGTATGTATGTTTGTATATATGTATGTATGTGGCTATGTATGCATGTCTGAATGTATGTATGTATGTATGTGTGTATGCACGTAGGTATGAATTAATGTATGTATGTATGGATGTACGTATGAATGTATGTATGCATTTGTATGTTTTTTACATGCATGTATGTATGTATATTTGTACGTATGTATGTATGTAGGTATGTATGTTTGTATGTATGTATGAATTTGTTCATATATTTCCGATTTTAAATTGCTCTTTTTTACCTGTGTATTGTAAAAAAATATATTTTTCCGATTTTATTTCGCTTTTTTTTACATGTGTTTTGAATGCACAGCACCGGGACGCGAGGATTTTTTTAGCACAGGAAAGGAAAGGATAAAGTGAAATAAGTGATATTGATTATAACACTTAGATTACTGAAATACACTTTAGTTAGTTAAGATTCAAATTATTCATGATTTTCGAGTAAATTGTTAATGAAAATATATTTTTGATGTTTTGATCGATAACACGCCATTTCCATGCCGGGCTAAGCAGAGAAGACAGAGCGCCAGGCTTTCCTATCTCAACACACATCATTTGTCTCTTCCATATCCACACACCTACTCATTTGTCTCTTCCATATCCACACACCTTCTCATTTGTCTCTTCCATATCCACACACCTTCTCATTTGTCTCTTCCGTATCCACACACCTTCTCATTTGTCTCTTCCATATCCACACACCTTCTCATTTGTCTCTTCCATATCCATACACCTTATCATACGACTGCTACGATTTCTCTTATTTTCTACGTGTTCTTCTTTAGAAGAAACCGTAGAAAATAAGAGAAATCGTCTTCACTTGATTCAACGGCGAGTCCTCACATTATTGAACATTTTTATATCCGGCACTTCTCGCATATTAAAATAAACTCTTATTTTATCATTACTTTCATTGCTCATACTTTGTTGGCATTTGTCAGATTTATCATAAAATGATGCACCATTGTGTACAGTGCGCCATTGTGTTAAGTCATTTTCATAATTATTTCATTACTTTATATCAAAGTACTTCAGCACAACATAAATTTATATAATTTCATCTTCTTCCTAGTGTCACGTCAGGTCCCCCTTACGTTGACTATCACCTGAGAGTAGGCATCATTGTTTCGCCAGGAGATTTGCCTCCTGCCAACACCTCTTCGACCCTCTATTTGGCCTTGGATGATCCGGTGCAGTAATTTGTACTTTTCTCCTCCAAGTACATGACCCAAATATGACACCTTTCGGATTTTAATATTAGTCAGCATTTCTCTATCGACTTTGTCTCTTTGAAGAACCCTCGTGTTGCTGACCATATCCGTCCAGGGTATCCGTAGCATTCTCCGGTGTAGCCACATTTCGAATGCTTCCAGCCGGTTCATATAACCAACTTTGAGGGTCCATGATTCCATTCCATGTAACAACACTGACTTAACGTAGCATTTGTCTAACAGTTGTCGAAATTTCAAGTTTATATTATCATCGCAGAATACGCTTCTCATTTTATTAAAAGCCGCACGAGATGATTCAATTCTGCACTTTACTTCGGTTTCTGGGTCGAGGTCTTCTACTAGGATACTTCCGAGGAATTTAAATGTCTTCACTTTCTATGTATATCAGCACAGTTCAATGTAAGACGTGCCCCTGCGTGATCCTGCCGGACAAACACCATGAACTTATTTTTACTCACGTTCATGTTCAGCCCCAGCCTCACACCGGCTTCATTAATTCTATCTATAAGCGTTTGAAGGTCGTTAATACTGTCTGCCAGAACAACCGTATCATCTGCGTACCTGATGTTATTGACGCATACACCATTCACTTTGACCCCCAGATTCAAGTTATATAGTGCTTTCTTGAAAACTATATCAGAGTACAGATTGAATAACATATGTGACAAAATACAACTCCTTGTCGGACTCCACGTTAAATTGGTATGCCTTTCGATTTGTTATTTTCTAATTTAATGACAGCTTCTCGGTTCCAGTTCAGGTTTTTAATAATATTTACATCCTTATCATCTATACCCCCGTTCCTGAAGCATCTTAACATAATTGCAAAATATTCTCAACAACTTGGAGTGACAAAGATAACCACGTTATTATTAAAAAAGGCTGTACACTATATTGAGAATACCGATTTAATAAACACATATATTGAGAATACCGATTTAATAAACACATATATTGAGAATACCGATTTAATAAACACATATATTGAGAATACTGATTTAATAAACACATATATTGAGAATGCCGATTTAATAAACACATGTATTGAGAATACCGATCTGTCGTTACTCAAAAGAACCGAAATTCGACTAGTTAAGTATGTAGTACTCTTCATAGCACTATATGGAATGCAAATATACACAGTGAGAATAAAGGAAAGAAACACGATAGAGAAGCCTTTCAGTTGTGATGTTGGTTGGCAGGTTTGGCAGGCTCCGTATTCCATAAGCTGTAAGGAGCACCAACAGAATATCAAAAAATTCAGATTGCCGAAAGATTTTCATTAACATGAAGAAAAATAATTCTTACGTACTTTGGGCATGTCATTAGAAAAAAAATGATAAAATTTGAAGAAGTTAATGATAACGGAGACAGTTAAGGGAAGGCGAACAATATGAAATTGTCCTATGAGATTGACGGATCAAACAAAATAGATAATAGGATTATCATTAACACTTGCCTTACTGTGCTAAAAAAATCCACCAACCATGGTGCTGGACGCTAAGCGTCCAGTAAAAAATGTATATTTTAAAATAAAATTATGCAAAATCTGCTAGGTTATTTTTTGTAATTAGCTATAAAAATCCTTTTATTGTGTATCAAAATATCAAATAATCAAACAAAATATAAGTCCTGGTCACTTGCTATCCATCACAGGGAGGCAAGTGTTAAGCGGTGCATTCAACATGACCCAGGACCGAGAGTGATGGAGGAAGGTGGTGTATCGAGCTCGAGACATAGCAGAAGAGTATCGCGCATGCCATGAAGAAGAAGAAAAAATATCTCTAATATGCCTCTCTTATGAAAATTTTCTGTTTTATCCCATCAGTTCTCATATTATTTTTTGTCTTTATGTCAGATATTTTTAACCTTGCCAATAATTTTATCATTCATTTTAATGCCCGAACTTTGCTAACATTGGTTTTAAAAAAAAGTGCTTGGGTTTTACAGGTCGGTAGGTATCGACGACCACCATTTTTGACAAAAAAAAAATCATGAGCGACGAGGCACACTTCGACTTGGTTGGCTTTGTTAATAAACAGAATATCCGCTATTATGGCATTGAAAATTCTTAATTGATACACCATCGACCATTACACCCTCGTAATGTGACTGTATAGTGCGCCATTTGGGCCGGCGGCATCATTGGGCCATATTTCTTTGAGGAAGCTAAAGGCAATGCCGTAACAGTTACTCGTGATCGTTATCGTGACATGTTGATAAACTTTATTGTGCCCGAATAGGATTAATTAGGCCTACAGCATATGTGATTTCAACAGGACGGTACCACATCACGCACAACTCATGCTACGGTGCAAATTTTGAGAGAAACTTTTCCCGGCCGAATAATGTCAAAAAGTGGTGATATTGACTGACCCCCACGATCTCCTGATTTGACCACCCCCGATTATTTCCTATGGAGATACTTGAAAGGAAAAAGGTGTACACCAACAAACCAACAACAATCCCGATGCTTAAGCACAACATTCGAAAATAAATAGCTGAAATAACACCAGAAATCTGCGAGAATGTTATGAAAAATATGCTTGAAAGAGCTTGCGTTTGCGCCACGGTTAGAGACGGCCACTTGACCGACATTATATTCCATACATAATGTTAAAGACCATATCATCAATCAGTTAAATATAAATTGTAAAATTGTGTTTCATTTCAAAGTTATTAAAACAACATCGGCCTGGAACATAAAATGCACCCTGTATAAGGAACAAAATTTTAAATTAAACGAAGAATTCACTCGCTGATTATCTTTTTTACATCTAAAAGTGTTAAGTTGCAAAATAAAAATATACTTCCTTAAAAAAAATCATTACGCGTTGACTTAAAGACGCGTAGATATATCCTTGTACATCGTTCATCTATGAATAGACAAGATTAATCGATAGGACAACGCTCCTTGCTTTATTGGGGTAGAGCAGTTTCAAAACATATGGTTACAAGTATCGCGACGAATCAAAGAAAAAAATAATCCAGATGTCATTCCTTAAAAGACGGTGAACAGGAATATATTTAAAAAATAAAACACGGAGAATATTTTTACCTTTTCGATAAGGGCGTAGAATTTATCTTGATCAAAACAAGTATTTACATGTAAAAGCCAGACAATGTTGGATTTTAGGAAGAATTCCTGTGTCTCTCCCCTCCGTATATTACAAGGTTGTTGTCAAGGTGACAGCCGCCGAGAGACATTTTGATTGTCCCCACTGGATAAGTTATTTATGTCTCATTAAAATAATGAAAAACACAAATGAACAGATTTTTTACGCACCTTTTCAAAATTACCAATTTATTTGTTGGAGTTTCTGCTAAAATAATAGTTAACAAACGTATTTTGATTCTTTTTTTTATGTATATTAGTGAAACATTGTCGTGGAAAAATACTGAAAGGAGTCGAATAAACGTTGGTGAAGTGCGAGCACTGAGAAGAATACAGGGGGTGACAATGTATCATATTTTTTCTGCCATCTATTTATTTTCTGTGTTTTTTTCTTCTCTTCTTCTTATTATACATGTGCAAGGGTAAGGACTGAAAAACATCTGGGCTAGCCCTATATTGGTGGGGTGTATCTTGGCCGGGGAGATGTTATTAGATGAGCCCAGACCTTTTGTTAGCTTCTGTCTTTAATGTATTCTCTGCAATTTATGTGTTCTTAAAATATATTTAAATGTATTATGTATTATACATACTATGTTGCTATTTTAGCAGAATGGTTCTTATTTGAAGAAATGATGATAGTAGTTGGTAAATAAATAAAACACGTTAGATCGCAATGCGGAAAGAGAGTGAATAGTTTATTTTAATAGTAACGTAGGTATTTATAACATTTTAGAATGGGCGCGGGAGTGCGCTCGCGATATGCTTCTGTCTCGCTTCTATGAATGCAGAAATGGTTAATTGTAGTATGTAGGTAACAATCTATTTACGGAACCGGCGAGACAGCGTGGTGCGTTCTCTCTCTAGTATGTAGTGCGGTCCGCTCGGCTACGGGATGACGGGCCGGCGGGTGATCTTTGGACTTGAATGGCCGGCGTATGAACTTTGGACTGTTTATTTAAATTTGTCAAGGAATGCGAAGGTCGTTTCATCGGTCATTGACCGTATGTATGCGACAATATTCAGCGACGACCGTGGATCCCTACACTATCAATAAACCTATATTTATTTATTTATTATTAGAGGACATGTTATGTAGGGTTTAGGGTTTACATATAAATGAACTTTAATTTGATGTATTGAATAAGATGAAGAAGAGCACTTTGAGATGGTTTGGCCACGTGAAATGAGTGAATTAAGAAATAAGACTGATAAAACAATTATACAATAAAACTTTAGTGAAAGTTATGGTAGATAGACTAAGAAAGGTGTGGTTGGATTAAGTTTATGATATTATGAAAGAAGGAAATATTATAATGAAGAAAAGTCGTAAGAATTGTTTGAGAAGGTGTATGATGTATGTTGGGATAGGAAAGTCAGGCGTTATTTCCTTTTTTGCCTGCTCCGGCAGGAAAGAAGGCTTGATAGCATTGTAAAGATTTGGCGTTTCCCAAATTTCATACAATATTTAAACAAAAAAAAACACTGTGTAGACGCATAGGCTGAGGCCACACCAAAGTGCTTCGTTAGGTGCTAAGCTAGGTTCTACGTGGCTCATATACTAGGTCACTTCATGCTTGGCCACACCAAAGTGCTCCGCCCAAATTCATTTGACATTTGGGAGCGGTAGAGTCAACAAACGATGCCACTCTCAAAACTAACCGATTTCATTACAACTTACCTTATCTTTATTTACTTCCTGTGGAACTTCATTCCAAAGTGATTTTATTACAGGAACATTTTTGTATAATTTGCTAGATGGGTTCCACAAAGGCTCCCTTTTATACACAGGTGTTATTAAAACTTCCGCCATCTTGTAAAATCACGGTGACACATTAAAATTAACCAACACTTTTAAGTTCGCTAGGAGATTCACTCAGTGACTAATCGTCATGTAGCATGGCGCGAAGCGTGCAGTGTGGCCATCGCGATATGTATGATATATATATTCGAGTATGCGGTGCTTTGGTTCGCTAGGATATGTCGCCTAACTCGCAGCGTAGCTCTAAGCATCAAGGGAGGCTCCTACCTGTGTGGCCGAGGCCTTAGCTTAATATGACGGCTGATGAAAACAACAACTCTATCAATAAAAAATATCAATTCTCAACACTTATCGAGTTTTGAGATTATTCTCTAAGATATTATAATCTCTAAGAACCTTTAATTCTTTTTCTTTATGAATGTTAACAAATTGAGAATAAATTTTATTTAAAAGACAACGGATTTTTTTTTCTATATGTACCGTTTTAGTCTTTTAATTTCTATAAAATATTGAATTTGTACCGTACTATTATTTTTGCATTAATGTCAAATTTTCATAGTGGTTTGATTTTTGTACTTACTAATGTACTATTTTCAATGTTTTATAAACGTGTATTTTTGTTTGGTTTTACCCAAATATTATAAATCATTTTTTTCTTTTTAAATTTTAAAGATATTTTGGAATATTGTAAATCAACCACAAACAACTTTTGAAGTGAAACTTCTATGGGCGCGGTGGGGTAAATTTGCCTGAACGTCACGAAAAGTGAAACGGTGTATGTTATTACATTATTATTATTAAATTATTATTCATTATTGAAATATCAATAATTCTTTGTTATTAATAATAATTAATACTATTTTAATATTATTAAGTATATACTCACTTTCGTCTACTTGACATTCGAAAATGCTCACTTTCGTCTACTTGACATTCCATTTTGAAGGCTTGTAATCAAATAAAATAATATGTGTAACGTAAAAGCAAACACAATATCTTGTAGAACAGAAAATTTTCTTCCGAATGATTTTTAACCTTTACCATTTTGTTTTACTTTTGGTGCTCATTTTTAAATTTGAAAGAAAACGGACACAACTTATGTTAACACCTAATAATATATATTTAATATATAATTAATTTAATGTATATATATTATTAATAATTATTTTATTATTTTAAGACGATTAATTATGATATAATAAATTAATAATTAAATACAATAATATTATTAAAAATATAATAAAAATAATAAATAAATAATTATTTAACATTATAATTTAATAATTATTATTAAAATAAAAATATTAATTTATATAATGTTAAAAAACATAAATTTAATATAACTAAGTGTATTATTATTAAAATTAATATTTATTATTAATATTATTATTTTTATTTATTAAAAATAAGAGATTTTCTTGAATTAAATTCCACATAACCATTTTTTATTTAATTAAGAGAGATTTTCTTGAATTAAATCCCACATTACCTTTTTCTAATCCTAAAACAAAAATCGTAAACAAATGGAAATAAAGCAATGTATAAAATCAACTTTTCCTAGGAGCTAAGAAGTTTCACTTCTACCGCGCGAGAGTCTCACGCATCTTTTTTTTTATAATATTCTAAGGTTTTACCGACAACATTGTACCATTAATGAAAAAAATAAAATTTCACTATTTGTACAATATTATACATTATATATAGTTAAAGGCATTAACCATTGTGGAGGTTTGAAGACATTGTAATTTGTTTTATCAAACACTGTTTATTCCACTTTTTGTAACGGTATAAGCCTACCGGTTTCAAGGCTTTCACCTCATCATAAGGAAGCACAAACAAGATTCTTGTGTGCTCGTAGTCTTTTCTATGCTGTGTTTAGGTGTGCACCTTGAAACCGGTAGGGTTATACCGTTACACAATGTGGAATAAATAATGTTTGATAAAACAAATTACAATTGTATTATACACATACCTATACAGTGTTTTATTTTTATCTCATTTTTATGTAATTTTATATGTTACGAAGTTAAGTTATAAAATGTCTGAAAGCAATATAAAAAAAAACTTCTATTAAAATATAAATACGAGTACATACTCTTCTTATTCTTCCTAGTGTTATGTCAGGTCCCCCCAAAATTGAATATCACCTGAGAGTAGACATATTTGTCCCCGACGGCACGAAAAAGATACCCAACGCTCCTTATACAAGTCCAGTTACGTATATTGCGGAGCCAGGAGATTTTCCTACTCACCAGACATAAATATTTTATTATTTGTGTTTATCATACGAGTATAACCAGGCAACAATGTGATTAAGTGGGTTCAACTGCCGACCTGCCTGTTATATGTATTGCTATTACAAATGTTGTGTTCGCTGAGTGATAATATGACTTGAAATAATCAAAATTTGTTCATTTGCTTTCAGTTGAAATCGTTGTTTTTGCTTATTAATTGTTAATTTTTTATGTTTGTGTGCATAATTTATCTTAGTTATAAATGAAAATGTTGACATCTTTCCTATACTGGCCCATGAACCGAGTGGAGATTCGTTAGGATTATCAGGTGACTAAACAGGAGTCACAACTCTATGACATCAGCAAGAGGTAGTGCATAGGATCGGAAGGTTTTTTCGCATAAGATCATATGATCGACAAAGAAGAGTTTCTTAAGATTGACGTTAGAGTGGCGAGGAGATTCTCGACTACGAGGCCCAGATACCTTAACGATGACGACGGTTCCTTAAATTTCTGTTAAAGTGAAGACTGTCTCAGTTTAATAAAAAAGCAATAGTTATACTTCAATAAAGGTAAAGGTAGGAAAACCATTTAGACAGTCGATCGGAGCGTGGTTGTTATTGCGACAGGATTTTGAGTACTTGGGCTTTCAGGATGAATGATGAGTGGAAAGAATTTATGTGAGCTCGTGAGTGTGTGTTTCTTCTTGTTGTTTTAATTTTGGTTGTTTTTGTATTTGTGTTTATAAGTATTTTTTTTTGTTTTAATTTTTATTATTATGCTTGTGTGCGGTATATTGTGGGATGAATATTTTTGGTCTTTCTGGAGTGATGATGTGTGAGGAGTTGTATTTCGCAAGATGTTTCCAGTTGTAGTTGAGTGTCACTGTTTGTCAGGTTGATGAGAGCGTGCAACGAGGTTTTGTTTTTTGTGTAACCAAAAATTGGAAAGAAGTATCGATTTATTTTTTCATGCTAAATATCCTCAGTGAGACACAGGCAGAAGCCTAGTTTACTGGGGATACGACAAATGAAAGGAAACAAACCCAGATCCATTAAAATTGTATGTCCAAATAAAATTTCTTGTCAGGTGTAACAATAAATAAATAAATAAATACTAGATTTTATATACAAAAGATTAATTCAAATTTTAAATGACCTTTTAAGATAACCGCCTCTACCGGAACTATACTGAAGAAAATGTAGCATGGTTCCTGTGACGTTTTACAAATTTGCCCCAATCAACCTTATAACGATGTTCAGTAATTTTAATTATTTGATCAACTTTATCAATGGGTTAATATAAGCCTCGGTTCTAATAAATAGCAAGTTATTTAGGTAAAAATGTACAATACATAAAACTAACAGTAATGAGAAATTAATACATCTTGTTACAAATTAGCAAAAATGTAGCAGTTTGTTAAAATCAAATAATATTTAGTGACGTTTGTCAAAAGTAACAACGTTAGTCAGCATTGGCTAGGGATGGGGTATACGATAGTTGGATTTACATTTTTTTGTATATAAAATTAAATGTTCGTAATTAGTATTAATTCATAGTGGATCGTGGACTATTTAAAGATAGATACAAATCATACAATACATTAGAAAGTCAGTACTCGTACATATAATTAAAATTAGGAATTAAAACGTCAGTTTAGAGAAAAACTATTTTTGGATTTATAAAAAAAAACGTTTCGATTTGTAAAAAAAAATGATTTATGTCATCCCTTTGAGACATGACATTTCAAACGTCACAGAGACCATGCTATATTTTATTGAGTATAGTATAATAGAGATGAAAGACACGTTTATTAAATGTATAATAGTAATGAGAGAGAGAGAAGAGAGGGGGCAAGAGAGCGGATGAAAGGAGGGGAAGACAGAGTGGAAGTGGTCAGAGGAGGAGACGGGGGAATGAGAGGGGGAGAGAGAGAGGTGTAGAGCGAGTGAATAGACAGAGAGAGAGGGACAAATATAAGGGAAGAGAAAAGGAAAAAAATAAGGGGAGAGAGAGAGAACCTCGATGAAATGTCCAATATCACTTGAAAAGGGGGTCCCATAGCAACACCCCTTTCCAGTAGTTCTCAATCAAGAATAAAACAATACCTTCATGTATATAAATAAAGTGATGACAAGTAATGCGATGAGAATCTTAATTCGGTTCATGGGCTATTATAGGAAATATGTCAACGTTATCATTTGTAACTAAGATAAATTGTGCACACACATAAAAAAGGACAGTTTATAAGCGATAACTATGATTTCAACTGAATGCAAATGAACAACTTTTGATTATTTCAAGTCATATTATCACTCAGCGATTACATAATTTGTAATTATAATACAACAGTTAGGTCAGCAGTTGTACCCACTTAATCACATTTTAATACAACAGTTAGGTCAGCAGTTGAACCCACTTAATCACATTTTTTTTCTGGTCCACTCTTATGATAATCTCAAAAAAAAAGGAAACAAAAATAATGAACAACGTAAAATTACAAAATATTATGTAATGTTATGCACCTCTATAGAAAGTAGGCGGAAACATGCGTTCAAAGGTTTTGATGACGTCGAATCTCCGCCCCCGAATTTAGTAGTATTATGGAATAGAGGGTGTTGTCTTTCCTGTGAAAGATGCATAATTGACCCTCATTCAGTGTAGTTGTGAGGCCCCGTTTCCGCATATAGAATGGGAGGGCTTACTTTATGTAACGCCCCTTTACTAGCTGATTTTGTTGCAACTGATAGCGTCTCTTTCTGTTTTCCTAATACAAATTTAGGCCTAAAATGACTCGTTTCAAATTATTCGACATTTTAATGAAATATCTAAATTGTGAACACTGACGGAAAAAATGTGTTGGACGTTATTTTATTTAAATAAATTATCATGCCAAACTAGGATGATGTGTGCGACCAAATTAAAGTCATAATGCCGTTATATGAGTCAATAGGTATAATAAAATAAAATAAAAAATCTTTTATGAAAAAATTACAATTCTAGATAATTCTAAGTAATTGATTAAAGTTAAAAAAATAAACAATCGATCAGTGGGAAAGTTCCTCGAAGAAAGAAGAAACGCAACATTCATTCATTGGACGCGGCAAAGATATGACTTTATTTATTAATTGTACAAAATAAACACTATAATTAATCGAATATATATGAATTCTAGCGTTACATATCATAACCACGAAGAAAGAACAAAAGGAAAAAACTACCTACCGTGGCTTTAAATATTCAAAAGGTCTTCTTCTCCCTGGCTCCATCCCAATTCACTGTCTGCGAAGACAGTTGGGGTCAGCTCTCCTCGTCCTCAGGTTGTATGCTCTTCTGTCCCGGAATACGTCCCCCAGGCCGTGCCTCTGCATCAGGTTATCTTTTTGAACCACCCATGAATTCTTTGGTCTTTATCTGGTTGTTATTCGAGGAAGATCCATGGAGATTGCCTGGTTCACAATGTGATCGGGTGCTCTGCGTCCAACGTGACCATACCATCTCAATCGCCTCTCCTCCATCTTGTGGTTGATGTCTGTAACACCTAGGTTTCCACGAATGCGTCAGCTTTTTATTTTGTCTCTTAAGGACACACCAGCTGACCATCTTAGCATGCGCATTTCAGCAGTTAAATATTCAATAGGTAATTAATTGAAATCATTTTACCTACCCTTATAAGCGGTGCTTATTTTAAAAAAAAAAAGGTGCCGAAGCTTCACTCCTTGTCACTTTTTAATAAAGAAAATCGTATTCAAATGCCATTTAAATGAAAATTAAAGCAGTTTTTCCTATGCCACAAAGTCTTGAATAATATTCCACTCATTTTTTTAATTATTTTAGACATGTCAAATCTAAAGTTAAACAGATAAATAAAAATCTACAAATGAATAATAAATTTAAAATAAAATTGTAAAACCATCTTACAATTGAATATTTTCAAAGAACGTGGAGAGAAAGAGAGAGGGGAGGCCCCTACTACATTCCCGAAGCCGCTCTTAGGACCGACGGCCCTCCTATCAGCTTCACACGCAAGACAAACTAGTTTGCAAACTAATCCCTCCCTCTCTCTCTATACCGAGCCTTTATTTATTCATATTAAGCAAAAGTACCTACATAAATAAAAATTAAAAAAAAAAAATGAAAATAAACGAAAAGGGCATGTCCACCAAAACAGAAGAAATAATCAAGAAAATAACAATTACAAGAAAGCATAGCTAATTGTTTTTGCAACATTAAAATACCGTAATAATAAAAGGTGGTAGAGCGCCGCTCCACTGCGCTACACCGCAAAAAAAAAAGCATTGCTTATAAGCATGATTATAAATCTATGATATTTTTCATTTATGGTTTTGGCACTAACACTTAGGAGGTTTAAAGACATTGTAATTTGTTTAAACAAACACTGTTTATTCCACTTTATATCTGTGGTGTTATGGCACAAGTTGATATGTCCGTTTTTTGTCATTTTGTGTTTATTCTTCCAATTTGTAGAAAATATTTTTCAGCATGTTGTGGCAAAACTTGGTGTGTCGGTCATTATCCAAACAAAAGATGTGACGTTTGGAAAAACTTAAAAAATGCTACTTTATACTGATTTAGACAGCTTATCAAAGTTAATATTGATTCTCCTGTAAACTAAGGTAAAACGGACATATCAACTTCTGACATAACGCCACAGATATACAACGGTATAACCCTACCGGTTTCAAGGTTTTCACCTCATCATCAGGGAGCATAAACAAGACTTATATTTTGTTCGAACTGGTACCGATATACTCGTACATGCTTCTAATAGCAAAAAAACGGGTTGGGGATTGTGAGGGTGGAAGAGTTTCTCTAACTGCTTGCTAAAGTTATCTAAGGTAGGAGATAACTTTAGCAAGCAGTTAGAGAAAGTGAATGATGTGTGTCGCGATAGGAAAGTTTTATGTTATTTTTCTCTGCCTGCCGGAATCGGATCGATGATATGTATAATTTATCAATATTTTTTAAATTTACGCTACATCGTTTTTCTTTTAAAATAATAGACATGACCAAAGCCATATGTATCCTTATACCCTCGAACACTAGGCGAAAAAAGTGCCTGTGTTGTTCGAGAGGGTGCTACTCCTCTAGCGCGGGGTTCGAACCGACGACCTTCCGGACGGAAGTCCAGTGCTTTACCGCGCAGCCATGCCCCTCCGTTAAATGAATCATTGTAGCAATTTACCAAATTTACGTCACACAAACTGTATGCAGATAATCAGATTTTTGTTTCTCTACACTCTTCTAATCTTTACGACAAAATGACAACTGAAAGGGATGGGGAAATAATAACGGATCAAGGATGTTGTGTTTTTATTTACTCTTTTATTACATGCTCCCCTAGTACTGAATACGTATTTTTTCGACGTTGTATTTTATGTTCCCCTAATACAAAATATTCAAACTGCCACGACAAGCGAGCTAGCTATTCGACAATCATTTCATAGCAGAAATATGAATTGAAGTTATTAAAAATAATATAAAATCTTTTTTTCATTTTATTCAATTTGAATAATTGGTGGTGCGACTTTAACCCTTCCCTTACGGTGTTAAAATTGAAACGCGTGCTCCGGTGTTGGGTAGTGAGTACGCGATCAAAAATTAGCGATTTTAAATCGAAAAAATAAGAACATTCATAGATAATCCCCTTAATTAATTATAATTGAAGTTAAAAATTATAATAATTGAGATTTATTTGCTGAAAACATTAAAAAACCATCTGGCAACGCTCACGGAACGGGCGTACGTCTAATCTATTTGCAAGTCCAAAAGATACTGCGGCGCGGAGCGGTACCCCGGCGTGGCTTACGTTTGCGACGATTGAGACAATTGAGCTCCTCGCAATTCAGTGGAGTATGCAAGAGTGAGATGCGAATATAGTGTCGCGCTTCCCGCATACTCTTCACCTATCGTCAAGACGAGGCACTCGCAGCGTTTAAATGCGAATTTGTTTTCAAACTTTACAAAACACCTACGATGTAGTCGATAAATTCTGATTATTATAAATATTATTTTTTAAATCAATGCGTAAATATATTATGGAGGTAAACCTAAAATCTTAACCTTGTATTTATTATATTTATAGAGATATTGATGGTTATTAGAAGCAACGTGTAGAAGATACCCAACATAGGGAAGGAAAGGTTAAGTAAAAGTGCAATATATAAGAAAATTAGGAAAATAAAAAGCTTAAAAAACCAATAACTACGCTTTCATTATAAATAGTATGGGTTATATCCTGATGGGTTTATAGTATTGTTATGTGGCATTCTTGAGATCTAAAAAAAACGTGACATTTTTTATTAAATTTGGGGGTACCCATAAGAAATCATACCCGCGATTTCCGGATCGGGCGACATGTGTTTTACAAACTAGGCTATGGAGGTTGTCAATAATGTAAACACTTGTCATTAGTGCTTCTCACTCGCACTTGTATCCACGTGTAAACAAGCATATTAGTACTAAGCATTAATAAATCTGGCAAGTGCAAGTGAATAGCAGGCCGACTTATTTACTCAGCGACAAGTAGCTACCCCCACCACAATTCATTTAACCTTTCCTTCCCTGTGTTGGGTATCTTCTACACTTTGCTTCTAATAACCATCAATATCTCTATAAATATAATAAATACAAGGTTAAGATTTTAGTTGTTCCTCCATAATATATTTACGCATTGATTTAAAAAATAATATTAATAATAATCAGAATTTATCGACTACATCGTAAGTATTTTGTGAATATCGGAGACAAATTCGCATTTAAACGCTGTGAGTGCCTCGATCTTTGGTCTTGACGATAGGTGAAGAGTATGCGGGAAGCGCGACACTATATTCGCATCTCACTTTTGCATACTTCACTGAATAGCGAGGAGCTCAATTGTCTCAACCTCGCCCGGGTTAGCCACCAACCCTGCCGCGCCGCAGTAGCTGTTGGGCTGGCAACGAAACTAGATCTACGCCCGTTCCGTGAGCGTTGCCAGATGGTTTTTTAATGTTTTCAGCAAATAAATCTCAATTATTATAATTTTTAACTTCAATTATAATTAATTAAGGGGATTATCTATGAATGTTCTTATTTTTCCGATTTAAAATCGCTAATTTTTGATCGCTTACTTACTACCCAACACCGGAGCGCGAGTTTCAATTTTATCACCGTAAGGGACGGGTTAACTAAGCACTTGCAGAGTCGTCTAAACAGCTGCGGCAAGTGTTAGGTGACAAATTAAAACGGCAAGTGAGCGCACGTGTTCGTTCTTTTTTTGGTATTTGAACACATTTCTTAATTCAAGACGGCGCGGCGGTTGTCCATTCCGGACGGATGTCGTGCTACTAAAACTTATTCCTAACACCAACGTGTAAACGATTTCTTCTCACTTGTTACTAAGCAGCTTAGTACAAACGATACGTACTAAGCTCGTGTAAACATGGCATAACAGATACAAATTGAAATATTCCATATACTCGTATAATTACGATACCATAGCGGAAATATTAGTTAAATAATGGACTTCAAAACCAATTTATGAAGGTTCAAAGTTTAAATGCATCGACCAAGTATCCATTCTAATTCCCTTTCAAGTTTTGTCGAAAGGTTTACAAATTACTGAAAAAGTTGCTCGAAGCTTATAATAAAGTAGATTAATTTAACAAACTTTAGGTGCTTAACATAAGAATTGCATATATTTTTTAATGAAATATTAACATGTCGTTAATATTTATTTATTTTATTATTACACATGACAAGAAATATACATAATTTGCGAAAAAAACAACAGGTAATTTAATTTGGACATACAATTTTAATGGATCTGGGTATGTTGCCTTTCATTTGTCGTATCTCCAGTAAACTAGGCTTTTGCCTGTATCTCACATTTGATTTGTTACATATTTTATATTAGATTTAAATTAATTTATCCATTATATTTATATGTAATATGATTTAAAATGTTTCAAGAATTTTTAAAGGGTGCATATTATAATAATACTGGCACCCACTAGACGTGTGCAAGTGTTTTTGCCTGTCCACGTGCAGTCG
>OX463843.1:904327-976603 GCA_949825065.1 Odontocerum albicorne
TTTTTTGGAGATTCCAAGACCATTTCTTTTTTTTAGTCTCTTCTTCAGCCCTTTGATTTTCGATGCATAATAATTCTTCATTTGTAAGATCTTCCAAATCATTTTCTATAAGTTGGTCTATATCTTCACGATCAATATTAATATCAAGTTTCTTGCAAAGCTCTACAATGAGATTTGTAGTGTATTCAATTTCATTTTCTTTTTCAAATTGCGACTGAGTTATGTTTTCAAAACGTTTAGTAAGCTTTTTCCATATTCCATACATGCACGATGATGTGACCTCTTGCCATCCCTTTCCAATATTTTTAACTGCTTGATGAATATTAAAGTTCTTCCCAAACCTTTAAACGTTTTTCCCTCGTCAAGCGCTACTATTGCTTGGGCCAATGTAGTTTTTAAATAATAGGCTTTAAATGTGGCAATAGCTCCCTGGTCCATGGGCTGCAAAATACTGGTGGTATTAGGGGGTAAATACACGATTTTAACGTTAGGATGTAAATTTACGATGTGTAGTGGATGTCCTGGTGCATTGTCTAGTATTTAAAGTATATTGAATGGAATTCCTTTCTGATTACAATATTGTTTTACTTCTGGAATAAATAAATTCAAAAACTAGTCTTCAAAAATAAATTGTGTCATCCACCCTTTTTTTTTGAGCGGTAATATAGTGAAAGCATATCGATATTGATTCCTTTGAGGGCTCATGGCTTTTTAGAGTGATAAATCATTAATGATTTCAATTTATATCCAGCAATATTGCCACCCAATAAAAGTGTAAAACGATCCTTAAATGTATTGAAGCCTGGCATACTTTTTTCTTCCTTATTAATGTAGGTACGCTGAGGCATTTTCTTCCAACAGAGCGCGGTTTCGTCAACATTTAAAAATTGTTCCTTGACGTATTTTTCTTTTCTAATCAATGTGTCAAATATTTCGATAAAATCTTCAGCAGCCTTGTAATCGGCACTAGCTGCCTCTCCACTTATTTTCACATTTCGATAATTCGCCCGTTTTTTTAATCTCGCAAACTAACCATTACTGGCAGTAAATGTTTGCTCGTAGTTAGTTCGCTCCTTTAATTTTAGGTTTTCAAAAAGGCTCAGCGCCTTTGTCTTTATGGTCACAAGGCTAAGGGGGATTCGTTTTTTTTATCAAATCTTCCATCCAAATCCCCAATAGTTTTTCCATTTCGTAAATGGGTCCAAGATTTTTTTTGTTATTATTGTAGATTTTATGGATATTGCTCCTTTAACAGCTTCACTGATACTTAGTTTATTTTTCAAAATTGTAGAGATCGTTGAATGTGATAAGTGTAGATCGCGAGCTATGTCCTTCACTCTTTTACCACTCTCATATTGTTTAATAATTTTAAGTTTTATTTCTAAATCTATTGCACTTCTCTTTTTTTTGTCACATCTACTCCGTTTGCCAGTCATTATGGGCACGATTTATTGATTATTCACTTCAGATATTAAATGGGTATATGTATTATTTATTATTATATTAATGTGTATATATGTCCATGTTCAAAAACACTGTGTTAACTGAATTATGTATACATAATTTTAAAACAACGAAGGGACGAAGTGAGAAACAAACGACATTCTTTGCGCACATCCCGCGATCTACTGACCGGCAGGAAGTTTTTATGGCATCATTATTGCGTCATCTTTGTTTACCCATGAATCAGGGTTGACAAAGGCGCACCGTAATGCAATTAAAAAAAAAAATCTTTTTTTTTTGGTCGTAAGTGCGAATGGTCGTAAGTAGAACCGTCGTAAGTCGAGGACTACCTGTATACACCACTATTACGCGATATTTTGCTATCCATCATCGAAATAGACATGAAACATACTTATTATGAGCTAAATAACCTACCTACATAGTACTTGGAAGAAACTTGGCCAGGCTCTTAACTGAACCCAAAATTTTTAGTACGCACTTTTTATAGTACGCACTTTGGAAAATAATCCAATAAATAACATTCTCTCAAATTTGGTGAACTCAAACTGGAGGGCAAAACTCTCTATAATAAATATTGTTGGAACCAAAAAAAAAAAAAAAGTAAATCGATTTGTGTTCAATAAACTTCGTTTCAAATTGCAACACGTCTTTCAATAACGTTCAAATCATGTGTAAATGCATTATTCAAGTATTTCAGTAGAAAAATGTAAAAAAAAGTTTTTTCTTTGAAAGCGCGATATCAAATGTCCGTTGATGAATAAATACGAAATAAATCATTAATTTAATTGGATGAGCGTTCATATTTTTTTATAGTATATGATGCAAACCTTCTATGTTGGATATTATTACTTTTGATATAATGCATTTCACCTTTTTATTTCCACCACATCTCCCTCGTAGAGGGAGGCAACCCTCCATTGCTTGAAAACATCGTCTCCCCTAGAGGGAGAATGGCCTCAATTGCTTGAATATACCCGTTCAGAGCAGACGTCACGTAACGTAGATTGAAAGAATTTAAACTATTCATCAGTTTAAACTATGTTCATTTAGTGGTTTAAATTACATATTTTCGTTTTAACACATGACAGTTAACACTCAATTATTAAATATTGTGTTTATTCTATGAAAAGTGAAAATACACAAAACTTCTTGTTTGTTCGAAAGGTTAGACTCAAAATATGTAGATCTCAATAGCATTTAAAATAAAAAATATTAAAAAAATAAAATTATCAACTAAAAGTGGTTCCAGAATGTTCGAGATCGTTTGATGCAAATCAAATCAATGTGTTAAATTGTTATATTAAACCTCAAATAAAACATTTTTAAGGAACATTTTTTTAATAAAAAAGTGATTCAAGAGTGCGCCAAGTTTATGTAGAAAATCAATTTAAGATATTTTTTTATCTTAAGTTAAATAAAAAAACAAGAAAATATAAGAAATATTACTAGTAAGTGTCATATGAAAAGTTTTGTAACAAAATTTAAGTAAAAAAAAATAGAGAAAAAAATGTTAATATCCCCATAAGGGTACTTATGAATTTTAAAAAATTGTTTAAAGACATAAATTATAAACCTTAAAAAGGAAGAAGGCGATCAGTACGTTGCTGGAAGAATATTTATAAGGAATCTAAAAAAAAAAATTATCGAAACATAATATCGATCGATAAGTGCCAATATTGATCGATAATCACCACGATCCAATATCTCTATGCAGATCCTGGTTGTGTGCAAAATTCACTTCATCCAACTTTTGTTCCAGACGAAAAAGTGTATAATTCGTTAAAATAGAAATTATATTATTTTAGTATTTAAAAAACTTTTTATTTTTTTTAATATATTTCAGATTAAAAATTCACTTTTTTTATCAATAGTTTAAAAAAAACCTGAATAATATTTGAATGTTTATGTAAAAGAAAAATGCTGTAATAACCTCAAAATTATATTGTTTATATTTAAGTTAAAATTGTTTGTATTGATATTATCTGTTTTTCTTTTATTTCATCTCATATATCATTTTGTGTAAGCTACAAACTATACTCTCCCAGATTGTCATATCTAGATTATCCCGAATCACTCGTTCATGATTCATTTCATATTCTGTTAGTGCATATTGAATATTGATCGCGTCCCTTTATCAGTTTTTCTTTTATTTCAACTCATTTATCATTTTGTGTAAGCTACAAACTATACTCTCCCAGATTGTCATATCTAGATTATCCCGAATCACTCGTTCATGATTCATTTCATATTCTGTTAGTGCATATTGAATATTGATCGCGTCCCTTTATCAGTTTTTCTTTTATTTCAACTCATTTATCATTTTGTGTAAGCTACAAACTATACTCTCCCAGATTGTCATATCTAGATTATCCCGAATCACTCGTTCATGATTCATTTCATATTCTGTTAGTGCATATTGAATATTGATCGCGTCCCTTTATCAGTTTTTCTTTTATTTCAACTCATTTATCATTTTGTGTAAGCTACAAACTATACTCTCCCAGATTGTCATATCTAGATTATCCCGAATCACTCGTTCATGATTCATTTCATATTCTGTTAGTGCATATTGAATATTGATCGCGTCCCTTTATCAGTTTTTCTTTTATTTCAACTCATTTATCATTTTGTCTAAGCTACAAACTATACTCTCCCAGATTGTCATATCTAGATTATCCCGAATCACTCGTTCATGATTCATTTCATATTCTGTTAGTGCATATTGAATATTGATCGCGTCCCTTTATCAGTTTTTCTTTTATTTCAACTCATTTATCATTTTGTCTAAGCTACAAACTATACTCTCCCAGATTGTCATATCTAGATTATCCCGAATCACTCGTTCATGATTCATTTCATATTCTGTTAGTGCATATTGAATATTGATCGCGTCCCTTTATCAGTTTTTCTTTTATTTCAACTCATTTATCATTTTGTGTAAGCTACAAACTATACTCTCCCAGATTGTCATATCTAGATTATCCCGAATCACTCGTTCATGATTCATTTCATATTCTGTTAGTGCATATTGAATATTGATCGCGTCCCTTTATCAGTTTTTCTTTTATTTCAACTCATTTATCATTTTGTGTAAGCTACAAACTATACTCTCCCAGATTGTCATATCTAGATTATCCCGAATCACTCGTTCATGATTCATTTCATATTCTGTTAGTGCATATTGAATATTGATCGCGTCCCTTTATCAGTTTTTCTTTTATTTCAACTCATTTATCATTTTGTCTAAGCTACAAACTATACTCTCCCAGATTGTCATATCTAGATTATCCCGAATCACTCGTTCATGATTCATTTCATATTCTGTTAGTGCATATTGAATATTGATCGCGTCCCTTTATCAGTTTTTCTTTTATTTCAACTCATTTATCATTTTGTGTAAGCTACAAACTATACTCTCCCAGATTGTCATATCTAGATTATCCCGAATCACTCGTTCATGATTCATTTCATATTCTGTTAGTGCATATTGAATATTGATCGCGTCCCTTTATCAGTTTTTCTTTTATTTCAACTCATTTATCATTTTGTCTAAGCTACAAACTATACTCTCCCAGATTGTCATATCTAGATTATCCCGAATCACTCGTTCATGATTCATTTCATATTCTGTTAGTGCATTTTGTGTAAGCTACAAACTATACTCTCCCAGATTGTCATATCTAGATTATCCCGAATTACTTCATTTCATATTCTGTTAGTGCATATTGAATATTGATCGCATCCCTTTATCACGCGACTGTCGTATCAGCGCATTGCGTGATAATACTGTCACACAAATCTAAATTTTAATCAACAACAACTCACTCTCAAACCGACTGAGCAAAGGAACATTACAAAAGTTTAAATTACATTTGTTTTTTTATTTTTTAACAAGGTTTGCGGTGTCTGATATAAGTCAAGACTACAATGTATAACTTCCATAGAAATATGGTCAACATTATAAAACCAAGCTATTCAAAACCTAAAAGTAAAATGTGTGTGCAGCCCAAAGATTATTGGACGGATGAATTGACACAACTAAAGAAGACAATTAAAAATCTTAAACGTCAACTAAATCATGGCAAAAGAAATAACATGAACAAGAAATCACTGAGAAAACTTCGAAACCAATATTTCTCTACATTGAGTCATTACAAATCAGAAATTAAAAAAAAAGTTAAAGAAGTTAAAAAGCGACGTGAGAGGGGACAAGACGCAAGAGGAATAGAGATGGTAAACCCTGCCCCATCGGGCGAAAAAAATAGATCTGATGTAAAATTAAATAATACTATGCCGAAAACGATCGAACCTCCAAGCAGTACTACTCGTACATTAGATGAACCTAAAAAAAAAGTCATTCAAGATTGTTATGCGCTTAATACAACCCTTACAAAAGCGTCAAATGAAAGAGACAAAAGTAATACTTAAGACATCAACTTTCTGTTTTATAAGAGTTAGGTTCATCAAAATGCAATTGAATATTTTACCTGTGTGTGTTTAAATTCCTCTGATCGTACTTTTTATATCATCAATTGAGTCTCGAGTGTGTGTGCGAGAGAACCAGTTTTCGTGTAAGAACTGAGGAATTGAGGAACAGGCAAGATGCAACGAGAAACATGCAAGAGTTAAGGAACAGAAAGAAATTATTTGATCATAAAAAAAAAGTTCAACTCAAACGAATCAACAGAGAATATCTGATATTACTAAATGAATGTAGGAGGGAGGAAAATGTAGACCAATTAAATAATGAAATCAAATGGAAGGATATATTTTAAATGAGCGAAAAGTATGAAATATAAGAAACATTAGAAAATGTTTGACAAAATGTTTAGATATTGACAAGAGGAGATCAGTGTTGAAAATAATTCAAGTTTGTCATATCTGCTTCTCTAAAAGATAAATGAAACAATGATCTGCACTGGTATGTTTAAGTTAGAAACTTTTGTTAAGTATTTTATTCTTTGTATCTTTTTACAATACAAACATTGTTTTTTTTTTTTTCTGATTATGTATTTTTTTAAATTGTTATGATACTATTTGATAGTTATAATAGATTAGTTATAAAAGAACGATAATTATAATGTTATTATCATGTTTTAAAAAACTTTGTGACTGATCTGTATTATAATTACCCCTTCTCAACATAATCCATCATTTTTGGAGTTTGTTTAATTAGGGATGGTCAATCGAATTGAGCTTAGACATTTTAATGACGATCAATGAATTTTATATTGTAACTTTGTGATTTATTATAAACAAATGTCATACTTTAGGTAAACATGTAAAAGAACAAACACTTATATCAATTATACTGTGTCACGTAATGATTGTCATTTTATATGTGTAAAAAATGGTAGCTTTTAGTGATAAGCCATTATAAACGAAATAATACGTTGTGTAAAATATTTTTGAATAAACGTTGTCAAAAAAAACTATGTTTTTTTATCCCTTAGCCTGATTCTAGTTTTTATTAATTTTTATTTTTTGCTATGCCAATTCGTTTTTGATTTTTTTTTCTTCTAAATAAAACAAATGTAAATGCCTTAACAATAAATAATAAATATTTTTTTGTATTTATTATTTATTGTTAATGCATTAACATTGTGGAGGTTTAAAGACATTGTAACTTGTTAAATCAAACACTGTTAATTCCACTTTTTGCAACGGTATAACCCTACAGGTTTCAAGGCTTTCACCTCATCATCAGGGAGCCAAAACAAGTTTTGTTTGTGCTGCCCTGATGATGAGGTATAAGCCTTCAAACCGGTAAGGTTATACTGTTACAAAAAGTTAAATAAACAGTGTTTTATAAAACAAATTACAAATCCTTTTATGTAAATTTTCTAGTAAACCATAGAATCTTTTAAATTTATTTGAAAAATGTTCGTAACTTAATCAAATGTTTACCCCTTGACCTGATTTTCATTATGACAAAAAAAGTTTTTCGTTAGTAAGATTTAAAGTAACTTATCTATCTTATAAAATAAAGCTTTATATATAAATTTTCAATTTCGAGAAATTGACGATACAAACAAAACCACAATATATAGGTTTTTTTTACAAAATTTTACGTGTGATTGTAGAAAATTTATGGCAAAAAATAAGAAACTGTACTGTCCGTTTGTGGTCTTGGATAAAACCATATGGCAAGAGACAAGGTATGGAAACTATTGTATAAATAATGAGTTGAATGTAAATTAATTTATGGGTTTGCGTCATTATAAACTAAAAGTAGAGCATGGCTTGGATTCAACGGTGACTTGACTGAATGGTTTAATATTTTAAAAGAGGTGAAGCAAGGATGTGTCATTTTCCCCCCTACTGTTTAATATTTATACATATTCGATTATGAAGAAACTACAGAGGTCAATGCGTGGTTTTTAAATGTCGCACGGGATGTGTGTGGATTAATGTATGCTAATGAAATGGTAATATAAGCAGTGAATAAGAATGGATAAGAGTCGGGCTAGAAAATTGTAGGTGAGATTTTTAAAAGTTTATTTGATAGATGAGTGACTAATGAAAGGGTAGAGTATGTTGAAGAACTCAACGATTATATTAGTATTTTCTTAGATGGTGTAAGAGTTACGAGGATTACTCAAAGGCGTAAAACAATTGAAAATAATGTTAACGAGACACTTTCGAGAAATACTCAAAGGCGTGAAACAATTGAAAACAATGTCAACGAGACACTTACGAGGAATACTCAAAGGCGTGAAACAATTTAAAACAATGTCAACGAGATACTTACGAGGAATACTCAAAGGAGTGAAACGATTGAAAGTAATGTCAACATACGAGCAACATATATGGTAAACTCAAACTAGAGAGTATCAAAGTCGGTCAAGATGATAGTTACAAGAGTATTTAAGTACCAAGTTTGATGTATAGAAGTAATAAGTGGACGCGGAAAAATATCAGCTGAGAAAATTATGTAGAAAAGCATACATATACATGGGGTAACAATGTATGACATAATACGAAATTAATATATTAGGGATGAGTGTCAATTTATGACTGATGTGTTGAGAAATATGAAAAAGATCACTATCAGAGGGATTATGAACGTAAAAAATCGAATGCAGAAATTCTATTGTAACATATTTAATATACGGTGCAAATGTGAGTTGAACGTGTAGTAGAGGAAGACCAAGGAATCAAGTGTATGATATTTTGAAAGAGTTCCAGCGTTCTCAAATAGAGTCTGATCTATGAGTTGTCCTTTTATAATTATAATATGAAAAAAATGTATACGGGGACGAGTATTGATATTCCGGATAGAAAAATATACCTGCTTGAGTCAAAGCTTAAAAAATATTTAAATAAATAGATGCCTTGAAGCTCTTCAAGATAATTTTGATAAAAAAGGAGGGAGGGAATGAGTACGACATATTTGCACTGCCTCCCAGAATATCTAATAGAAACATCAAAAGTTCCCATCCAATTCTCCTGGAAAAATCTACAGACAATTCCTGTGACTTTCAAGGAGGGAACATATAGGTAGAAACATCTTGCTGACCTAAGAAAAAAAAACGCTCTTATGAATGAAAGAAAACGTACATCGATTTATAGAAAATCAGAAGTCAGTTATATATATTGAAACACATGTTGAATTTGACAAAAAGTTCTGCAAGAGTAAGGGATATTAATTTGCCTGGATTAAGCCAAGTCGTGTATGTGATATAAAGGAATATAATACTCTACATAACCAAAGAGTCAGACCTTTATAATTTAAATATTTTTCTTGGCATTTGACAAAATTATAGAAACTGGATATGATTTTGTTAAAGCATCTTGACTTTGCAGTTTTATGGATGCAAACCTATAAACTGCTCTCTCTACACGCAATCCCATTCAATTGCCACCTTCCGTACATTTTTTCCGTTGTCTTTCTTGAAATATATCTTATTTTAAGTGATTTATAATATATGTATCGCTGTATTAGATTTTTTTTTCATACAATTAGACTTATTTATTTGGATATACACTTAAGATTTTTTAACATAGAAATTTCATTTCTAATGTATCAATAATTTTTGAAACCTCTTAACTAAGCTAGAGGTAGATGGTGCCAGAAGATAGTGAAAATGCTGATGAGAGAAGATAGTGAAAATGCTGATTAACTATCAAGTGAGGAATCTCGTATATTCTAAGATCTTTTATAAATAGTTATCAGTAACGTAAACCATTTTACTTGAATATATGCAGTTACGAAAAAACTTCGATGATTTTAGTATTTTTTTGTCAGACCTGAATGCTAATTTTAATTTAATTACCCTAACGGGGTGTTGAATTAAAAACTAATTTTAAAACCACATAAATGCTTATGACGTATATAATTTTACTCAAAATGATGAAATCGTCGCAAACGCTAAAAAAAGAGCTTGAGATAACTATAGCTGAAATTAATAGATAGCCACAAATATTTTGAAGATGAAACTAAAAATTCTAACTCAAATAACTATTTATTCCCCTCCATACATCCGTGACATTGAATGTTCTTTGGTTGTTTATGAACAATAAATTAAATCGAGTTCTCAAGAGGTCGTTATTGTGGGGGACAAACATTAATATTATGATAAAAGATCAAATAAGATCTTTGACTTGAAGAATAAATGACTCTTCACATGACATTAAAGCTCGGCTTCTCGCATTAATTATGCAATGGTAAGAACTCAGCAGAAAGCTTGAGCATTAGTACATAAAAAAAATAATTTCCGATAAACATGCAACCATATGGTTCCGATAAACATGCAACCATATCACAACAATATTGAGATATAACTACTTACTTTGTGCTTTCCTTTATTAATATAAATAACCTAGTATAAACAAAACATTAAGGACAATACTTTGCCTCTGGAGTTGAGTAACCCTGCCTTAACATGTAATAGGTTCCGATTCTGCAAAGCAACTTGCATTTTGTTCTACAAGTGTTTTCTATATCTCAATTTCTATCCATAAAATTTCCAAAAAATCCAATTCTTGTTCTATGTAAGCGTTGTTTCACTAAAAACAAATCTAAGTTCTTTACCACTAGAAAATAAGTCTTCGACAATTACGTAAGTCTGCTTGGTGAAGTTTGGTAATATTTTGTGGTATACATACATTACATCTATTGAACTTAAATATACATATTAATATTAAATAATTTTATACAATGACTGTGATTTATTATTACCACTGCTTTTTGTATCTCATGTACATGTTAGTTTAAGATAAAGTTTTGTATTTTTTTATCAATAATTTTAAGTACTTGTATAACTTGTCATATATTCATTTGTATATAAAAGACACTGTTGTGTCGTTAATTAAATAAATAAAATTTCAAAAATGATAAAAATGTTGAGTTTTTCAGGATAGACTAGTTGATCAATTAAGACGTCTACCTTATTTTCAATAAACATTGTCTCGACCTATTTAAAGCATTTTTTTAATCATTTGTTTAACATTGTTTTACAGTTTTTCAAAATTTTTTTTTCTATCATTTACCATATTGTTTACTTATGATAAACCATTGCGAACCAAATTTTATATCTTCACACTTATTATTACATAGCACTGACTTCAATCAGGAGGACAATAAATCAAATTAAATTAGTATAATTTCGTCAAATCAATAACCTAAATAAAATTATAAACAATTCCGGTTAAAACTACATCTCAGTTTAAAAAAAGCTGGGAGAAGAAATATGTAAGGGTTGATTATGTTATTTCAAGGGCCAAATGATCCCGCCGACAGACAGACTGGGTGGAGTTAAAAGTTAATCTCCCCATCTCAATCCAGCCCTTACCCAAAGAAAGTTGTATCCACTGGTGTGTAGCGAATGTGAACATTTTTTTACGAAATTTATGTTAAAATTTGAAAACCAATCGTGTTCCATTAATATACAGGTAGTCGTCGATTACGACCGCAATAGGTTCCGATAAACCAGTCGTAAGTTGATCTAGTCGTAAGTCGGCTAATTATTTCCGTACATATGTAAATTATAGTGTGTGATGATATTTTAAGACTATTTTCTATGTTTTTGTTATAATCAGTGTATCACCACTGTCATTTATCGGGTTTTTCTATGCTTTATTTTTTTTTGAGTTTTTCTTTGTTTTCTTTATCATATCACATCAGCATGCCTGATATTCGAATTGCTTTGTTGTTTTATTTTTATATTTGTTAGGATTAAGTAAAAAATTATGCTTCAGTAAAATTGGTTAAATACTAGGCGTATCCAGAAAGTAAGTGTACTGAGGCTCTCACGACCGGATGGATTTTATTTTCGACATGTTGGCTACATTTCCGTGTAGCCTGACCCTTCCCCTCCACAACGAGGCCGGTTCGAGGTCAGTACGTTGAGAAGTGTCGACGCGACAACACGTTTCGTGAAAAATGTCAAACCAATTTCCCGCCAAGTGCGAAATTTTGTAAAAAGGCAAGAGTCTTTGAGGCGCTGCAAACTCCATGGAGATGAATTTCTCCGCTCCATCGTTACTGGAGATGAAACTTGGGTTGCACACTACACGCCTGAAACCAAAAGGCAGTCTCAACAGTGGCGTCACACCTCTTCACCCTCCGCCAAAAAGTTCAAAATCACAATTTCAGCCAAGAAAATCATGGCATCCGTGTTTTGGGACTGTCAAGGCATAATTTTAATTGAATATATGCCACAAGGGGAGACCATCAATTCTGCAAGATACTGTGAGACCCTAAAAAAATTGCGGAGGGCGATTCAGAACAAGAAGAGAGGCATGCTGACAAAGGGAGTCTGCCTGCTGCACGACAATGCAAGACCACACACGGCCAACGCCACGAAGGAACTGCTCGCCTCGTTTAAATGGGATGTCCTGAACCATCCCGCGCATTCCCCTGACCTAGCACCTTCAGATTACTATCTCTTTACCTCTCTGAAGCTGCACATGGGTGAAAAAAGGTTTTCAACCGACGAGGAGGTAAAGGAGGAGGTGGAGAAGTGGACGGAGGGGTTGGCGGGAAACTACTTCGAGGAAGGCATCAAAAAGTTGATACCCCGCTTCACCACCTGCATTGAGAGGAATGGCGACTATGTCGAAAAATAGCTTACATATGTACTACGGTAACCACGTAATGGTTTTGTTTAAATAAAAAAAAATGTAACCTACAAAAATTCAGTACACTTACTTTCTGGATATGCCTCTATTATATTATTAAAACATATGAAAATACAAAATACAGTTATACATATCAACTTTTTATTGGTAGCTTGTTGATTTATATTATTAAAACATATGAAAATACAAAATACAGTTATACATATCAACTTTTTATTGGTAGCTTGTTGATTTTTTTGCATAAACATGGTGAGCTTTGTCTGGGTTGTTTGTTTCTTCTTCTCCTCGTATATTTCACGATATGGGCGAAACACGTCGTGTGCCACCCGTTCAATCCTTGCAAATCGTTCGATGTTTGGGACCATTTTTTCACAATGTGCAAGAAGTTTTCATTTTACTTTTTGTAGATATCTCGGAAGGGTTTAAAAATGCTTATAACAAGACTTCACGTCCTTATTGGCCCTGTTGGTATCGGCTCTCACTTCTATCTCATGTGTCATAAGGGGGCGGACGCATGTCTTATATATTTTGACCTTAATTTCGGTTAGCATGTGTTTGTTTCTCCATATAGTGTCCCGCAGGCAGCTAGCAAAAGTTGTTGCTTTATTAGTTTATGCTCGTACTTCACTATATAGGGCACCGTTGCTGGAGATCTCTACACCTAGGTAAGTGCATCGTATGACTTGCTCGATGGGTACGTTATTGATGATCAGTTTGCATCTGAGTGGCTCTTTTGATATTGTTAAGCACTTTGTGTTTTATTGACAGAAATCATCATATTGTATTTCTTAGAAGCAAGGCAAAATTTGTAGAGCATTCTCTGAAGATCATGTTCGCTTTCTGCTAATATTTCAGTGTCTTCGGCATAACACACAGTACTGATCAATTTATTTAATATTAGGCAATACGTTCATAAAGATTAACTGTATTCTACGGATGTATTCAGCACAGCAATATGAATATTTTTTTTTTAAATGACGGTTTTAAATAAATTTATAAAATTTTCAATAATTAGATTTTTTAAAATTTTACTTTGTTTTATAGAAACTCCCCTAATATTCAATGAAACATTAATTATTCTAATTAGAACATTTGTAGGAATCTTTTGAAACTGTTGATTTTCTTATATTTTATTTTTAATTTTTACAATTTAAAATTATCAAGTGCCGCAGTAAACAGAAACATTGTATGTAGGGGTGCTATTTTTAATTTAGAAATGAGACTACTTCGTGACATACTTACTAAGCCTTGTAAATTAATCAACATTTTTACAAAAAAATATGTGTCATATACTATACAATTTACTGTTCCATTTTTTACTCTTTTCGTTCCATTTCAGCTCCTCGATGTCAGTTATCACTTGGGCAAAGCCCACTTTCTTACACCTTCAAAATATTTCATCCGTAATTTTATTTTTTCATCCGTATTTATTTCATCCGTATTATTTCATCCGTAACCTTTTCACAAGTTTTTTAAACACCACCTATATACGTAAAAAATCCACAAACTTTGTACAATAGCACGATATTTGACCAGAAAGCTGTTTTAGACAAACTTAACTGAAAATCTTATTTTAAAAAAAAGCTCATTGAAAAATATTGATTTTTCAAAATTATTGGTTGATATAACTTTCATTTTGAAGCTTTTTGAACAGCACCCCTGAAACTAAATGCATTTCAGAGCTTTAAGTAAATTTAAATCAATAGTGCAGTATCCCATTCTACTTTTCCTCACACTCCAGTTTTACTGCGCATGCGGGAATATGTTTAAACTTTTGGTGCCATAAATCATCAAAAAAACTATGATAAAATATTAACTTTATAAAAATATTATTATAAAATAATAAAAAAATCGTAAAAGAATTTAAATATTTTTTTTACTTATAGAATTTTTTATTTGAATTATTTAAAATTTTTTTTTTTGCCGATTAATATTCCTTAATTATTCCATAAAATAATTTTGAAGAAATCATATTTCAAATTAACATTTTAATTAAATATTGTAAAGCACTTTCATTGTATACAAGTACAGCCTGGCGGGCTTATTATCAATCTCTTCCAGCCAACATAAATGTGTTAAAGAAACCTCAAGTTTAAAGCAGACTGGAATCCCATTTCTTTTTAATTTGGTTTCCAGTGGGATTTGAACTCACCATCTCTGGGCTGGGAGACAGTTATTCTTACCAATTAGGTCACGGAGGTCGTCGTGCTTTTATATTTAAAGTTAAGATTTTATCGAACATTAGAATAACTTGTTAATTAAAATAAATATTGTAATACTATATTAGTAGAATCGATAAACATATTTCATTAAATATTATATTTGATATATTGTTTAATGATATGATATTATCAAAAGTAACGTTGCCTGGGGTTCTTCAGAAAAAAGTAACCCACGATGTTACTTATAATTCAAGAACTAATATAAAGTTCACGGCGCTGGACAGTACTTACAGAGCGCACGTTTTCACTTGAAAATCAATGCAGCTGGCAGTGAGCGATTTGCCCGGGGATTGCACACGCAATTCTGCACAAGGGTAGCATAAATGGTTCAAGGTCTTCGGCAAAAACTTTATAATTCTGCACAGAATTATCTCTTCGCACCCCTTGCAAAAACGACAGGGCAAATAAAAAAAATATTTTTAACTCTCGTATAAAGCTTTGTATGTGATCTTTGAGACGATTGTCGGTAAAAAAATGGTACAATGTTGTGACAGCCGAACGAGTATTGTAAAGTGAATGTTTTCGAGAAACACAGAGAATCTAAATAATGGATTCGTAAAGCTTGAGACCAAGTACTTTATATGGACACACGAAACTATGGTCGCATTTTCATTACTACATGAATTATATTTTTTATGGTTCGATAATAAATAAATAAATTAGTGAAAATAATGAAAAAATAGAGCATAAAGAATTGCAAAAAAGTAACTGAATGTTGCCGTAGAGAAATACCGAAGAAAGTAATCTTGGACAATTTTAATATTTTTATAGGGAGGAATGTTAAATTAAACACTGTCGAAGCTGTTTCAGAATGTTTATCGATGTAGCGGAAGCAAAAATGTGTGTTGCGATAGGATTTCACGAAACACATCTTAAGGAGGCTTCTCTCTCTCCTTCATCCCCCCCCGATAGACAAAGGAAGTGTTGAAATTTAAGTAATGACTTATGTATATACAACTACGATTGTATTTTCTGTGATATGTTGTGTGAAGTGTTTTTTATGACATATTGTTTTGGTTGGAGTGTTGATCGGCTTAAATTTGAAATGTTTAGATTTTAAATTTGAAATGTTTGATGTAATGGTATCATGCAGTTAAATTTATTCAAATATACATTTGACACTTGAAATAAATGACATGAATGTGTTCTCATATTTTTGTAATTTCTTTGATAAAAATAAATTGTTTTCATAAATAATTTCTTGAGAAAATAAAACAATGTTTCTAAAATTTTTACTATTTTATACTAATTTTTACTGTCAATTTTTTTGAAAAAAAATCTTTATTTAAAAAAAAATATGTCTTTAGATATATAAAAATATATCACCTTTCCGGAAAAAAAAAGTTGTTTTAAATACCGTTTAAACTTTATTAGAAAATACATGATAACTCCTGCATACTGGGACTATTTTACAATGTATTGATTTTAACTTCACTGTAACAATGATAATACGTACATTAATGTTAAACACACATATTTTTTAAATAAAAATTTAAACGCATTTCAAAAATAATTTGAAATAAAATTGGTCTCAAATATTTCCTTCACCTCACATGCCCTTTATTATTGTACTTTTTTTTTCTTCATAATTTGAATTTAAATTGGGACTCGTAAGACCAATTTAAGAACAATTATTACAAAATTTAATTTAATATAAACATTTCATTAAGAGAAAAAAAAACTGGGTTGAGAAATAGATAATGTTTATAACAAATAACTCGTAACTCCACTTTTTGGGACGATTGAAGATATAAGAGAAGATTAGAGATAAGATTGGTATAACTTCTAACCTTATCTTGAAGTAATAAAATAACTCGATATTTCCATTTTTTTTAAGTATGGGAAAAAATCTCCAAATCTCGAGCGCTGCAAATAATTGAACTATTCAGGTATCCCGTAGAGCTAGCAAGCCCACTTGTTCCGACGGAACGTTTCAAGTGGCAAATCTCGAAATCGTCAATTTTTCAGTGGATCTAAAAAGTCACTTGTCCTCTGTTACATATATTTTATAAGTTTATAGATTGAGCTAATTCGGAAGCACTCTTTAAGCGATCTTAGAGATTCGGAAACAGCGATATATTACGCTATCCAAAAAATGTTATTTTTAACAAATAAATAATTAATTAAAAAAAAAAAAAAACAATGTTTTTTCAAACAAACGTTAAAACTTCGGTTTGTATCTAACAAACATGTTTTTGTTTTTAAATATGTATTGAGATATGACGCACACCATTTATAAAGGGGTGTTGCTTAGCAACACCCCTTACCAAGTTCAAGATCTCCCATACTCTTCCATGCCCTACACTGTCTTATTTAAACCTCATAACTACATAAATCAAGGTCACACGTGTATTTTAACAACCCACTTGAACTTGGGGTGAAGATTCAAGGACAGCTATACAGAAGTAGGCGTTTCCCCGAAATCTGTTGCTTGAACACAACTTATTTTCCATTAAGCTTTCACAGAATTCAGGGGATTTTTTAAAAATATTATCACTTTTTTCTCTTATTTTTCATACATTTAATTTAAAAAAAATTATATTTACAACATTTTTATTGTTTATAAGATGTTTTCTCTTATTCTATAGGATCGTTATAAAAATAATTATGTTGCAGTTAGTTACTCATCCTATGGACCTTGCAAGCCTTCTTACAATCGGCCCCATAATAATTCTACAGAGTGATAATTTTTATATCTGTATTAAATCCATCAAAATCACTCAAAATTTCCATGATGGAATGAAAAAAAATCATTCAACTGTGAGTAGATTGCTTTTTTAAAAATATCACAACAAAACGTCTTTCTTTCAACCTGGTCTTTTATTCCACATGTTTCGTACTTTTTAAAAAAAGTTCAAGTTTGGTTTCAACTTAAAGCTTTACATTTAAGTTAAAGTATAAGAAAGAAATATTTAACATTTATTTAAAAAAACGTCTTATGATTAACCTGTTATTCATCTCAAATCAAGAAAAATAAAAGAAAAATATTTCTCATTTTTAACTTTTCGTTAATATTTTTTAGTATTTCTTGCACTATAGCCACTTAAAAAGAGGTGTTGAATTTGCTTTTGTGATTTTATAAATCAAACTTTAAAGATTAATAATAAGGGATTTGTTTTTTTGTTAAAATATTTATAATTGTTTATATTTTTCGTTAAAACACACCTTCACTGAAATCGGTAGTAACCAAATAAATAAGTATTCACTGAGGATAGATGTAACAAAAAAAAAAGAAAAAAGAAAAATAAACCTTAGCTGTAAGAATTTCATTTAAAGAAAATTTTGCAATCAAGTAAATTGATTCAGGGGAGAAAAGGTCGACAAGGGTTGATTACGTAAAAATTAGATTTTGATTCTGACAATAAAAATAAGTTAAGCCTCTTCTAAAATGAAAGATCAACGTTGTTTAGCAGCGCAATTCGTTAAAACAAGGAGATTACGCAGAACACTTAAGTTTGTCAAACGAACTTTTTGAAGGATATGGGGTGGTTGCTTCCCCGTAATACTCTATTTAGGCTATTCTGTGTAATTTGTTAGTTGATATATGATATGAAATTAGCTGTGTCATGAAAAGGGAAATATTTCTGCTATTTAGTATATTGGCAGCTATGAAATGTTACAAAGTAACAATGAAATTAAAAATAAGAATTGTGTGAAACCAAGGAATTTGAAAATTACTTATTAAGAGACAAATAAAAAAAAATATATCAGATGAGAACACTGGCGTTACTGTCCAAATATAACGTCAGTATCAACCTTTATAACGAGACAAATAAGAAGTTTTTCGAACAAAATTAGACTTATAGTGACACTCTTTATATTTTAAGATATAATTATTCCTTTAATAATATATTATTTTGACAAACACTTGAATTTTAAATTCGCTTAGAATTCATACAAATTAAGCTGAAATCTCAACTTAATTTCTTTGATATTTATTTTATCTCCTTGACGGTGAAGAACCTTCCACTTGTTGCGTTTTACACGAGATTTGTAGGGTAAATCAACTTGTTCAGCTTCGCCGTCTACATAGATAGGTCAACGAACGCATTTAACAGCTGATTCGGAGGGGTTGAAATTCGCTCTATAAATCTTTTAAAAAGTGTCCTACATGAAAAAAATTCAATGTCGTTTTATGTATAGTTTTAAAATGATGATCTCTCGATAATATTTATAACATATATATCTTTTTCGTTTAATCGTGCATATAAACGGTTTTAAAACCTGTGTATGGGAATATAGGGATAATAAAAGAAATATTTTTTAATCGTTTTATAATCCATACAAATGAAATTCTTTTTTTTTTTTAGGTTATTTGCTTTTTGCGAGAAAACTGTGTGTTTCGTACTATTTAAATGAGTAAAATTTGAATTTTAAGTGCGCTATAACTCAAACTCTTTCTTCACTGCGTGTCTCGCAGGCCTTTTGCCGTGAACGTTGTCAATTTTACATAATCATAAATATTTCAAGTATCCCCATGAAATTGCGATTTTAAGAGATTATAGAAAAAAAAGTTATCTTTGATGTACATATTCTATCAAGAGAGAATGAATTTCATTATGCCAAGATAAAAAAATCCGTGTTCGTACTTAAAATAGTCATGTAAAAAATATGACATCTAGAAACCAAAGTTAATTCCTAGTCTTTCAAACAAAAATAAATTTTGTTTTATCTTCTGGGGCATTTTTTTTTCTTGAATACATTAATAAGACAACAGGGAAAACGAATCACAAAAAATGAATTCAATAAATTAAATTAAATTGTATTGAATTCAATTTACGAAAGTCACATGCATAGTTGCACCGAAAAAAAAAATAAAGTAAAATATTTTAATTTACTTCTAGAGATTCCAGTTGGTAAGGTTTAGCTTTTTTTATACTAACTTAAATGAATATTGACTTTCATACGACTATTTTCAAGCTTATCAAATTACGTACTTAAACGTAACACATTTTTTAGTCCTCCCATTTTATTATTTAATACTTACTACATTGGTACAACCCCCTTTTAAAAAATAAGTTTATTAGAATAAAAAACCTTTTCATGCAGGATCATTTTTGAAGTGAAACTTCTATAAGCGAGGTAGGGCAAATTGGCCTGAACGTCACGAAAAGTGAAACGGTGTATTATATTATTAATAAATTATTATTTGTTATTATTAAATATTTTATTTATTAATAAATTATTTTAATATTAATAATTATTTATTATACATAATAATAAATATTATTTTAATATTATAAAGTGCATCATATTATTATTAAAATTATTATTTATTATTAAAATTATTATTAGAAATAATATTTTTTGTTGTATACTATTTTAATATATTTAATAATTATTAATTTTACATTAAATTATTTTATTTTAATATTTATTTAATATGTAATTATAATAATATGTATATGTTATTATACTATTACAATAATAAATATTGTATATTATTATTTTATTATAATTCTTTATAATATAATTAATTAATAATACAATTTAATGATATAATTAATATGCTAATATAATAAAAATAATATAATAATAAATAAAAAAATATTTATAAATAATTAATTTGATAATTAATAATAACATAAAAATATTAATAAATTTAATATTAAACAATATAAATTTAATATTATTAAGTGTATTATATTATTATTAAAATAATTTTTTGCTAACAAAAATATTTTTATTAATTATAAAAATAAATAATTCATTTTTAAATTTTATTAAGAGAGATTTTCTTGAACTAAATTCCACATAACCATTTTTTATTTAACTAGGAGAGATTTTCTTGAATTAAATTCCACATAACAATTTCCTAAACCCTAAAAAAATCGTTAACAAATGGAAAAAAAAGCATAGAATAACTAAATCATTCGACTTTTCTAAGTCTCTCATATTGAATATATTGTATTTAATTGTATACCACAGAAAAATCTCATAAGGGGTTTTTATAACTTTTAAATATTGAGACGGTCTCATTTATTTTGTATCGACCTCTGTGGTCTTGGTGGTATGATCAATTCTTCAAGCTCTGGGGTTGTGGACAAGATTTCAGTTGTTACCAGATTATTTGGACGTCTTTCCAATCATGGATTAGCGCTACGCTCAAACAGAGATTGTTTATTGGGCTTTCCAGTTCACCGCTTCTCTTATTTTACGTCATCCTTTACTGTCCATGCAGTAAGACTCTGGAATCAGTTACAAACTAATATGAGACTCGCTCCGTCCTTGGCATGCTTTAAGAAGCGACTGAAAAAACTCTTAACTTCTAGTCAGTAAAATAACGTGTTTCATTCCTGATGTTTCTTTTCCTTCCTTCTCCACCATCCCTTCCTTTCCTTTTGATTGATGATATCTCACTTTATATGAAAAATAATGTTCGGGTGATTGTCCGTCTTTGTGGGGTTCGTGAGTATGTGCGTACGTATATGTTTATGGATTTTGTGGGGATGGGTAGTCATTTGATTGATTTATGCGACCACATGACTTGCTTCATTTACTTTTGTCTGGTTGGTTGGAAGAGATTGCCGCCTGGCAATAAGCCCGCCAGAATATATTTGCAATAAAAGTGTTAAATAAATAAATATTTTTGAAGGTTTTTAGTTTTTCATTTAAAACCTCTTAAACATATTTTGGGTTAGTTAAAAGACAGTGAAACATGAACCCATTATGTTGTCCTGTTAAATTGAAAATGTATTACGATTTGCATCACACCTCTCCGAAATAATGAGATAATTTGTGAAAAGTTTTGGAAACACTGGTCTTTAAATTGTGTACAAAAAGTCTAGACATCTGCTGACAAATTATGAATGGAGGGACCTTTTGTTATGAATATTTAAATGACCATTCGACAATCTTGATTATGAATGGAGGGACCTTTTGTTATGGATATTTAAATGACCATTCGACAATCTTGATTCATTATGTCCCAACACAATCAAAAGGAGAGAACTTCGACGTCTTATTTATTATTATTCATCTTCTTCCTCTTAGTTTAGGTCGTATGACCTGTTTGTGACGGTGGGCTATCCTGGAATGATGACGTCCAGGTGTCCATCCACCTTTCCTGGTAATCTCCTGCTTTTAGGATTTTCAGTCTTAGCAATTGATACATGATCCCTCCAGAAGCGCTTTCTGCTTCTTCCCCACCTCACTATGTCTTTAACACCACATACAACCTTATCGTCTCATTTTATATCTGATATCTAAGAGTTATGCCTGCGATGGAGCGTAGGGTTCTCATTACCGCCACTTTGAGAAGGTTTTTTGTCCTGTCGGTATCGGCTCTCACTTCTATCCCATATGTCATTATGGGGCGGACGAATGTCTTATATATCCTTACCTTACTTTCGGTTAGCATGTTTTTGTTTCTCCATAAAGTGTCCCGCAGGCAGCCAGCCAAAGCTATCGCTTTATCAGTTTGTACTCGTACTTAACTATATTTATTGCGTATCAAAATTAACACATGCAGTATTGATGGTATTTAAGTGAAACGTGAATCTAAAATTGATTTTTTTTACAAAATATAATACTTTATAGCAAAATAATGCATAAAAAATTGATTGTATGTAGAATTATTTTTATAAGATTGCTGCCACTTGATGGAATTAAATATTTACTGTTATCAATGGAGAAAAGGGAAAATAAGATAATTATATAAATAAGGTGCATCGTTTTTTAAGAGCTTAAAATAAAAGAGATGAGATATTCAAAATGTCTCATTAAGTGATCAACATTTTCACATATAGTATACGAATACATAAATATGATTCATTCTGCAAGTGGCCATATTGTCGCTCGTATATTCTTGGCTATTTCCGCAGGGTTTATCAGGATGTTTTAGTTAATCATTTGAATTATCAAAAAGTTTTTTGCACCTTTCATGTGCTTAAAATAAAAGAGATGAGATATTCAAAATGTCTCATTAAGTGATCAACATTTCCACATATAGTATCATCATCATCATCATCATTGTCAACCAGGGTCGATCCACTGCTGGATGAAGGTCTCCCCAAGTTGACTCCAAATAGTTCGGTCCTTTGCTCGCCGATGCCACGTGATGCTGCCATGCTTCCTGATTTCGTCCATCCAGCGTACCTTCGGTCTTCTTCTAGGCCTCTTTATGCCTCTTGGATACCACTGGATTATTTCGGATGTCCATCGGGAGTCTGACATTCTGGCTATGTGTCCGGCCCATTGCCACTTCATTCCCTTGCACACCTTTATAACGTCTTCTACCTTTGTTATATTGCGAATCCAGGTGTTTCGTTTACGGTCTCTTTTAGTATATCCTAACATGCATCTCTCCATGCCCCTTTGTGCGGTTTGGAGCTTTTGCGTGTTCTTTACTGTGAGCGTCCATGTCTCATATGTAAGTACTGGAAGAATGCACTGGTTGTAGACCCTTCGCTTTAAGGATATTGGGAGATTACTTTTGAAGATGTTGTTCAAACGTCCAAATGAGCTCCACGCCAGTTTTTTTCCTTCGTGCTATTTCCTCCGATATGCCACCTACAAAGGAAATAAGTTGGCCCAGATACACATATTCCTGGACAAGTTCTAGCGGCTTTCCATCTACGTTTATTGGTTTTGGGGTAGCAAAGCCGTTCATCATATATTTGGTTTTTGAAATATTCATTTTTAAACCAACTCCCCTGCTGACCTCTGCCAATTCTTGCAGTTGGTGCTGAAGATCATTCGGGTTTTGCGAGAATATAACGATATCGTCTGCAAATCTCAAATGGCTCAGGTATTTTCCATCAATCGCCAGCCCTTTATTTTCCCATTCTAGTTTTTGAAATATGTATTCCAGTGTAGCTGTGAATAATTTTGGGGAAATAGTGTCTCCTTGACGAACTCCCTTATCGATTCGGAAGGTTTCTGAGGATTTGTGGAGATGTATCTTTGCTGTTGCATCCTTATAGATGTTATTGAACAACTGAATGTACGCTCTATCAATACCTTGTGTCTTTAGAGCTTCTAGTATGGCAGTTTTTTTGACTGAGTCAAATGCCTTTTCGTAGTCCACAAATGCTAGATACAAAGGGAGTTCGTATTCCTCACATCGTTCTATTATTTATATAGTATACGAATACATAAATATGATTCATTCTGCAAGTGGCGATATTGTCGCTCGTATATTCTTGGCCATTTCCGCAGGATTTATCAGGATGTTTTAGTAAATCATTTGAATTATCAAAAAGTTTTTTTTCACCTTTCATGTGCTTTTTGAATTGGGTTTGTAAATGTTTTTTCAAACCTACTTTAGAAAATGAGAAACCAATATCGTTTTCAATCTTCCATGTTGTTTTTATATAAATATGAAAAGTTTGACTTTGAAGTTCAGGTCGTTTCAGCGTTTAGGATAGATATTTTTGAGTCAATATGTGGAATTTTTTTTTTCTTATTTGAGTTATTTGCAACTCAGATGATCCGGTTGTTCTGGCAGACACTATTGATGATCTTCAAACGCTTATAGATATAATTAATGGAGCCGGTGTGAGGCTGGGGCCGAACATGAGCGAGAGTAAAACTAAATTCATGGTGTTTAGCCGGCAGGATCACGTCTTACATTGAACAGGGCTGATATAGAGAGAGTGGAAACATGTAAATACCTCGGAAGTATCCTAGTGGAAGACCTCGACCCAGAAACCGAAGTCAAGTGCAGAATAAAATCGCCTCGTGTGGCTTTTAATAAAATGAGAAGCGTATTCTGCGATGAAAATCTAAACTTGAAACATCGACAACGGTTAGTCAAATGCCACGTTAAGTCAGTGTTATTGCATGTAGTGGAATCATGGACCCTCAAAATTGGTAGTATGAACCGACTGGAAGCATTCAAAATGTGGATGCACCGGAGAATGTAACGGATACCCTGGACGGATATGGTCAGCAACACGAGAGTTCTTCAAAGCGCCAAAGTTGATAGAGAGTTGTTAACTAATATTAAAACCCAAAAGGTGTCGTCCTTTTTGGGTAATTTACTTAGAAAAGCAAAGTACAAATTACTGCACTTGATCATCTAAGGCAAAATAGAGGGTCGAAGAGGTTATGGCACTAGACAAATCTCCTGGCTCCGTGATATACGTGATTGGACTGGTATAAGGAGCGTTAGAGATTTTTTCGGACTGCCGGGATCAAAGATGTCTACTGTTAGGTGATCTTCAACGTTAGGGGGACCTGACATGATACTGGGATGATGAAGATTTAATTAATAAAATGTGGAAATATGGCAATACCAATATGGGTATAAATACATAGAAAATATATTTCGACAAATTAAATACTCTGAAGTAATTAATTATTCACTTGGTAAATTTCTAAAGCGTCTTTGACAAATCTTAGTTTCCCATTATCGCCTCCTAAAATTATTTGGTCATAATAGGTCACTTATATAAGATTAAAAAAATGTATCAATGAGTTAAAAAAGGCTTTAATTTACGATATTATGAATTCATGAACAAATATATTCTGATGTTGGTGCTATTGTCACTCTTGTATACTTGGCAACTTCCGTTAGATTTAGCATCCCTTATATTTGTATGAACAGAAACGCCTACACTTATTTTTTGTATAAATGATATTCAGCACTACGCTAATGAAATACGCCTTCCTGAAATCCCTAAAGTGGACAGTTCTCCTATGATAATTCCATGCTGATTATTCTACTCTTAATAACAATTTAGTGAGACTCCGCCCTAAAAATAACTAAATTAAATGAAATAAGTAAGGAAAAGCTTCAAATTAATAAATTTTATGTTGTTTATAGTTAAGGTATTAACGTTGTTGAGGTTTAAATACATTGCTGGTTTCAAGGCTTTCACCTCATCTTCAGGGGTGCACAAACAAGACTTGTTTTGTTTATAACCGGTGGGGTTATATCGTTACAAAAAAGAGGAATAAACAGTGTTTGATAAAAATAAATTACAAAAAATAAATGTTATTTACAATATCCGAGAAACATGAAAGGAATTATTGTAACACTGATATAGCCTCTTCATATGTCTATTCTATGGATAAATTCTTAGAAGTTCCTTCCGTGGTTGCAGTCCTAAGACTGGTTTGCAGCAATTTGAACTCTTCTCCTCCATTCCCCCCTGTCCTGTGCGGCTCTTTTTAAGTCTGTGTATGTTGAGCAGCGCACGTCCACCAACAGGTCCTCCAGGTACTCTCGGCGTGGGCGTCCCCTAGAGTTTGTCCCCTCGGTCATGCCCTCCATTATGGCATGCAAGAGGCCCTCTTGTCGTATTATATGACCGATCCATCTTGCACGCCTTTCGGACAGGATCCTGAGCAGGTGCCTTCCTCCTTCGATTCGTTGGAGAACCTCTTCATTTGTGATGCGGTCTCTCCAGGAAATTCCTAATAGTCTTCTATAGGACCACATCTCAAAAGCCTCTAGTCTTCGTCTATCTCTTTCGGATAGGCACCATGTCTCGCAGCCGTACATCAAGATACTCCATACATAGGTCTTGATGAGGAGTATTCTCAGTTTAAGGTCTATATTATTTGATTCTATTATTTTCGACCTTTTATTAAATGCAAGTCTAGCCTGATGTATACGGCTGTCGACCTCGCTCTTGGACCGACCGTCCCATGTTATTTTGCTCCCGAGGTAGACAAACTCCTCGGTGTTCTTTAGTGGTTTACCCGACATCACTATTCTCATCTGGTGCTGCGATCGACCTACAGTCAGCAGCTTTGTTTTGTCTTTATTTATCTTTATACTGTAGTTATTTTGAAGAATGCTTTCCATAGTTGTTAAGGCCTCTTGTAGTTCCTCTTCACTTTCAGCAACCATAGCAATATCGTCAGCGAACCTTATCATGTCCACCTTTTGCCCGTGTATTGGAATTACCCCTTAGAAGTTAACGCTTAAGATATTCAGACATAATTGTATAACGATGAAAATCTTTTCAGGAATAAGAAACTATAAAATTTGACTGAAGAAAATTTGGAACGAGAATAAGCTTATTCTGACGTCGTATTGGAGGAGCCGCCAGCTTAAATGTTGATAGCAAAATTGCTATTCAATTGTCTCTGTAAAGTGTCTCATCTATAAAAGTTTTCAGGGAAATAATTCTGATTATGCGCCAAGTTGTTGAGTTAAAAAAAATATTTCGACTTGTTACTGACGTGTTTACTTGAAAAGAATAAAAAGTTAAGCAATCCACGTATGATTACTTTTTATCATGAAAAATTAAGTCACTCCTTTTTATAAGTTTTATTCGCTTGTAACTATATTTTTAGATTGTTTGTTATAAGCATAATTACTCTTTAAAACGTTTACGTTTACTTGACTTATAAATTGCGTGTTAAGAAAAAAAAACTCTCGCGAGGTAGAAGAGAAACTTGTTAGCTCCTAGGAAACGTTGATTTTATGCATTGCTTTTTGTCCTTTTTTTAGGATTAGGAAATGGTTACGTGGAATTTAATTCAAGAAAATCTCTCTTAATTAAATAAAAAATGGTTATGAGGAATTATTCAAGAAAATCTCTATTAAATAAAAATAAAATTATTTTTAATAATGAATAATACATTTTTTTAAATTATAAAGTTATACAAATAATAATATTAAATTTATATTTCTTAATATTAAATAAATTAATATTTTTATGTTATTATTAATTATTAAATTAATTATTTATTTATTTTAATATTATTTTTATTATAATCTTAATAATATTGTTATATTATATTATTAATTAATTTTATTATAATTGATTTTAATACAATAATAATATGATTATTAATATTATAATAACATATACATATATATTATTATAATTATATATTAAATAAATATTAAAATAAAATTAATAAATGTTAAATATATTAATATTAAAATAATATGTAACAAAAAATAATATTTTAAATTTTTTTAATTATAAATAATTTTTTTATAATTTTTAATAATAATAATTTTGATAATACATAGTAATTTTAATAACAATAATACAATTAATAATACTAAAATAATTGGAATTATTATTAGTAATAAATCATTAGAAATATTAAAATAATTAAAAATAATTTATAAATAAATACGATATTTAATTATAATAAATAACAATTTAATAATAATAAAATAACAATATAATACACCGCTTCACTTTTTGTGACGTTCAGGTCAATTTGCCCTGATGTTTCACATAAAAAAAATTGACGAAATGTCATTTTTTTTAGTTGAGGAACTTACTCCGTTGACAATAATTCTGGTATTGTAATAATTTTGAGGAACGTTTTCTAATCGTTCAACGAGGTTCAACTGTAAACGCCTTAACGTTGCGTTGTACGTGGTACTGGTGTTGTTATCTTGTGTGCATTATCGGGAATTTCCCTCAGGTCGATCTGGGTGGGTCACCTTCCTCCCACGTCTCTTTTTCCACCCACTTCTCGCTACAAACATCCATTTGCTCACTTTATAATCATTCCATTTGCTCACTTTATATATAAAAATATTAATTATTATTAATAATAAATAATTAATTAATATTAATATTTGTTTAATTAATTATAATATTAATTAATAATATAATATTAATATCATAATTATTATTTAACAGTTATCAATTGTAATTAACAATTATAATAATTAATTACCTAATTATTAATTATAATTATTAATGATTAATAATTAATTAATTATTGATGATTATAAAAATTTATTATTTGTTATTAATTAATTAATTAATAATTGATTAATATAAATTTATTTATATATTATATAAATAATATAACCATTTCCTAATCTTTAAAAAAAAATCGTTAACAAATGGAAAACAAGCAATGCATAAAATCAACTTTTCCTAGGAGTTAAAAAGTTTCACTTCTACCGCGCGAGAGTCTGGCGCATAATTTTTTTAATAACATTTTCGATTCCCTCTAAATTAAAATTTACTCGAATACACACTTGAAAATTTTCTTGTAGTTACTTCTGATACATTAAGAGTGCTATTGTTTACTTATAACCTGTCTCGAGTAACGGAATATTTTTTTACTAATCAATCCACACTAAGATGATTTGTGCCACCAAATCTATCAATATGGTCATTATATGAATCAATAAACATTACTCGTTATTAAATAAATCTAATGAATTACAATTTTAGACAAATCAAAGCTACAGCTAATTAAACTTTTTCAAATCAACAATCGATCTAGAAGTGGAGTTCATCGAAGAAACAAGACGACAAAAAAAAGGTGTCCAGTATTGATAACATTGATTAAGAAAAATCTACATGAACTCATTCTGAAAGCAGTCAGTTTGTGTACTGAAATAAACGTATTTAACCTTTTTACGGCGATGGCTCGAGTATCTTTCGTGTGTCCCACAGGCGGCGGTGTTTTACCTCAATAAATTTATATTGTATCTACATAAAAATATGACTCACCATTATCCCGAATCTGATTACTGTGGAACTGTGCGCCGATGCATTTTTTAGCTGACACTATACACACGTAATATTATCCAAATCAAAGCTATAAATAAAGTGCGACAATATAAGAAGCAATAATCGAAGAAAACAATAATCCATAAACAATGAAAAAGGCAATTAATTCAATACGCGTACTTACAAAAAAAATATCGACGCAAAATACGTCATATTGATCGGGAGCAATCGTCATTAGAAACATGACGTTCAACACACCCGAACGTGTGGCGCTAATATTTAAAATGCTTTAAATTTCGACGGCCTCGAATCGGTCTGTTTAAATCCTTCTTATGGATCAAGTACTTGAAGTTTTGATGATTTTAAAAGAGATGTCACTAGAGGACACGTTTTGTCTTATATTCAGGTTAAAAATTTTAAAGAAAATTAAATTTTAACTGAGATATCGTCACGCAAAGTTAGTGGCCACTTAAATGGCCGCTCGCCAGGACGGCACGTATTATGTATGGGCCAGTTAAGTGGTCCCCCGCCGTGAAAGAGTTAAACAACGCCGTTTCTTGAACGAAAAACAGTCTTTCTACAGCAATTGAATCATACAAATAATTTCTCAGAATAAATGAACTGTACGTCCTGTAATAATTATTGTAAGTCTATAAATATTTGCTCCAAACCAGTATGGCCGTACGGTGTACGGCGAGCGAATTTTTAATTCAAGAGAGTATGGACGTACACGGTACGTCCGATGTTTTTTTCCCGAACACATGAATTTATCCATAAAACGGAAATGGCTCAAATGTTTTTATCTACTCAATTATTTTGTATATGGCAGCCGTAATTACGTTTTTTTAATAATACTTACAAAATAATTTTTTTTATTTTACTTACAAAATCTCACTCACTTAGACGTTAAAAAGTATGAGATAGGTCAAATTTTAGCTGGGTTGGGTATTTTTTGAAAAATATTAAATATTAGCAACGAATGATTTTCGATAAGAAGGAAATATTTAAAGTCATATAAATCATAGAATTTGTATGAGAAGGTGTATTGGTGTAGAATAGGCTAACGATATATTTTGAACAAGAAAGTATTGCGCTCACTCCTCTCTGCATGATAAAAGTTTTTAATTAAAACTTTAATTAAAAGAAAAGTAATTATATATCTCTATATATTTAAGGCTTTTTTTTATAATCATGTAGTCTTTCGGTGTATCAAATTCCCAATACTTGTTGAAAAACTGTTTCAGCTACTTGACTATTTGTTCACCCCCAAACAGTTTAAGTTCTGTGTTCACTTTATCGCAACTTGACGCTTTTCATTTTTTTTCAAGTCTTTTACAGCCGTTCATACTTATTTTAGACTGATCTCATTCAGATTTTCCAAACGTTCGTCATTTTCGACTGTACTAGACAAACCATTGTTTCAAAATATCAGCTTTTTGTCGATCTTCGACGCGATAAGAATAAAAACGAAGTAGTGCTCAGATATTGAGTTATGTGGAAAGTCACTTTAGTTTGATAGTCAAAACACTCATTGATAAGTATCCACTGAACAAAGAAATGATTTCTTGATATTTATAAAAAAAAAAACAATTTGCAGCTAATAGACGTATCTTCTTCTCCCTGGCTCCATCCCAACTCACTGTATGCGAAGACTGTTGGGGTCAGCTCTCCTCGTCCTCAGGTTCTATGCTCTTATGTCCTGGACTACGTCCTCCAGGCCGTGTGTCTGCATCAGGCTATTTTTTTGCACCACCCATGAATTATTTGGTCTTCCTCTGGTTGTTATTCGAGGAAGATCCATGGAGATTGCCTGGTTCACAATGTGATCGGGTGCTCCGCGTCCAACGTGCCCATACCATCTCAATCGCCTCTCCTCCATCTTACTGTTGATGTCTGTAACACCCAGGCTTCCACGAATGCGTAAACTTTTTATTTTTTATCTTAGAGACATACCAGCTGACCATCTTAGCATGCGCATTTCAGCAGTTTCTAGTTGCCTAGTGTAAGAGCTATATATCGTCCAGCGTTCGGAGCCATAGAGGAGTACGGGTCTGACAATCGTTTGGTATACTTTTCCTTTTAACTTTACTGACATTTTTGGATCACATAGAACTCCCGTCATTAATCTTAACTTCATCCATCCCACACTAATTATATGTGTTACAACTGCTGCACATCCTTCATCGCTATGGATGAGTGACCCAAGATACTTAAAGGAATCACAATTTGGTAATGTTTCCCCATCCATTTGCATTACGGGAGTGATAGCATTTGTGTTATCTATACCATATATACCCGTAGACAATAATAGTACGTATATACTTGTACCATATATACCCGTTACTGTAAAAAAATAGGAAAGCTTTCTTCCCATTTATCGCCTCCGAAATAAATTAAAAAAATTAAATACGTGTTTTTCATGCGTAAATATGCTTTTTTTTATAAAAGTGCATATTTTACACCAACTACGAGTATACAAACTTAAAAACTTATGTAAACGTTTTGTTTAATCAAATGTTTAAAATACACGGTGTACTTAACAAAAATGAACCCATTGATTTCAATTTTATTTTTTCTTTAGCCAATCTTACAATCTAGCTATTTTAATAGTCACGGAATAAACATTAAATTTAGAATTTCTAAAGTTTTCTTAAAGCGCTTTTGTACTCAAAACGAGGGAAATGTGTGGGGACGTTCCGATGTGCGGAGATGGCACTCTGAAAAGCTCGAGTACACGATATCCATTCGTTGCACGAAAACATTGCTTTACTGTATTATGATAACACAACAGAAATCAGCGTTTTTCAGCGATTTAAAGCAAAAAAACCGTTCTTTAATTGTGTTAATGGGTGGTTTTTCAGGCGGCAGTTTTGTTTTTGAAATATTAGTATTTTTATTATAACTACTGAATTTTTAATTTGTAGGTATAACCGTTTTGTAATTTTATTATCAACGTTTTTTAACGATGCGAATAAATAGTTGTTTTTATTTAGATATCAAATTGTTTATACACATTTCAAATAATTTTTTTTTAAATTAAAATGATTTAAAATGAAAATATCTTGAATTTCTTAAAATCAATATTCATTAACTTTCAAGTCTGTGATTTAATTATATTGCGAAATTCGAGGAAAAAACTCTCAACGAATGTAACCGAGGAAACCCATCCCAGTAACACCCAATCATAAATGAGCGTTATTTTACAATACAACCTTTGTAAAGACAAAATAACTTAATGTTAATGCATGATGATTGTCCATATTATGTAATTTTAATTTTGCGTCTTATAATTTTAAAATCTTTTTATAAAATCTTCGTTCCTCTTCATTTATTTGTGCTAAAATATTATAACACATTATTTATTTATATAAAATATTATCATAATATAGTATTTACATCAAAGACGGCGGATGGCGATTGAATAATATTTTGTACCAAGCAAAAGAACATTAATTGAATTCGTATGAAAAACATTTTCTGTTGTTTATTTTGTACTTTTGGTTTGAATTGTATTTTTCTGACGAAATTTGTATTGTTCAATTTAATTTTTTTTTCAAAGGACTTTTTTAACAAAGAAAAATTTAACTAAACATGATTTTCCGGTTAGTACAATTTCTCGTTCGAAAAAAAAATGTCAAACACATGTTTGAAAATAACAAATATTAAAAAAAACAGATGCGTGAGACTCTCGCGCGGTAGAGTGAAACTTCTTAGCTCCTAGGAAAAGTTGATTTTATGCATTAATTTTATTCAATTTGTTTTTCAAACGATTTTTATTGTTTTTTTTTTAGGATTAGAAAAGGTTCATATGGGATTTAATTCAAGAAAATATATCTAAATTATTAAAAAAATATTTTTCATTTTTAATAATAAACAAAAATAATTTTACCAATAATATGATACACTTAATAATATTAAATTTGTATTTTTTAATATTGAATATATTAATATTTATATGTTATTATCAATTATTTATATTATTATTTGTAATTTATTTATTATTATATTATTGTTATTATTCAATATGAATAATAATATATTAATAATTATATTATTTATTAATTGCATTGCAAATAATTATAATACAATAAAATTATAATTTTTAATATTATAATAACATATCATATATTAAATATAGCATGTCATATATTATTATAATTATATATTGTATATAAATGTATTAAATGCATATTAAAATACATGTTAAATAAATTTAAATAAAATAATTTAATATAAAATAAAATTGATAATTATAAAATATTATAAAAATAATATACTCGTATAACAAATAATATTATTTATTTATTTTTAATAATTAAAAATTAATAATTTTCATAATAAATTATAATTTTAATAATATTATAAAACACTTAATAATATTAACATAATATTAATTATTATTAATAATAAATAAACGTGGAAGTCTATCAACTCTATCTTTCGCGAAATTACATGACACAACGGAATATTTTTGTTATATGATATAGAGGGTTTATAACATTGTTGTTCGACATCTAGGACACGGAGATCACCAATATTAAAAAAATAATTAATAATTAACAATTACATGACACAACGGAATATTTGTGTTGTATGATATAGAGAGGGTTTATTACATTGCTATTTGATATCTAGGACACGGAGATCTGCAATATTAAAAAAAACATTTATAATTAACAATTACATGACACAACGGAATATTTGTGTTGTATGATATAGAGAGGGTTTATTACATTGTTATTTTACATCTAGGATACAGTGATACAAATATTAAAAAAATAATTCACAATTAACAATTACATGACACAACGGAATATTTGTGCTGTATGATATGGATAGGGTTTATTACATTTTTATTTGATATCTAGGACACGAAGATCTGCAATATTAAAAAAAACATTTATAATTAACAATTACATGACACAACGGAATATTTGTGTTGTATGATATAGAGAGGGTTTATTACATTGTTATTTTACATCTAGGATACAGTGATACAAATATTAAAAAAATAATTCACAATTAACAATTACATGACACAACGGAATATTTGTGCTGTATGATATGGATAGGGTTTATTACATTTTTATTTGATATCTAGGACACGAAGATCTGCAATATTAAAAAAAACATTTATAATTAACAATTACATGACACAACGGAATATTTGTGTTGTATGGTATAGAGAGGGTTTATTACATTGTTATTTGACATCTATGACACGGAGATTACCAATATTCAAAAAATCATTTATAATTAACAATTACATGACACAACGGAATATTTGTGTTGTATGATATAGAGAGGGTTTATTACATTGTTATTTGACATCTAGGATACGGTGATACAAATATTAAAAAAATCATTCATAATTAACAATTACATGACACAACAGAATATTTGTGCTGTGATATAGATAGGGTTTATTACATTGTTATTTTACATATAGGCCACGAAGATCATTAATATAAAAAAAAAACTAACAATTACATGATATAACGGAATATTAGTGTTGTATGAAACAGAGTGGGTTTATTACATTATTTTTTGACATCTAGGACTCGGAGATCACCAATATTAAAAAGTCAATTAATAATTAACAAATTTTGAAATGCAAGTCCTTTTTTTAAAATTTTAAGTAAAAAGTGTCATTAGGTAAATTGATTTCGTGTGAAGATTGTGAAAATAAGTTAACCCGAGTAGTTAAACGTATGTAAAAATATTTTATCCCTGATGATCAGTTTCGCTCTGCCATCTAATCAAGATAAGATATTATGCAACAGACACGACCGACTTGGCGTTAATGTTCGCGTAGCAAAACGCTGTCGGTTTATCATAAATTACAATATTTTACGCTTTCGATGCATACAATACAACCTGGCGGGTTTATTCTCGTATGGCAATCTGTTTCAACCAATCATAAATATGTTAAAGAGGCCTTGAGTGAAAAGCAGACAGGAATTTAAAAAATAAAAATAATCGTTTCCAACGGGAATCGATCTCGCAAACCCCGGATTAGGAGACAAGCATTTTACCAATGTTGGCACAGAGATAAGCTTTATACTATGTATAATATGTTATTCTAAGTATAACAAATAAATATTTATTATACTAAGTTCAAATCGTGGGGTTGTTTGAAAAATTTATTTTTTATCATGTTCAGGAAAATAAACGATGTTTCGTCAAGTTATAACTTATTTCACGTATAACTCACGTTATTTTAACAACTGTTTGAAAAAACGATCGGAATTAACCTTTTCTATCCTGTGTTAAAAAAACCCGCGCGTTCCGGTTCTGTTTATTCAATACACATGTAAAAATGAGCGTTTTAAAATCAGAAAATAAGGATATTCAAAGTCAACGTTCACAAAACGGGCGAAGAGACTACCTCAAATGGATGCCCGAGAACTACTGAAGCGAGAGAAGTGAGCGAACTGAGAATCTGTTTCTTGCGTTCCCATATACCGAAGTAGAGTGAGACGTGAATAGCGTCGCTTTCTCACTCAAACCGGTTTTTTAGAATGACTATACCTACGTCACACACTGGCACACGTTTGATTGTATCGGTGAATTTATTCCCGATTTTCACAAAATATCTCTGATGTGGCCGATAAATGCTAATTATTATTAATATTATTTTTTCATTCAATGCGTAAATGTATCACGGAGGAATACCTAAAATCTGAACCCAGTATTTATAGAGATATTCAAGTTTTTAGAAGAAATGTGTACGAGTTACACATCACAGGGACGGAAGGGTTAAAAAATATTCAATAGGCTTAAAATATATCAAATTTATTGAAACTTTCCATCTGCACGTCTCTCTGGCATATCATGTCCCTCTGGTAAAATATTTCATAACACAGCATAACATACGTATGTTATACTGATTATATTTGTGATCGCTCGACATGAGCAACTGTTGTCGCTTCTTCATTTGTAGTAGTTCTGCCATCACAGACGACGAACGACGAACGTTAGACGACGAACTGTGTGTTTTGTGTCTATTCCAGTTTGCAATATATTTTGTATTCAATTAATATTTCTTTGCTTCTATTATATAAGATAGTAATAAACTTCCTTTGTCCACAGTATAACCGTGATAATATATTGCCATGTCAACATCTCTTCCATCAAACCAAGAAGGTGTTAAAGAGGCCTCAAGTGAAAACTGAACCGTAACTCTATTTTTATAATCTAGTTTTATACCGAAACCAAACCCACAACATCTTGGTCACGGTCTACTAGAAGACTATCATTTGGGCTAAAGATAATGTTGTCTCCCGGCTATGTTCTTCAATATGTTCACATTACCAAATCTATTGTATTGAGGAGAATCATGCCTAATATGTGATTTATTAAATTTCTTCCGATTAAATGGGTCTATATTATGTGAATATAATTTTTTGATGTGAAACTTTTATAGGCGCGGTAGGGCAAGTGTGCCAGAACATTACGAAAAGTGAAACGATGTATTATATTATTATTTATTATTATTAAATATTAATTAATTATTATTAATCATTTTAAAATTTATAATTATTTCTTATTAGTAATAATTAATATTATTTTAATATTATTGCGTGTATTATACTATTATTAAAATTATAATGTACTAATAAAATTATAAATTTTTATTATTGAAAACCGCCAGGCTGTATTGTATGCATCAAAAGTGTAAAATATTATAATTTATGATAAACGGTCAAAGTTTTGTTACGCGAACATTAACGCCAAGTCGGTCGTGTCTGTTGCATAATATCTTATCTTGAAGCGAAACTTATGATCAGGGAGGGAATATTTTTACATACGTTTAACTACCCGGGTTAACTCATTTTCACAATCTTCACATGAAATCAATTTACCTAATGACACTTTTTACTTAAAATTTAAAGAAAAAAAAGGACTTGGATTTGTAAATTTGTTAATTATTAATTATTTTTTTATTATTGGTGATCTCCGTGTCCTAGATGTCAAATAACAATGTAATAAACCTTATCTATACCTATCATACATCACAAATTATTGTTTTAATATTGGTGATCTCCGTGTCCTAGATGTCAAATAACAATGTAATAAACCCTATCTACGAGTATATCATACAACACAAATATTCCGTTGTGTCATGTAATTGGTGATTATGAATGATTGTTTTAATATTGGGGATCTCCGTGTCCTAGATGTCAAATAACAATGTAATAAACCCTAGCTATACCTATCATACAACACAAATATTCCGTTGTGTCATGTAATTGTTAATTATTAATTTTTATTTAATTTTGGTGGTCTCCGTGTCCTATATGTCTAATAACAATGTAATAAACCCTTTGTATATCATACAAAACAAATATTCCGTCGTGTCATGTAATTGTAAGTTAATTATTTTTTTTATATTTGTGATGTCAGTGTCCTAGATGTAAAATAACAATGTAATAAACCCTATCTATATCATACAACACAAATATTCGTTGTGTCATGTAATTGTTAATTATTAATTTTTATTTAATTTTGGTGGTCTCCGTGTCCTATATGTCTAATAACAATGTAATAAACCCTATCTATATCATACAACACAAATATTTCGTTGTGTCATGTAATTGTTAGTTATTAATTTTTATTTAATTTTGGTGGTCTCCGTGTCCTATATGTCTAATAACAATGTAATAAACCCCATCTATATCATACAACACAAATATTCCTTTGTGTCATGTAATTGTTAAATATTTTTTTAATATCGGTGAACTCCGTGTCCTAGATGTCAAATAACAATGTAATAAACCCTATCTACGAGTATATCATACAACACAAATATTCCGTTGTGTCATGTAATTGGTGATTATGAATGATTGTTTTAATATTGGTGATCTCCGTGTCCTAGATGTCAAATAACAATGTAATAAACCCTAGCTATACCTATCATACAACACAAATATTCCGTTGTGTCATGTAATTGTTAATTATTAATTTTTATTTAATTTTGGTGGTCTCCGTGTCCTATATGTCTAATAACAATGTAATAAACCCTATCTATATCATACAACACAAATATTCCGTTGTGTCATGTAATTGTTAATTATTTTTTTTGTTTTTAATTTTGGTGATTTCCATGTCCTATATGTCAAATAACAATGTAATAAACCCTATCTATATCATACAACACAAATACTCCGTTGTGTCATGTAACTGTTAAATATTTTTTTAATATTGGTGATCTCCGTGTCCTAGATGTCAAATAACAATGTAATGAACCCTGTCTACATCATACAACACAAATATTCCGTTGTGTCATGTAATTGTTAATTATTAATATTTTTTTTAATAATGCTGATCTCCGTATCCTAGATGTAAAATAACAATGTAATAAACCCTCTGTATATCATACAACACAAATATTCCGTCGTGTCATATAATTGTTAATTAATATAATTAATAGGCAGCAGTCTTATTTTCCAAGATTTCTCCTCTAATAGGATTTCTTGGAATAATTAATTGATATTTAGTTTGTCGAGATTTTTATCAAGTTTATATGACCCTGAAATCGCCGATTAACAGTAAGTTGAAAATATTTACTTTAATTCGTGTAAAAATCGCACTTGAAACTTTAAACGCGTTTTCTGAAAAATCACTTGTTTTAAACTATTACTCATAATAACTCCAAAACTAATTATACGATTTTTATAAATAACTACTTATTCTCTGTTGTTTAACTTTTTCTATAGCCGGTGCTAGAATTATTCCAATCGATTAATTTTTTCGATTTTTTTCACTCCTCTAAAGACAAAAAAAATTTTTTTTAATTTCAACAAACCGCCATTTTCCTTCTAATTATTATTTTTAAATTGTTATAGTACAGGCTATAGACACATGTTTTTTGAGTAAAACAGATCTTTTTTTAAAAGTTTCAGACTTGTACAACAGTCACAATTACGAGCATAATAAACCCCTTCCATGTCCGGGCGGCCTTTCTTCCGACTTAACATAATAACAACAAAAGTATAAATTTTTTCATCTTAATTTTGTGAAAATGTTCTTAAAAGACGTCTAAAAAAAACAACAATTTAAAAAAATTATTCGTACACTGAAAAATATCTTAAAAATCGTCGATTTTTCAGCCTATGAAATGAAAATACCCCCTTAAATTTTACTTGCATACTTAAGTGTATTAATAAAAACCAATATATATTTATACTGGAATGATTAAAAACTTTTTTTTGGTAGTTTACTTAAAATCTTAAATTAAACTTCAATATATCTCGACAGAGTATTGCAACTTTATCCGAGGACAACATAAAGGAAAAAGAGAGGCATCCTGAACGATGGTAATATTACGACAAAATATGGTAATATTACGCAACGATAACAGCGTAAGGGTTTATTGATTGAATGAATGACAGAGAACACTTGAAAAGAAAGAGAAAAGCTCGTATTTCTCAGTATCTGTCTCAAAATAAACGGAACGTTTCTGAGTAAACAAAATAACTCGTCATCCAAAAACCTTTTTTCATTTTATATTCATATGTTTATTTAAATCGAATAAATATATCAAAAAAGTTTTTTTTTTAATGACAAAAATAAACAAAGTTTACACCTCAAAGTTATTTGTGCATAAACCAAAAATATATTTTACTCTTTTGAGTAACGAATGGAATTATATTAAGCTCTGAATAAAATTAGAAACTATCGACGTGGCTTGATTTAAAGTGGAGTCTATAATAGTAACTAATGCAATTCTCCAAGGAATTACGGCAACGTGTTTTTCAGTGGTTGCCAATTTACCTGATCAGATTGTAAACTTTGAAGTTATTGTGATATGCAAAAGATAAAGTAATATAAACAATGTCAGTGTTTAAATTGTGTATTAGTTATGGAGTTCGACAAAGTGACGCCTTAATTATTAGTAATGGAGTTCGACAAAGTGACGCCTTAATTATTAGTAATGGAGTTCGACAAAGTGACGCCTTAATTATTAGTAATGGAGTTCGACAAAGTGACGCCTTAATTATTAGTAATGGAGTTCGACAAAGTGACGCCTTAATTATTAGTAATGGAGTTCGACAAAGTGACGCCTTAATTATTAGTAATGGAGTTCGACAAAGTGACGCCTTAATTATTAGTAATGGAGTTCGACAAAGTGACGCCTTAATTATAAGTAATGGAGTTCGACAAAGTGATTCCTTAATTATTAGTAATTATTTTTATTTATTGTTATTTAATATATTCCTTGTCAGTACCATCAATAGTTAATGATGCAAAGAATTTACGGAAAGATGTTGTACTTTTGTAGATGAAATAAACGTTGTTCCATCGTTTGACAGAATTCACGACTAGGAACACAAAAGCTACAAGGTATTAATATTTCCCATAAAACTGGTCATAGAATCAGCTAACAATACGAGATGTATATTATTTATAGTTAAGGCATTAACGTTGTAGATGTTTAAAGACATTGTAATTTGTTTTATCAAACAGTGTTTATTCCACTTTTTGTAACGGTATAACCCTACCGGTTTCAAGGTGCACACCTCGTCATCAGGAGAGCATGCATTTCACCTCATCATCATCATCAGCAAATTAGAGGAATGTTTGATAAAACAATATTCTAATTTATTCTGAAATGGCTAATCATTATTACCGTGAAAACCATACATTTTCTATCGATGATGTCAAATTCTTACATATCAGTAGTAACGGAAATAAATTGGACAGATTAGAGACCCTAGAAATTTCAAAGTTAGTGCATCGAGGAGAACATCTGGCAAACACATACATACCAAGAATCTCTCCGCTGTTCGCCGATGCTGTCCCATGCATCCCCCAGCCCCCAACCCAAATGTTTACCGTTAGAAGCGTGTACCTCGGTGCCAGTTCGAACATAATTCAGTCTTGTTTGTAGTCCCCTGATAATGAGGTGTGCACCTTGAAACCAGCAGGGTTATACCATTACAAAAAGTGCAATAAGCACTGTTTGATAAAACCAATTACAATATAAGATGTTATTTATTATCAAATGTAAATTACAGCACATCAATGTTATGTTAAAATTCAAAAAAAAAATGTGTGTAATACAAATAAAATAGAGCAATATTTTTGTCATTAAATCAGAAAATCATTTTGTGAAAATAATGATACAACCACCAGTTTTTAACATTTTGAAAAAATACGAGTAAATGAAGAGGACCTTAAGATAAATGCACGAACATATCTAAAATATATCAGAAACGCCTTATCTTAAGATAAATGCGAAACTTTTCCACAACATATATAAAGGAGTAAATTTATTCTACGGACCATGAATCACTAATTATGCAAAGTGTTTTCAGGATAGGAGGCAATAGAGAAAAACCAGCCCGATAAATTGGATTTGGATAATTTTTGTAGGCGAAAAGAACGATTCTTCATAATTTGGCCACTTTTACCGACCAGAAGAACAAAGGTTAAGATATTTTAATATTTATTCTTAACACTGGTTTTGCTACTGACGTATATTTGAAGACACAGCCCACTAAAGAAAAACAACATCTAACAAATAATAAGGTTTTTTTTTCTTTTAAAAAAATCAGCTGGATAAGGTCTTTCAGAGTGTGTGTACCGTTTGGTCTGGCTTATAATACAGGTGTTCTGAAAACTTTGCCGTTTTAATTTTCATCACTTCTTTGTAGTTAACTTCATCAAAAGAGGATGCGTGTCGGATACCACTTGGCTTATAGCTGAGTCTCAACTGTAAAGTGAGCGTAAAGGTTTGTCCACTACAGAAGAACAACATGAGATAGTCTGCAGGTTCGCTTATTCCTAAAAATCAGTATTATCAAAATAATTCATCTAGATTGGCCACCGTTCTCACTTAAACCAAATTTTTTTAATCAAATCAAGGAGTTATCACGCACAATTACTCAAAATCTGTAAACATTCAAACAATGTTAAAAAGATGACAGACTCCACCTCAAATTAGCATGGTATTCCATCATAGTCGAATTGAAGTGATAGCTAACTGAAAATTAACAATAACTTGAACCTTTTGTGGAAGCCGCGCACTTGTTTTTCCATGATATGACGATTCCACGAGATTACGTTACGGTTGAGACTCTTTTATAGTCCAAACGGTATCCGACGCGCCTTCTCTTATATCAAAGTTGACAGCCAATAAACACTTAAAATGAGAACTGCAACAATTTCGAAATGTCAGTGCTACAAGCCAAACAAAGCGGCATAATACGAGAACTTAAATCTTATATAATTGGATCCCTTCTCTAGATTTTTTAAGCAAATAGGTTTTGAATCGTCATTTAGAAAAAACAATATTTTTATCAAAATTTACATTATGAGTTTTTTGAAAAGTAGAATTTAAAATCTTATAGGTGTTTAACAATAAAAATCAGCGGCAGCCCAACGACGAAATAATGGATTATCGCTGAACTTTAAGTGGAGTGAGGGTGAAATCAGTTACAAGAGTGTTCTATGAACAAGTGTGCCTGTCAGTCACCTTTCGTACTTCGAACAAGGAACAAGGTGTATTCGCCAATTATTTTTTTTATCTGCATTCTCGTATTCGTAAAATAAATTTACTTCATCAAGATAACAAATAGCGCGTGGTATCCGTCCGTTATTAAAAATCATAAAAGTTTTATGCTCCAGTGCCTCGGACTGAGTTCGTACCTATTTTGCTAAAATACATAAATTTTTCAGGAAAAAATATAAGTCGCAAGATATTTTACTTAAGAGAGTATTATGATCTTGTCATACTTTCTAAAACTGGATGATCTTCACTACCATATTTTTAAAGGTATATGTTGAAATATAATAGTAGAAATATCATTTTTAAACCAATTAAGTAGACTTCAAATAAGTTGATTCATTTTTATTTATTTTATGTTAAATTACACTTACAGAAAATTATATTCAGTATTTTTTCAACATAAAAAAAAAAGAAAATTCTGTTATATACATAAAAAATGAATTTATACCGTCACGCCGTTTTCTTGTCAGGGTAGGCAGAGAGAGGGAAGCGCCCAACATTTTATTATAACACACATCATTCGCCTCTTCTATATTCTACGTTTACACCTTCTCATATAGTTTCTACGATTAGCTAAAAATTAATAGTAGGTACACAATATATTTCTTTAAGGTAAATTTTATTTTTAACTGAACACTACAGGAGTATGATTAATAACCGATGCAGTTCTTTGCATAATCGTATAACTCAATTTATTTTTGTTGTATTTGACTTTTGGTTGCTAAGCATATATCAGTTTCCATTTTGTTACCAATATTTTTAAACAAACAATTTCTATTATGTATGTATTAAACATAATTGTACACAAAATAAGCGATAAAAATTACACGCAATACATAAATGAAAACTATCTAATCTGAAAAGCGAGAAAAACTTTTGATAAACAAGTTGGTTAATTGAATTAAAAATGATTTGTTGCTTTTTATAAAGTCCTTATAATTTTGAAATTTCCTGAAAAATATTTTATTATTGAAGCAAATGCAAGATGAGATATGTTTTATTTGAAATGCTTTATTTATAATAATTTAAAAATTTTGCGATGAAAAGCATTTTTAAATTTAAAAACATATAAAATACATGATGTATTTAAAAACAATTTTATAACTATTGTAAATTAAAAATGTTATTTAATGTTAAACTACAGTTACAGAAAATTAGATTCCGCATTTCTTCAACATAAAATTAGATTAAAAAATATTTGTGATTTAAATTTATCAAATGACAGAATTGTGTCATTTGATAAATTTAAATCACAAATATTTTTTAATCTAATTTTACGCTTTCTTTTAGCTATACTTAAGAAATTGTAGCACGGTTCCTATGACAGCTCACAAATTTGTCCCAATACAACCTTGTAGCGACGTTCAATAATTTTAATTATTTTATCAACTTTAATATAAGCTTCGATTTTAATAAATAGCAAGTTATTTAGGTAAATGCATTACATAAAACTAACAATAATGACAAATTAATACATCTTATTACAAATTAGCAAAAATATGGCAGTTTGTTAAAATCAAATAATATTTGGTGACATTTGTCCAAAGTCACTGCGTTAGTCTGCATTGGCTAGGGATGGGATATACGATAGTTGAATTTTCGATTTTTTATGCCTAAAATTAATATATTCGTAATTAGTATTAATTCATAGTGGATCTTGACCTATTTAAAGATTGATACAAATCATATAATACATTAGAAAGCCAGTATAATGAAAATTAAGAATTAAAACGTCAGTTTAGAGAAAAAAACAAATTTTCGATTTATAAAAAAACTGTTCGATTTGTAAAAAAAAGATTTGATTCCATCCCTTTGAGACCCGGCGTTTAAAACGTCACAGGACCCATCCTACTTTTTCTGAAGTATAACACGCTGCTTTTCATAGCTTCAAAACTATTTTAAGCGACACGAACGAGCTATACAAAAATAATAGTCTGGCGATTGTCCTACAAATTTCATCTCCTTGCCATCAAAACTGTGAGTTTATTTATCAAGACTATGTTTTGGTGAAGTGCAACAGTTTCTTTCCAAAGGACGGCTGATACTCTTATTCGAGGAAAAGCTTTTCGTGTTAAGTGATAGAAAGGTATAAATTTTATCTACTAACTATTTCAAAAGTCACTTAATGAGATGCCCTGAATTGTAATTTTAACTTTGATAAAAATGGATTTTGCACATTGGTGTTAATAATTCCCACGTCGAAGATTTGGATTCTAAAAAAAAGATATTTGAGGAGAACAATAAATCGTCAATCCTTCGTGTTAACTTTACTTTTTATCATGCTTAACTTTGTTAAGAGTATATATGTATTTACTATACATCTTAAAAAAATAATGCAACATTTAAATATTTTATGGGCTACTAAATATGAACGCTATTCTAAAAAGTTTGTACTCGAAGTAAATCCAGTATTAGGAACAAATTAGAGTTAAAAAGTGAGGAGCTGTTTATATCCGCTTAATATCTAGCCAGGTGACATATTATATATATTTCTCCTCTCACAGTGATAAAACTAAGTATGTCAAACTATCTTATTATTTTTCACTTACCTTAACACATATAGCTGAATATTATGAAAAAGTTTTTAAAAACATATTATGTCTAAAAAAAATATTGATTTTCAGCATGACATTAAAATATTTGTGGTCATATTACATCTAAATTTGTTATTTCGTATACTTAAAAGCTATTAATTATAAATGTTAATTTTGCAAAATTTCAGTTAATTATCGTTAATCAAATATATTATTATTTTTATTTAATTATAACCAGAAGATACGAATTGAGGATTAAAATATCGTTCATAACGTTTTCATTGTTAACCCTTATCATGGCATTGTAACACAGGTGTTAAACTAATTTAGAGATTAAAAACAAAACAGAAACTCGAACGTAATTTCCAATATGGCGACACATTCAAATACTATACGTGCACTATTGTGTGCAGTGGTATCATCTGGTGATAAATATTGACAACGCTACAACCTTTCAAACGACATCGGGTCAACATGTCTGGACAGCGAGGGCGCGATTTGAAAATTGGGGTAAATAATCTTTAAATATCTTATTGATCACTACATGTGGAGAAAAATTATACAAACCATTTTATTTGTTAATAATTCAGCTTTGTAATTGTTGTTCTTTTTTAAGTTATAGAATCATTGTATAGCGCTTTTCATGTTTTAAAAAAAATTATATTTTGGCAATGTAAGGTGGGTGTTACATATAAAAAAAAACTATTTGGAAAATTTGTTGTTGTTTTCCTCAAGTTTCCTTCATCCCTTACCATATAACAAGGAATCGCCAAAGAAAAACGTTAATATTTGGATAAATTGAACTTTGCCAAGATAAGGGTTAAAAATGGGGTTAAAAAAGGGTTCTTATTTATACTAACACTTAAAATAATAAAAGAAAATACGTACTGATTTCTATTCTATTTCTATATAACACAAAGCACTGTTTTCAATGTCGTTTCATATATATTTATTTTATGAATGACAGATATTTTAATTAACAGTAAATCTTTTCTTTAATTTTAACGAGTTCAATGCAACCGTGTGTCGTATTTATCATATGTATATAAAATGACTAACTTATTTTGAGTTGAGTTTTTTTGGACGTACTTTTCTAGATGTTTTAAATCATAGTTAAATAAAGTTATGTAATATAAAAAAAATATACGACATACATACGAAATTGCTCAGCTTGTTCAACACTAAAGTTTTTTGAGCGCTTACTTGCCATAGGGTTATTTACTATTGTAAACAAAGCACCTCCAGTTACTAACAAATTATACCTATAAATATTGTAAAATGCATCTTTAAGGAAATCAATTTGGTGAGATTACTGATATATTTTTGTATAGTCTGTCTAGCTATAGGAGTAGATAAATTGCAAAGATTATTAAGTATTGAATTTGTCTTATAATTTTCACACAAAAGTGTATCATGGCGAATATTGGGACTTCAAAGAAGTGTAAAACATAATTACAAAAAGCATTGATCATGATATTTTGACTTAACACAGATATTGGTCACAGTTTTAAAAAGTTTCTTTTGACAAAAACTAACGTAAAACTGCTATTTGAAATAGTAAAAAGGGATAAAGATTTGACATGATTGAAGGGCTGAATTGTGTGATTTTGGTTCACATCTATCTAATGGGCGGAATTTAATATTTGAAATGACAATGCATTGCTCAGCCTAGTGTGATGCAGGGGATGCCGAGTCCCTTATCTGCTCGGCCACCAGCCCCCTATAACTATCCGCCCAGAATAATTACAAAAACCCTGACCTATTTTTCTCGTCCTGGTATGAAAATGATAAATTTATAAATTTATGTTATATAATCATCAAGAGATGTAATTTTTTTACTTTTAAATACTAAAAATTATAAAAAGGATTTTCCGTCATATTCGATATTTTTATTTTATAAAGTATTGGAGTATTTTGTCCCCTGTTCACGAAAGGTTCCGTTTTATGAAATATTGATTATTTTGTCCCATGTACACGAAAAGTTCCTTTATGAAATATAGGAGTATTTTGTCCCCTGTACACGATAAGTTCCTTTTTATGAAATATTGGAGTATTCGGTCCCTTGTACACGAAAAGTAAATTTTTATGAAATATGGGAGTATTTTGTCGCTTGTACACGAAAAGTTCTTTTTTATGAAATATTGAAGTATTTTGTCCCCTGTACACGAAAAGTTCCTTGTTATTATTTTTGTTTGCAAGAACTCAAATAAAGAAATGAAAATACCTATTTGCAGAGTAAATATCGGAGATGAGGAAAAATATCGTATTATGAAAGCGTTTCTAGCTGTTTTCACTTTTTCCAAATATAACTCTCCAGTTTTTTTTTATTGTTTAAAATGTTTTAAATAACCAAGATAATTTTCAATATAATTCATTCGTATGTTATCCTTCAACAAACTTAACAAATGAATTTGGATACATTGAAAAATGTGACCGGGAAATAATGTCACAAGTGTCATTCATTACAATTTTCGTTTAAAACCTCTTTAGTGAGTGTTTGCGTTTTGAACATTAACTGAAAAATATAGTAACAAAATATTAGATGAAACTAAATGTTTTACAAAAAAAAAAAAAAAAACATTTTTGGTTTGATTACCAAAAAGGAAATTAGGAAATCAGCATTCAAAAACAAATACTCTACATAATATTTAAATGATAAATAAATGTATGATATATGCTCTTATCTGGGATCGTGCATAACTGTTGACGTTGAAAGAACTGCGATGGCAAAGAGCTCGCTGGAAAAATAAAACACATGGAATATGGGAGGATCGCAATATTTCAAAAGTAACTAAGAAATACTAAGGTGTTATTATTTCCTGATCGTTTCCATTTTCTTACCTAGAAACTGACGGGCAACAATGCAGAAAAGCTGGATATTTAAAAAAATGGTGTTGAAGATGCAAGCTGAGCATGTATTAAACATTGCGGAGATAAATCTGTGTATTTATCATATAATAAACTTGCAATTCATTACAAGTACAGTATTAAATTTTTTTTGCTAAATAATACGCAGAAGAGTGAAAAATTAGAAAAAAAATTGTTCTTATAGATAGTATTTATGCGTATGACATAGTCAGGCGCTTAAAATCAAATTTAAGTCCCTCAACCATCTTTTGACTTTGTTCGTTAGTTTGTTTATAACCTCCATTACTCCGTGGAACCTGTGTTTAGGGCATTCTATTGTAATGTGGTGTAGGGTCTGAGCCGCAGCACCGCAGTCACAACTGGGGTCATCGATGTAGTCCCATCTGTGGCGCTCGGCTGCACTTCTATTATATTATAGATAGTGTGAAGGGTTAAAGAAGCAGACGTATGTGTAGATCACCAGCACAGTGGATTGGTTATCAGGAACGCAACAAGGTGTTCTTTGAGTGTAGCAATCCAAAAAAACAGAACTAGAAAGAAGTGAACATTTATCGTAAGCAAATCGACCGGAAAGATCGCGACACTCAGCCATAAGGAATTAACCAAGAAGTTTTTTTATTATAACAAGTCAAATGTACAATATTAAACAAGCATGTGAACCCCTGAAAAAAATTGAATCGAAAACATCTCATGCTGTTTTCTTAATGGAGTATGACAGCTAGTTTTACACCATGTTCTCCAGGGATATGGTTCACATTCAGGTTATATTTAAGTTAACAATTATCAAAAGTAAGTTCAAAAATGAAGATTTAAAGCCTTTAAGTACAAAAATTGTATTTCTGTTATATATTTTATTTGTATACTAGGTTAGTCAAAAGGTTTTGAAAGCGGAAATGAAAATACAATTTTTTGGGGGGAAATCACTTTTATTGCTCAGTATAGTCTCCCATAAGATCAATACACTTGGTCCAACGATCTTCTAACTTTGTTGTCCCATCAAGGAAGTGACTTTCTGGAAGGCCTGCAAAATACTCCTCTACGACGGCTATAACCTCTTCGTTTGATGAAAAATGCTTTCCACGAAGGAATTTTTTGAGGTGTGAGAACAGCCAGAAGTCAGAAGGAGCTAAATCTGGCAAATAGGGTGGATGCTGCAATAATTCGTACCCCAATTCACTGATTTTCGCGATGGTTTTTTGAGCTGTGTGAGCAGGTGCATTGTTTTGATGAAAAATGATTTTTTTCTTCTGCAAACCGAGTCTTTTTTCACAATTTTTTTCATCCAACTGGTCCAAAAGGTCACAATAATAATCAGAGTCGATTGTCTTACCAGTTTGGAGATAATCTATCAATAAAATTCCTTTTGCATCCCAAAAAACTGACGCTAACACCTTGTTGGCCGATTTCTAGATTTGCATCTTACCGACTAAGCCACAAACGTCGTCAATGTTTAAACAGTTTAATAATTAATATGCTTAAGATAAATATAAAATAGATTATTGTAAAAATATATTTACGGTGTAAAAATATATAAACGTTGTCCACATACTTTATCCACCGGAATTACGAAATATAGTATGTCATAAAACGCCCACATCAAAGGAAGTATATACCACACATTTTGAGGTAATCTATCTGAATGTGAGAGACCAGGAGCGTTAGAGTACATATATAAATTATCAACTCGCCAGTGCATTTTTGAACTTCAGTGTGGAGGGTGTTTGTTATTTGTTCGAGAATTTTCACTTTTTTTCTTGAACATCTATAATTCGTTTTCTTTATCAGGAACACACAATACGGTACAATTTTTATTAATAGAAATGTATTATTTAAAGTTAAGGCATTAATATTGTGGTAGTTTAAAGACATTAATTTGTTTTATCAAACACTGTTTATTCCACTTTTTGAAACCCTAAAGATTTTAAGACTTTTGAAATATAAAACTAAGCTTGTTTGTACTGAATTCGTATTTTCCTTGCTCGTTAGCAACACTTTAAAGCATATAATTAGAAAAAAAAGTATTATTTCGTACGTAATAAAACAAAGAGTTAAACGCTATAATTGAAAATCCATCGCTTTATTCATCGATTTTTGAAAAGGTTTAAATTTCACCTTTGTATTATTATTTAAATTTCTTTGTAACGATTACATTTTTCAAGGGTGTCAAAAATTATTAAAAAAGTCATAAATTTTATTTTATTTTTCTTATTCCGGGAAACAAATTTACTTATGAAAATAAAAAAAAGGGGATAAATCCTTTTTAGTTAGAGTGTGTTATGATATTCCTTTAATACTTTAGCTGCTTAACCCTTTATAGGACGGTCAGTACAAAGTAGTATTTAAATATACCACCCATTATAAGGCATATCTTTCATACATATTTGTTCCTAAAATGCTCCTTATAGCTTAAAAACATTTTCGTTTACGTACAGTTGTAAGCATGAAGTTGCCGTCAATCGCCTAATAAATAGTCTGTGTAATTAAGGAACATATATACGAAGGTTTGGTAGCCGTAACGAATAATTTTAAGGGCCCTATAAAGGTGTAATAAGCTATTTTGGCAGTCAGAAGCTGATTAATTGCAAAAATAATTAAATAACGTAGATTGAGATAGTTTTTTTTTATATCGAGCGCTGCTAGAGCATGATCAGTAACCGCTATTGTGTCGCAAATACTTAAATAATATAATATGTTTTTTTTTTTTGTAACCGACATTTGAACGTTATGTTTGGGTTTGTTTATATTGTGTCGATATATTTTTTTCGTTCCTGACATCTCCATGAAACTTTGAAAGAAAAAATACGTATAACATCTTTAACGGAATTATGTGTAAACATAATTATGAAAATACGAGTAATATGTCATATGTAAATGAAAATACGAGTATATGTCATATGTAAATGAAAATCATTTTATCCGAAATGATTGGTTAGACTTTTCACATTGATTTCACGTTGATCTCTAAAATTATACAGGTTTATGAGTTTTTTATTTTTATTTTCATAAGGTAGCTCCGAGTTTAAGCAAGTCAAGTTAAGTTTAAGTCTTCGTGTTTATTTTTGGGTTTACTACCTGGTTTATTGTTGGGTTTACAACCTGGTTTATTTTTGGGTTTACTACCGGTTTCGAAGACCACCGTCTTCATCGTCAGGTGAAGATAAACTAAATTGTTAGAAATACATTTCCTGTACAAGTGTAAATAATATAAGAGGTAGGGGGAGAGAAGTGGAGATAGATGTGGTACAGTGGTAAATGAAGTGGGGAAAAAATTAAAATTAAAATGAAAATGAATCTTTCGGGCAGGCAAGGGTCTGGATATCCAAGAGGGTGGATTTTAAATAGGAAATATATTAAGCAAGAGGAAACATAAAAATAAACTAGTGGTAAACACAAAAGTATAAAATAAGTGTTTTATTTATTTATTTTTCCTTTTACATAAAACATGGCACCACAAAGTGAAACTATAGTCTTTTCGAAGATACAAGAAATAAGTTTAAGTCAATTACTGCAAGTACTGGAAAAGATAACTTAATTTGAATTCGCTTTTCTGTCAAGAATTTCATGTATTCGTGAGATAATTGAAAAAAAAATATTTTAAGGAAATTTAAATATAGAATATTTTTTCAATGAACTACGAGTGTGTTACCAAACTAAGGTCTTTTTAAGAAAATCACTTTACATGATTTTAAAAATATTTAATTTAAATATGTATGATATAAGGGTTTGTCAATATAAAATTGTGCGAATATATATATTTTTGCTGAGAGCTGCAAAATCTAGCTAGTGGCTTCAGCTACCATATATTGTATTATTTGTATGTAAATATTACCGGAAATAAGTAAACTGTGTCAAAAAGGCCTCGTAAGACCGTTGATATAGATAATTTGTCTTGCGTACAATTTTGTAAACATTTAATGCATGGGGGCTGAAAATGTTTAGAAACGATTTCTCCGCTGTCTGTACAGGAGAGATAATGGACATTCTCTCCGTTGTCTCTACATGAGAGAGAATGGACATTAGCCACGTGTCGTTTTACTGAGGGCACTAAATTACAGATCATTAGAGAGTTGAATATCTCTCCAGTTGGGTGCCCACTTTTTTGTTTGCTCAGGGACCTGAACAGTATTGGCTCGTATGTTCTGGATAGTTATTTTAAACAACGCACCTATAGATTGTTCTGTCAACCTATAAGTTGAACCAGCCTGTCTTTGAAAATACCGGTAGGTAAAGCAATCACAAATTTGAACCTGTGTATCCTCATATAGACGTGTTTCATGTGTCATTTCCATACATCAAGGCGAGCACCAACACAAAGTTATATATTATCATTTTGGCTGATGTTAATATTTCGCAGTTGTTGCGTATAACATTAAGTGCTCCGTTCACCTTGTTCCCTTTTGCTAAGCATCTTTTAATATCCCTTTCAACTCGCCATAATAATAAATATATGTTATTATAAAATATTCTAATAGGGAGATTCACAAAGAAAAAACCGAATCCTTTAATAAATGTTATCAATATACGAGTATTTTAAAACGTGCTCCACATAAATTATTTTAAACTATTTAAAAATAATATAACAAAGAAACTATTGTTCTTTGCGCAAAATAATAAAAAAAAATCACAAATTTGAACCTATGTATCCTCATATAGACGTGTTTCATGTGTCACTTCCATACATCAAGGTGAGCACCAAGAAAAAGTTATGTATTATCATTTTTACTGATGTTAATATTTCGCAGTTGTTGCATATAACATTAAGTGCTCCGTTTACCTTGTTCCCTTTTGCTAAGCCTGTTTTAATATCTCTTTCAACTCGCCATAATAATAAATATATGTTATTACAAAATATTCTAATAGGGAGATTCACAATGAAAAAACCGAATCCTTTAATAAATGTTATCAATATACGAGTATTTTAAAACGTGCTCCACATAAATTATTTTGATCTATTTAAAAATAATATAACAAAGAAACTTTTGTTCATTGCGCAAAATAATAAAAAAAAAACACAGAGGCTTATATAAAAATTAATTAAATCAATTGTATTTAACGAGAGTCGCGCGTTTTGTTATCGTGGGCCGTGAAAATACAGCCAGCGCCACGCAGATTTAATTCAGCGAGAGACTCAGAAGCTTGCAGTCGCCACAACTGTTGTCGTAGATCTTATATGAGGCTCATTGTATAAAAAATGTACTGAATTAACGTTTTTTTAAATAAAGGTAGAATAAAGATATACTCAATCTAACAAATGTTTTAAAATTACTTGTTTTCAGGAACTCAGGTCTTCGTTGTTGCTGCTTCATGTTGCTAAGGCACAACCTGTGATCTTCTGTGAGAAAACAGCCCCATCCTAGACGGGCACTCCGTTCTACAGACATCACGGACACTTGGATTCACTCAGGTATTTTTTATAATTGATATTTTTTTCAACCGCAGATATAAAAAAACATTTTTTTTTTCATTAAGGCAATATCTTTGATAAATACATGTTATTCCCGTCAGAACCAATCTATTTAAAAAGTCAGGTTTTAATTTAAGGCCTCGTTAATATATTTCTGGATGATTGAACGGGATTATAATAAAGAAGATGGCCGTAAGCAAACAAAAAGGACCATACTTACATTTTACCTGTCATAAGATAATTAAGGAAATATCTCACCGGTATGTATAAAGGCTTGTACGGAGCAAACATATTTTAACAATGCATTTAACCATAAATAATATAATACTCTGAAATACGAATTAATTTTCATAAAACTTATCAAATTATGCTTTGATTCAAATTCAAACAATGCCTTTTTATGGGTAAGATCCTTTTTGAATACATTGTGATGCATTTCATTAATTGGTTAAAAAACTATATTTTTTAGGCAAATAATACACGACGGCCTTCGTGGTTTAGTTGGTAAAATACTTGTTTCCCAGCTCAGAGGTAGCGGATTCGATTCCCGTTGGAACCCAGATTTTTTTTCAAAAATCAGAAATCCAGTCTGGTTTTCACTTAAGGCTTTTTAATATTTTTTTGGTTGTTTGATAGATATTTTCACATGGCAATAAGTTTGTCAGATTGTGCAGTATGCAACGAAAGTGTAATGCAATACAGAATTTATTATGGATAAAAAAAAAAAAAAATTGTGTGGGGTAAATTTACGGAAAGTTTTCAATGTTAATAAATTGTTTGAAATATTTTAAACAACTAATTCGTATAAATCGATAATTCTAACTGAAAGGAAGAGGTTTTTGTTAGATGTGTATGTGGTCTTTTTATAATTTACTGATTGACAATATATAAGTTTAGTTTCATCATTTGGAATCCTAAAGGAATACAGAATCCCTTGATAGCTGAGCGACTACAAAAGAGATTTCTGCGAAACCTTTATTATAAAATAACAGATGCGTGAGACTCTCGCGGTAGAAGTGAAACTTCTTAGCTCCTATGAAAAGTTGATTTTATGCATTCCTTTTTTTTCCATTTGTTAACGATTTTTTTAGGATTAGGAAATGGTTATGTGGAATTTAATTCAAGAAAATCTCTCTTAATTAATTAAAAAAAATCAATGTGGAATTTAAAAAACAGTAGTTTATATTTTATTTTTTATCTCAGTTAATATTTAGTTTTAAAACTAATTTTTTTGTAGAGACCTCCCTGTAGAGTGTAAAATATTAAGTAGTTTTCAAAGATCATGAAAAAAATATTTTTTTTATTCAACATAAAAATCACGTCGGGGTCACCACTTTAAGGAATGTCCCTTAAAAGTATATGATGATTATGATTGTTGATAAATAAATAAAACACGTTAGATCGCAATGCGGAAAGAGAGAGTGAATTGTTTATTTTGATAGTACGTAGGTATTTATAACATTTCAGAATGGGCGCGGGAGTGCGCTCGCGATATGCTTCTATCTCGCTTCTGTGAATGCAAAAATGGTCAATTGTAGTATGTAGGTAACAATCTATTTACGGAACCGGCGAGACAGCGTGGTGCGTTCTCTCTCTAGTATGTAGTGCGGTCCGCTCGCTACGGGATGACTGGCCGGCGGGTGATCTTTGGACTTGAATGGCCGGCGTATGAACTTCGGACTGTTTATTTAAATTTGTCGAGGAATGCGAATCTCATCGGTCATTGACCGTATGTATGCGATAATATTCCGCGACGACCGTGGATCCCTACACTTGTATGAAAACTTTGAGACGGATGATCGGCCCCGTGGGATTTTTCGCAATTACTAGTTGGGGCCGATACTCGGCCCCGTGGGATTAAAAGAGTTAAATATGAATAACCAAACATTACACTTAGAAACCCAAAGAGATTTAAAGCTATTCCAATATTGGTGTATCTTAATCAACTGGTTTTTTGTTCCAGATTCAAACAGCATGGATAGTAAATGACGGCATGAAACATGAAGAACAGTGAACTGGAAAAAATAAATATCTGAGAGCTGCTGAACATTTTTGACGGGATAAAAAGGAGGCGAAACTGTTAATAAAATTATACGTGAAAAAATCTGGAATTGCCGGATAAAGCATCTATGATAAGGTAACTGACAACTGACAAATATTGTACTTTAAAATACGAGTATTACTTTGATGACAATCTACCCTAGATTGTAACCATAACTCAATTAAGACTAGGTCATCACTAAACTTGGTTTTTCTCACTTGTTTTTTTAATGTACGAGTATTTGAACCTAGAAAACCGCGAGATTCATTAACTTTGAACGTAACATTTAAAAATATCAAGTACATTTTTCATTTTTTTTATTTATTTATTTCTCAATACAGATTTTACCCAATTCCATTAAAAAATTCATAAATTGTAAATATTAAAAACATAAAATTATGTTGTTTATAGTTAAGGCATTAACGTTGTGGAGGTTTAATGATATTGTAATTTATTTTTATCAAACACTGTTTATTCCACTTTTTTGTAACGGTATAACCCTACCGTTTTCAAGGTGCACACCTCATCTTCAGGGGAGCACAAATAAGATTCCTTGTTTGTGCTACCCTGAAGATGAGGTGAAAGCCTTGAAACTGGTAGGGTTATACCGTTATAAAAAAGTAGAACCGTTACAAAACAGTGCTTGATAAAAATAAATTACAAACATAAAATTACATATATAAATGCATACATCTATATTATATACATATACATACACATACACACATATGATATATTCAAAGTCACTTGAATACGTTGATGAGTGCTTTCTAACACCCCAAATCTAAGAAGAAATTTTTCTTTTGATTTTGGTAATGTGATAAGAAATATGTCAATATCCGAAGCAGTCTCATTCAAAAGAGTTATGGTTCTTCCAACAGGCATGGCGGCTGGAAGACTCGTTCTTGCGTATGTTATTGAGAATAATAAATGTTCTTACCGGCGCAGTCTAGTGTAATTGTTTGGAACATTAATGATAACGCTGATCTTTGTAGTAATGCTGGACAGCTCACAACTCCTCGAACGAGTTGACAACGTATACCAGGAGACGCAGATCTCTTCTTACGCTCAAGGAGTTATATCCGAGCACGCCCAGCAGAAACTGAGGAAGATACATCTATAGATAGACACCAAACTCACTCATATCATATATACGCGTAGATATACTAGATATATTTTTGTACCTTCTCCACCACAAGTGAGTTTTGCGCTCTAAGCATGCTCCAAATGCAAGCATTGCTTTCTAGTTTGCTACGGATCAATGAATTAAACAGCGTTTTGAGCACCATTTTGTTTTCAAACAACTTAGAGATTCTCATTACAAATCCTAGAGTTTTATAAGCTGAATTGCACATAGGTTTTATGTGAGGACTAAATGCGAGATTGTTGTGGAACAAGACACCCAAATCTTCAATACTGTATGTGAGGGGTATAGGTATAGATTCTAATGTATATCTATGAAAGCTCAACACGTGTGAGCGATGGTATGAAATAATTTTGTACTATTAAATAAACCCCTCTGAAAAGATTACAAGTCTATTTTTTTTCTTTTTTGCAGAAGGATACTAAACCACTTGATACTGTCTGAGGTTTCCTTTGATCTGAAGAAGTGACGTATTCGTGTATTAGTGATGAAACCATATTTATAAACAAAATAGACATTTTAGTTCTCCATCAGTGGTTGGCTAAATTTTGAGTCATGTCTGCGCCGGCAGAAGGTATACTATTGTTTTTTACTTTTCATTTTCACTTCCATTTGATAATGATATTTGAAAGCGAGTTCCAATATTTTTTCTTGATAAGTATTCAAAAATAACTATAAAATTTTTATATGAAGTAAAAAAAATACAAAAACGACTTAGTTAGATATTTAGACTAATTAGATATTTAGATTAATTTATTTGTGAACTCTTTTGTATTTTGGAAGGATCAAATGATTTGTGAACTCTTTCGTATTTTGGAAGGATCAAATGATTTGTGAACTCTTTCGTATTTTGGAAGGATCAAATGATTTGTGAACTCTTTCGTATTTTGGAAGGATCAAATGATTTGTGAACTCTTTCGTATTTTGGGAGGATCAAATGATTTTTATAAAATAACGTATTTATTTTGTTTCGTATCCAGTTAATTAGATGTTTAGATTAGTTCATTTGTGAACTCTTTCGTATTTTGGGAGGATCAAATAAATGATTTGTGAATTTTTTCGTATTTTGGGAGGATCAAATGATTTGTGAATTCTTTCGTATTTTAAGAGGATCAAATGATTTGTGAACTCTTTTGTATTTTGGGAAGATCAAATGATTTTTATAAACTGTTTTAATCAAGAAACACAATTCAAAATAAATTTAACAGTCATTAACTTTTTAGTTGATTAAATACGTTTTTTAGTTGGTTTTGTGGTTTTAATTCGAATCGTTTTCATATTTTATATCTACACACGCGTAGTTTATATTGTTTTAATATTTTTAATCATTAAGATAAAGTTGTTCAGTATGGTCTTTCTATGACGAATCGCGAGTTATGTGCCTACTTCAGAGGTTTTTAACCCTAAGGATCGGTTATTGGGGCCTAAGACAATAATTTGTCCTCGTCACGCTCTTCAATATGTCCAAAACACTAATTCATATATATAATACAATATTTAAGTGCACTATTCTACAAAAACTGCCGACGTCCATGACTTCGCGGTAACGTATTGGACTTTCGTGCGGAAGGTCGTCGGTTCTATTCCCGCGCTGTGATACTTTCCTCGAATGACAGTCATTTTTTTCCGCATAGTATTCAGAGGTGTAAGGATACCTATGACTTCGATCATTTATATCCTTTCAAAAAAGGGGGGAAGAAGCATGCCTGTATGCTCCGATAGTCTCATTTCAGGTGTGCTATCAGATCCAGTACACTGATGTAGTTAAAGAGGACAAAAAATAAGAAATAAACGAGATCTCTACGGCACAACTTCACTTTCCAACTATATTAACGTTGGAATGGCGAGGGTATCCTCGACTACGAGGCCCAGAAACGTTGGAATGGCGAGGGAATCCATGATTTCGAGGTCCAGCAACGTTGGAATGGCGAGAGGATCCTAGACTACGAGGCCCAGCAATGTTGAAAAAGCGAGGGGATCCTCGACTACGAGGTCCAGAAACGTTGTTTTTTGGCGAGGGGATCCTTGACTACGAGGCCCAGCAACGTTGAAATAGCGTGGAGATCCTCGACTCTTAGGAATGGCGAGGGAATCCATGGCTTCGAGGCCCAACAACGTTGGAATGGCGAGAGGATCCTCGACCACGAGGCTCAGAATAGTTGGAATGGCGAAGGGATCCTCGACTACGAAGCCCAGCAACGTTGTTTTGGCGGGAAGATCCTCGACTACGAAGCCCAGGAACGTTGGAATCGCGAAGGGATCCTCGACTACTATGCCCAGCAATGTTGAAATGGCGAGGGAATCCTTGACTACGAGGCCCAGCGACTTGTTTTGGCGAGGAAATCCTCGATTACGAAGCCAAGCAACGTTGGAATGGCGAGGGGATCCTCGACTACGAGGTCCAGAAACGTTGTTTTGGCGAGGGGTCCTCGAGTACGAGGCTTAGCAATGTTGAAATGGCGTAGAGATCCTCGATTACGTAGCCCAGCAACGTTGGAATGGCGACGGGATCCTCGACTACTAGGCCCAGCAATGTTGGAAAAGCGAGGGAATCCTCGACTACGAGGTCCAGAAACGTTGTTTTGGCGAGGGGATCCTTGACTACGAGGCCCAGCAACATTGAAATAGCGTGGGGATCCTCGACTCCTAGGCCCAGCAACTTTGGAATGGCGAGGGGATCCTCAACTACGAAGTCCAGCAACGTTGGAGTGGCGAGGGGATCCTCGACTACTAGGTCCAGCAATGTTGAAATGGCAAGGAAATCCTCGACTACGAGGCCCAGCAACGTTGTTTTGGCGGGGAGATCCTCGACTACGAAGCCCAGGAACGTTGGAATCGCGAAGGGATCCTCGACTACTATGCCCAGCAATGTTGGAATGGCGAGGGGATCCTCGACTACGAGGTCCAGCAACGTTGTTTTGGCGAGGGGATCCTCGACTACGAGGCTTAGCAACGTCAACAACTACTAAAACTACTATGATACAATTTAATGTATTACAAACGGGTGAGTGTCTTGTATCATGGCAACCTCTTGCAATGGACAAACAAGGTGTTCAAAAAAACAAGACGTGAACACTTTTTAGAAAAGACTGTCTTTTTAAAAGAGTACCGATAGTAGACGAACAGTTGTTCGTTGTAAAACAGGAGTCGACCAAGTGATGCATGTCATATTTTTTTTTTTTATTAATGTTGCCACATGATTCAATATATTGACTTTTTACGATTAGTGAGATATTAAATCGTACTTTTCATAAAAAAATGTATTAGTTTAATAAGCATTATTTTATTGTTGTTTATATTATGACAGCAATACTTGCAAGTGAGTTTATTTATTTGATTTAAAAAACTCATATTTTTCTTTCAGAGAACCCTACTGATAATAATACTCGAGTCTTCAATCTTGTGCCTCTGCCAAACGGTACTTATCATGTTGAACATGGCAATGCTTACAACTTACCAAGGCTGGATCATATGCGTGTTCAACAACCGAATGTGAACATATTACCAAATCCTTTTTTCAGTACGCAAAATACATATCCTAATATATTGTCCACTCTTAAAAATATATATGTTTTTCCAAATAAATCAAAAATGAATATTCAACCACCTAATGGGAACATTTTTCCTGCTGAAGCATCATGCAGTATGCGAGATTCACGCTCTACAATATTATCAAGTGGAAATAATATTGAATCTCGAGAAATACAAATAAAAGAATTGGCAAAAGAAAAAAAAATAAACGTTCAACAACCAAATCTAAACGTTTCTAATGCTACAGCAGTATGTTTGATGAAAAACTCAAACTCGAAAATATTTCCAATTGGACATAATATCGGTTCTCAAGCTGTTAATTTGCTAACAAAAACGGCAAACATAAATACGTGTATACAACAACCTAATGCAAATATTATACCTTCTGCAGCATCAAACAGTTTGCAGAATTCACCACCTAAAATATTACCAAGCGGAAATACCATCGGATCTCGAGCACCTCAGTTAGAAATACTACCAAAAAAAGATAAAATCAATACTCAAGAACCTAATCTAAATATTGCTACCCATAAAGCAATGTCTATGGGTGGGACAAATTCAGGCCTTAAAGTTTTACAAAGGGGAGATACCATTGAATCTCGACCAATCATAATTAGAAAATTGACAAAAGAAGAGAAAATAAATATTCTACATTCTAATCTAAACGTGCCTAATGCTGCAGCAGTGTGTTCGAATATGAAAAAATCTAATTCTAAAATATTTCCATTTGGAGATAACATCGGTTCTCAAGCAGTAAATCTGCTACCCAAAAAGTCAGATATAAATATGCAACAATCTAATAAAAATATTATACCTGCTGCATCAACACACAGTTCGCAAGACTTAAGCCCTAAAATATTATCAAGCGGAGAAAATATTGGCTATCGAGTTATTCAATTGAGAACACTATCAAAAGAGGGTAAACTCAGCGTTCAAGATAATGCTCCTACCACTGCAGCGTTACATCGGAGTGAGGCAGATTCAAGCCTTAAAATATTAAAAAGGAGAGACAACATTGAATCTCGAGGAATCAAAATTAGAAAATTGACAAAAGAAGAGAAAATAAATATTCTACATTCTAATCTAAACGTGCCTAATGCTGCAGCAGTGTGTTCGAATATGAAAAAATCTAATTCCAAAATATTTCCATTTGGAGATAACATCGGTTCTCAAGCAGTAAATCTGCTACCCAAAAAGTCAGATATAAATATGCAACAATCTAATATAAATATTATACCTGCTGCATCAACACACAGTTCGCAAGACTTAAGCCCTAAAATATTATCAAGCGGAGAAAATATTGGCTATCGAGTTATTCAATTGAGAACACTATCAAAAGAGGGTAAACTCAGCGTTCAAGATAATGCTCCTACCACTGCAGCGTTACGTCGGAGTGAGGCAGATTCAAGCCTTAAAATATTAAAAAGGAGAGACAACATTGAATCTCAAGGAATCAAAATTAGGAAATTGACAAAAGAAAAGGAAATAAATGGAGCAGTGTGCTTGAATGTGAAAAAATCTAATTCTAAAATATTTTCAAGTGGAGATAACATCGGTTTACAAACAGTGAAAGTTACACCAAAAAAGAGACATGTAAATATGCAAAAACCTTATATAAATAATATACCTGTTGTTGCATCATACAGTTTGCAGGATTTAAGCCCTAAAATATTACCAATCGGAGATAATATCAGCTCTCGAATGATTCAATTTAGAACACTATCAAAAGAGGATAAACTCAGCGTCCAAGACCCTGATCCTAATGTTCGTACCACTGCAGCGCTTTGTCGGAGTGAGGCAGATTCAAGCCTTAAAATATTAAAAAGGAGAGACAACATTGAATCTCAAGCAATCAAAATTAGAAAATTGGTCATAGAAAAGGAAATAAATGTTCCCCAATCTAATCTTAACATGTCTAATGCTGGAACAGTGTGCTTGAAAATGACAGAACCAAATTCCAAAATATTTTCAAGTGGAGATAAAATCGGTTTACAAACAGTAAAAGTTATACCAAAAAAGATACATGTAAATATGCAAAAACCTTATATAAATAATGTACCTGTTGTTGCATCATACAGTTTGCAGAATTTAAGTCCTAAAATATTATCAAATGGAAATATCATCGGCTCTCCAGCACTTCGAATGCTACCAGAAAAAGATAAAATCAATACTCAAGAACCGAATCTAAATATTTCTACCCATACAGCGATGTCATTGGTTGGGGCTAATTCAGGCCTTAAAGTTTTACAAAGTGAAGATAACATTGAATCTCGAGCAATCAAAATTAGAAAATTGACAAAAGAAAGCCAAATAAATGTTCTGCAATCTAATCTTAACATGTTTAATGCTGGAGCAGTGTGCTTGAAAATGAATGAACCAAATTCTAAAATATTTTCAAGTAGAGATAACATCGGTTCACAAGCAGTGAAAGTTGTACCAAAAAAGACAAATGTTAATATGCAAAAACCTTGTTTAAATAATATACCTGTTGTTGCATCATACAGTTCGCAGGACTTAAGCCCTAAAATATTATCAATAATACCAAGCGGAGATAATATCGGCTCTCGAATTATTCCATTAAAAATCCTACCAAAAACAGGTCAAATCCATGGTCAAGAACAAAATCTAAATATTGCTACCACTGCAGGGCTATGTTGTGGGGAAGATTCTAGCCTCAAAATGTCACAAAGTAAAGATAAAATCAACAAAACAGCACAAAATTATAAAAAAATTGTACTGCAAGAAAACGTTAATAGTTGCACTGTTGCGACTGAATGCACTTTGCAAAACACAAATCGTAAAATATGGCAAACAATGAGGGAAACCTATTTTCAAAATGCTCATTTAAAAACGACACAACCAAGTTCTGTTTTACCTCAAACAGCTAATAAAAGTGATAAACCATTAGAAATTCAGCTGAGTTCCAGACCAACATCAACTGTGTTCGACTCTATTAAAAGAAAACTAGCGAAAAGTAAAATTCAACATGGTGAAATTGAGGAAGATCCTATTAGTAACATAAAATACACTGATACAAAAAACTTCAAGAATCGAGAAACATTTACTTATCAACCTGTTTCAAAAATGAACATCCAAATTCAAAGTCCAGTCAATCAAGCCAGCAATTTGGATTTTTCAAAAGATGATAAAAAAAATACTTCAAAAAATGATGAACGAATATCAGTTACGCTAGAACGTGTGATTAATAACACTATAGAAAAAGAGTTCACTGAAAGCTTTGCAAAAAAAACTGACGTGCAGTCTCAAGAATTTAGTGTAATAGTACAAAATCCGAAGTCTATTTTACCTGTAAACGAAACAAATTACAGTAAACAGATAAACAAGCAAATTGAAGAAGAAAATGATAAAATGAAATTTATCAATCAAGAAATTCAACAAAATTTGAAAAACTTGAATAAAACATGTGGTGAAAATAACAATTATAAGAATTTTGAATTCTGCATAGGTAAACCGAGCAGTACTGTAACATCGCAAATATGTGGTAACAATACTAGCCTGTTGAAACACATCTTACTACAAAACATAAATATTCCAACTAGTAGTAAATTTAAAAATAGTCAAAGCAGTGCAGTTTGCTCAAAAACGGGGTTACAAGATAATAACTATGAACAATACGTAAAAAAAATTACTTTTGATGACCTGAAGTCTGAAGATATCAAAAAGGAAAGTCAAATACTGAAAAATGGAGCTTATATTAAGATACCACCAAAAAAGAATACCTCGTATGATGAAGTTTCAATAGATATGTTCGATAATGAGGATTTAGATATTTATAATTTTGAAGAACAATGTATTTCTGAAGATAACATAGATATTGATGACAATTTTGAAAACGATGTAAAACTTGTTTGCAATATAAAGAATACAACGGATAAGAAACACATGTTTGAAATACCAAATAGTGATTTATTTCTTTTACAAAAAGAACCTGAAAGAAAATCGGATGAAATTAATATAAGAGAAGATTTTATTTTCAAAAAACCGTGTACAAGTTCATTTATTTTAAATAAAAAAATTATAAGCAGAATCGATAGTATTTCGACTGATGAAATTAGAAGCAGAATCGATAGTATTTCGACTGATGAAATAAGAAACAGCACATCAAAAAATACTCCTGATGAAAAAGGTTATTTATCTAACGAAATACTCGAATACACTTTTTGGTTCTTTTCATATTCGGTGAATCAATCAATTAACCCTTATTCCAACACATTAACTGAATCATACATCGATCTTACCAAGAAGAAAATACTTATTGTGTTTCCTGCCACTTTCGAGGTGAGTTTGTTTTTTGTATTAAATTAGTATAAGAAATTATTATTTTTTCTTTAAGGTTCACTTGGGATATATTCTGAACTAATAAATTGTTGCGTTGAGCTGGATACTTGGAAAGTGGATACGAGAACACGCTAACCAAGTTGTTGAATCATTGGGCAGCACCCAAGAACCAACAAGACCAAAATTAAATATTTATGTTTATGATATTGAAGTGGACTGCTAGCACTCTGAGCGGGAAACTAAAAGAAACTGTGTATTGAGCATGTGAAGGGGGCGGTAGTGCTGCGCATGCATGCATTCACGACTAAGGGCGTGTGATCACTGCATTACATTTTGTTTTCTTATTTAACATAGACGAGGTGCCTCTTAAACGCTTAAATTCTGGATACCACTTCATGAAAGAAGTGGTATGGTCTGAAGGTGATTCAATGAAGGGATGAATGTAATACGAGGTTATTTAACCCTTGGGCGGGCGTACCTAATCTATAAGATGATGTACCTAGTTTTTTTTTGTGTCAATGGGTGAGGTTTACCGACAAAGAAGTGAGGTTTATAGTAGCTTCCTGACTCCCTATCCTTCACACAAGGGTATTTTTATTATTTCTCCAGTGCACCGTTGGTTTTTGTGACGGACGTTTTAATCTGCTGAATGAGTTGCGCCCGATTACGTGAAAATTTTTGATTTCCATTTTTTTTTTCTCAATATTTCTTTGTATATACCTGCTATAGTTCGTATGTCTATGTTGTAGCCCCTGATTCAATGATATTGATCGTTATTTACTATACAAATACGAACATGCACGCATGGTGTGTGAAAATTGTTATAAGAATGTTTTCGAAAACGTTCAGAGTGAGCCTGATCAGGAATAACTTTCTAATCATATTTTGATTACCCCCTTTTATTTCTGTGAAGACGTTTTATGATCAAGAGTGAATTTAAATTTTACATGCTAAATAGTGTTCGAAAAAGTACTAGCATAGTGTCCTCTAATGTTAAGTTATTGCTTTTATTTTCGTCACATGAACATCTACCTTATGAAGATGTGACAGTTAATTCCACATACTTTTTAATGTGCTAAATATTTTTTAAAAACCTATTGTGGATATTAAATGACTGAAAAAAAATGTGATGTTACTGAATTGCATTATTTGTGTTAATAAGCTGCCAACAAAAGGCTGAGAATGTTGTAAACCAGTCATCTTCTATTTTAAGAAAAATTATATGTGAAAATTAAAAATTTTGCTATTGAAAAGTGCAAATGTACAAATGTTATATAACCATGTTTGAGTGAAGAGTTCACTTTGATAAGATTTCCCTTAAACCTAGGCAGAAATTTAATTTTTAATCTCACAGATGAGTTGCGCCCAAACTTGTTAGTATTTATATTGCGCCCGACCGAGGGTTAATAAGAAATAATGAGCAAGTGGTGCTTTTGGCTGTTATTTTAAGCTTGTCTTTTCCTATGGGATTATTTTGGTTAGTAAGAAGACTAAAGTTGCGATGTTGGATACACATTATTCGATATTCATTGGTGAATAATGGCTGATTTCCGAAAGAGTCAGCTGGCTTATACCTGCCGCGTCTTCCATACATCATTATCACTGGCAACTCCAGACTAGTTTCAGCCAAATTTCAGAAAAAAATTCATTACCTTCTTCTCCATACGAGGCTTCTCCTGTTGGATGCTCCGGTCATTCGTTCATATCCAGTAGCACTGTCAATCCATCGAGGTTTTGCTACCCCAACAAGTACCTTCAGGTCAACTTTCCAAAATACACATTATTCAATCTTGCCACATTGCCCGCTTGACGAAGTCTCCCAAGCTTGCCAAATAATTAAATGTGTTGTTAATCTTTGAAGAAATCCTACAATTCCTGGTTTTATCAGATGCGACATCTTTTTCCAATAGTTCATAGATCATAATCAGAACTTTTTTTCGAAGATATCCGATGATCTGGCGTCAATAATTGTATGTGTCTAATATATTTTTGTCAATAATTGTATGTGTCCCATTTCGGTGGTATGGATATATCCGTACCACCGAAATATAAATACCAAGACTCAATACTATATCCTAATACCAAGACTATATCCTACAATATATACCAAGACTCTGATATATAAGAAATGTATTATAATACATTTCTTATATATCAGAGTCTTGGTATATATGGTACAACGCGAGAGCAGTCATGATTTCAACTGGGTTTGTAGGTTGTTATAGGATTTATTAGTGTCTTTGTATATTCTTCTTGTTCTATCTCTGAAGTAAGATATGCGATTTTTTATCACAAGAACTGTCTCTTTAGAGAGGTAAAGCCCAGCTATTCCAGATTATTTTTAAAAATCTCCTAGGAATGATGCTAACGAAAATTCGTGCATTTCCATGAATGCACTGTATACATAATTAATTTTCTTCCCCATCTTGCAGCATCTTCTACTTCATAGTTTTCTCGGATATGGTGGTTTCTAGCTCTATCTTAATGTATTTGCCTGTAACGGCTCAAAAAAATTTCAATTCATTGGTTCTGAGCATACGTTAAGTATAAGTTGCTCTAAACGTTGTGAAGAAACTTGACTTCAGCCTGAAGGTTTTGAAGAAAAAAAACGTTCTAAGTCTGGTAAATGAGTTCATATGGTGACAATATTCGCACAAACTAGATTGTATGCAATAGTTGTTGCCCGTTTACAAACGGCATTTATTCCAACACGTGGCGAAAATTCGTGCATTTCCATGAATGCACTGTATATATATTTTATTTTCTTCCCCATCTTGCAGCATCTTCTACTTCATAGTTTTCTCGGATATGGTGGTTTCTAGCTCTATCTTAATGTATTTGCCTGTAACGGCTCAAAAAATTTTCAATTCATTGATTCTGAGCATACGTTAAGTATTAGTTGCTCTAAAAGTTGTGAAGAAACTTGACTTCAGCCTGAAGGTTTCGAAGAAAAAAAACGTTCTAAGTCTGGTAAATTAGTTCATATGGTGACAATATTCGCACAAACTAGATTGTATGCAATTGTTGTTGCTCATTTACAAGCGGCATTAATTCCAACACGTGGTGAATTTCCAATTATGAGTTACTTGCCTTCTCCAGTGGTACTCGACACGAAGGCTCGATTTCTGCGGGCAAAAACATGGTTGTCTCCAAGTCACGCTCTCGAACATGTCTACATTATCATTTTAAATATACACATATTGAGAAGGACCATTAGAATTATTGAATAACAGTGATTATATATGTTCTCTTTATTTCAGGAAATAAGCCATCTTGCAACTAATGTTAAACACATTATGTTACTCGGAATAAAAACAATTCCTGAGGAGGTTTGTTTTATACAATTATTTATTTATTTGCTTTACTTGTTTTTTTATATTGTTCCCTCAAGGCTGCGTAGCTTTAGTTTCCATTGGCTGGAGATATTGAGTTGTGAATCCACTAGACATAAATTTAAATACATGGGTAACTAACGTGAGGTTTTTTTATGAACATTTACGTCATAAAATTTTTGAAGCGAAACTTCTATTGGCGCGGTAGGGAAAATTGGCCTGAACGTCACGAAAAGTGAAACAGTGTATTATATTATTATTACTATTTTATTATTTATTATTATTTAACCTATTTTTTATTAATTAATTATTTGAAATTGTTTTAATTTTAATAAATTTTTATTATTAATAATAATTAATATTATTAAGTGTATTACAATAAATTATTATTAAAATTATTACTTATTATTAAAATTATTATAAATTATTAAAATTGCTATTATTTATTATTAAAAATAAAAATAAATATATTTTTTTACATATTATTTTTATATTAATATATTTAATAATTATTCATTTTATTTTATATTAAATTATTTGATTTGACATTTATTTAATATATGATGTAATTTATATTTAATATAACATATAATTATAATAATGTATTTATGTTATTATAATATTAATAATTAAATTATTATTATATTATAGTATTATTAATTAATAATATAATGTAATTTTTTTTATTAATAATGTATTATATATAATACAAAATAAAAATAATATAATAATATACAAATAATTAATTTAATAATTTATAATATAATAAATTTATTAATTTATCCATTATTGAAAATACTAATTGAATATGATTAAGTGTATTATATTATTTAATTTTTTTTATTTATTATCAAAATTGTTATTATTTATTATTAAGAATAATTTTTTTTATTTAATTACGATAGTATTTCTTGAATTAAATTTTATTTAATTAACATAATAGAGATTTTTTTGAATTAAATTCCACGTAAACATTTCCTTATCCTAAAAAAATAATACAAATCGTTAAGAAATGGAAAAAAAAACAATGCATAAAATCAACTTTTCCTAGGAGCTAAGAAGTTTCACTTCTACCACGCGAGAGTCGCACGCATATGTTTTTTTTATAAAACATGAAATCATAACCTTTTTATGTATCTCATTAATGGTATTTACAAGAAATTTAAGGGGAAAAATCACTGTTTAACAAAAACGTTTTAAAAAATTTATAGTCAAAATAAAGTTTCTAAACCATGTCTCCAACATAATCGTCATTCAATTATTTGATGAATTTGCTAGTTTCAACTTTGTTATGATTAATACGTTAATATCGGATTATTAACTTTTTTTATATGTACTCGTAGATATGGCGATACATGACAACATGTATTGAGCAAAACAGGCGATTGGATACTGTAGCTGGAAGGATGCGTTATATAATGAGAAATATAATTATTAAGTACGTATTTGCGCTAAAAGTTGGCGTGAAAGTAGGGAGAAAAAAAATTGAAATTGGTCGGACATGTTCAACGAATGGATAATTCAATCATCAGTAGAAAACGTGGTGGACGACGACCAAGAAAAATGTGGTTGTAGCAAGTAAATAAAATTTTAAAATAATAAAAAGTTCGGGTTTAACACTTCCCTTACTGTGCTAAAAAATTACGCCAGTAACGGTGTTGGACACTGAGGGTACAGTAAACATGTATGTTTTAAATTAAAATTATACAAAATCTATTAGGTTTTTTTTTGTAATTAGCTATAAACATCATTTTATTATGTAATAAAATGTCGAATAATATAAAATAAGTGTAAGAAATGATAAAATAAGAGTTTAAACAGAGTTTAAATTCACGCGCGGCGGTCACGCGATTTTGACAGTGCTCCGGTGTGAGCATTCTGGGCACCCATCTCGCACACAACTTCTTGTAACCAAGTTTTTCCGACACAATATTACCAAGGAGACTTTGAGAAATGTCAGAAAATTCTTCGTGAAGGTCGTCAAACGTCACACGGCGGTCATTTTGCACTTGTTCTTCAATTTTTTGCACAAATTCATCAGAAATCTCTGCCTTGCCTCATCGTGAGTATCAGTAGGGCCTTCTCTGAACAACCAAACCCAATTCGTGACATGTTGTCGACTAATTACATCACTACCATAAACTTCAACGAGCTTTGATGGATATTCGCGGCGGCATTGTTCTGCAAAGTCAAAAAACTGATGACCACGCGGGTCTCGCACCGACGAGAGTTGGCGGGAGCGCACGACAACCTCTCCATCGGAAGAATTTACTGTGACTGAACAAAATGGCCGACAAACACGCAGGACCAAAAAAACTGACCGTTAGGATCCCCCCTACACGCGAGGTGCACCAATTTTGAATCACAAAAAATCTCCCGGCCCCAGGAGCCCTTGTAATCTTAGTTTCTGGATGATCCTCGTACATATCGTTTATTGGCATAAGACTGATTGGTCTATAGTTTTTCAGATCGTTTTATTCCGTTTATTGTGAAAAAAATTACTTTTGCCGTGTACTATTTTGTGGGTATTTTCCCGTTGTTAATACAGTGTGTCATTATTTAAGCTAACATCTGATCATTTTTCACATCCGGCCTAAAAAACTTCTATTGTTATGCCATAACCTCCTGTAGAATTTCCTTTTTTCATAATATTTATGATTATGTTGTTTATAGTTAAGGCATTAACGTTGTGGAGGTTTAAAGACATTGTTATTTATTTTTATCAAACACTGTTTATTCCACTTTTTTGTAACGGTATAACCCTACCGGTTTCAAGGCTTTCACCTCATCTTCAGGAGAGCACATACAAGACTAAATGCTGTTCGAACTGGTACCGATATACACGCTTTAACTGTTGAGGGCTGAGGGGTGAGGGAGGCATGGTACGATTTCTATTTTGTGGGTTTTTTCCCGTTGTTAATACAGCGTGTCATTATTTAAGCTAAAATATGATCATTTTTCGCCTCCGGCCTAAAAAACTTCTATTGTTATGCCATAACCTCCTGTAGACTTTTCTTTTTTTCATAATATTTATGATTATGTTGTTTATAGTTAAGGCATTAACGTTGTGGAGGTTTAAAGACATTGTAATATATTTTTATCAAACACTATTTATTCCACTTTTTTGTAACGGTATAACCCTACCTGTTTCAAGGCTTTCACCTCATCTTCAGGGGAGCACATACAAGACTAAATGCTGTTCGAACTGGTATCGATATACACGCTTTAACTGTTGAGGGCTGAGGGGTGAGGGAGGCATGGGACGATTTCAGCCAAGAGCCTCACTCCTCAGCCCCAAACCGTTGAAGCGTGTATATCCATACCAGTTTGAACAGCATTTAGTCTTGTTTGTGCTCCCCTGATGATGAGGTGAAAGCCTTGAAACAGGTAGGGTTATACCGTTACAAAAAAGTGGAATAAACAGTGTTTGATAAAAATAAATAACAATATATTTATGATTATTTTCTACCTTTCTAACAAGAGTATCGGGAACTGTGTTGTCCGTTCGGTTATTGGGTTTATCTGTCATGTTTTCTGTGTCTTGGAAGAGTTCTACGAGTGTATAACTCGTTGACTCTTTTTGTATGATTTCTCCTTAATTTTAGTTTTTTTTTTTGTTATCCGTTTTGTGCAGTGCATTTATTTGTTTGTTACCATCGCTTTGCAATTAAGTACACTTTTTTATTGCTTTTGTTCTGCTCTTTGGTCTTTTATATTAGGTTTAAAATGTATTTATTTATCTTCTTTTACCTGTTTACGTATTTTTTGCATAATTCGTTATCTTTTTTAAATTCTCTCCATGTTATTATCACTAGTTGTTTTGTATTGTCCGAATTCTCTGATATTTCGGATTTTCCCTCCCACCTTTATCGCAATTTCTTTTATTTTGTCCTTAAATGTCTCCCCAGGATTTTATATTTTATTCTCTCATAAAAGTTTGAAGTTAAGTTATGGATTTTTTTCTATTTTATTTGAGAGAAGTGCTTTTTGTTTATTATTTTCATTTGAATATAAGCGTATAATCCTCCATTTTTCTGTATATTTTGAGTGTTGGCCGTACTAAACGGTGATCGTTTTCTTCGTTGATTATTTTTTTTTAGGTTGTCATAGAATTTTTCAATTTGTTCATCACTATGTCTTATTGTCAGTATGTAAACTTGTTTAATTTAAAGAATGTATAATAATTTTATTCGTACTGTTTGCATTGTCTTATTTAGTCGGATGTTGCTGTAGTCCCGACAATTTTTGGCATATATATATATATTTATATATATATATATATATATATATATATATATATATATATATATATATATATATATATATATATATATATATATATATATATATATATATATATATATATATATATATATATATATAATATATATATATAATATATATATATATATATATATATATATATATATAATATATATATATATATAT
>OX463843.1:976803-1148423 GCA_949825065.1 Odontocerum albicorne
ATATATATTATATATATATATATATTATATATATATATATATATATATATATATATATATTATATATATATATATATATATATATTATATATATATATATATACTATATATATATATATATATATATAATATATATATATATATATATATATATATATATATATATATTATATATATATATATATATATATATATATATATATATATATATATTATATATATATATATATATATATATAGTATATATAATATATATATATATATATATATATATATATATATATATATATATATATATATATATATATATATACTTTTTAACAAACCCTGGGAGTTGTGACTCTAAGACAGTTGTGTGGAGTTAAAAATATATGCATTTTTCTACATGCGATTTGGCATTGATTATGGTGATGTTTCAATATTTGTATTTTTTATATGGACCTGATATCTGTGAATCTCTCCGCTGCTGGCCGAGATCGTCCCATGCCTCTCTCAGCCCTCAGTCCCCAACCCGAATGTCCCCAGCCGTTGAAGCGTGTGTATCAGTACCAGTTCGAAGAGAATTTAGTCTTCTTTGCACTCCCCTGAAGATGAGGTGAAAGCCTTGAAACCGGTAGGATTATACCGTTACAAAAAAGCAGGAATAAACAGTGTTTAATAACATAAATTACAATGATTTCAACTCGTTTCCAAACCCTTAGTTCGTTAAATAAATTAACTTTTAATTATAATTAAAAAGACGTAATGGATAATTTATATCAAAATGTAGCATGTACAACAATAATTTCTCAAATAAATTTAATAAACAAATCTACACAATTAGAACTTACGAATCCAAATAAAAATGAGCAAAGTAAAAACTCATTAGTTTTATAAATTAAAAAAATATGACAAAGTTCACACTTAAAGTGTTTTCTAAAAAAAAAAGTCAAATAGGAACTTATCTACATTATAAACTAAATGACTCAAATAATTGGAGAAAACTTTATAATGCATACCTTAAACAATTAGCCATAAGGAATAGTTTTGATCTGGTCAATGATTTCAGCATTCTGGTGAATCACATCACATATAGTAACTCCAGCATTTATCTCCTTGCAAACGTGGGAGAAGGCCATCACTCAGCGGGTTTAAGTCAAAGAACCTGGGACAAACCTAAAAAACAAATTAAGTTTTAAAAATGATAAAAAATATCCCTTATTTTTGCCTGTTTATTAGGACAAAACAATACTTATTGCATGTGGCATTCTCTACCAACAAATTAGGGAGATATGAAGGAGAAGAATGAAAACATTAAACATTAGCCAGAATATCCTTGCATTCTTATTTACCTTTTTTTTCTTTTCCTTATACTTAAAATAATTCATTTCTACTCGTACTACCATTATGGTTTTTTTGGTGTTAATTTTCGTAGACCAGTGCGCTACCGCACGATCATGCACATCAACGTTTAACCTACTTTTTAAGGAAATAAGACAGTTGATAAGAGGGGTCGTTGAAAGGATAGATTCATCATCAAAAGTTGAGAAGTGTCCTAGATAAGGTTTTAGCGCTTAAATATTTGCATAGCCTTTAGAGGTGAAGGTAGGCAAATTGACGTTTTATTAAATTCTGCCTATAAATTCTGACAAACAAACAAATAAATAGAATAAAAAAACTCACAATTTAAGTATTCAAGGTAATAAAAACAATGTTCTTTATTTTTACATTTTTTTTTCCAATAACATTTGAAAGTAAACCCAGTTAAATAAATACGGCATGTTGCAAAAAAATGTATCCACACTTTAATAGCTGGTAATTTAGTGTTTTTTTATTTTTTTTTAGATTTTAACAGGTTTATTTTTTTGGGTTTTAGATGTAGCAGACTTTTTCTTTTGAGGACGAGTATCTATTGAAAGAAAATTTACCAAATGAAACGATTCTCGATGCTGGTGATTCCGTTGCTTGGCGTTGCCAATAATATCTAGACCAGAATGGCCATCAGTTTGATAACAGGCGCTAAGTATAAAATGATTCTCGATGTTTGTGATTCCGTTGCTTGGCGTTGCCAATAATATCTAGACCAGAATGGCCATCAGTTTGAAAACAGACGATAAGTATAAAATGATTTTTGATGTTTGTGATTCCGTTGCTTGGCGTTGCCAATAATATCTAGACCAGAATGGTCATCAGTTTGAAAACAGGCCGCTAAGTATATAAAAAAATGCATTTATATGGTATTATTGCGAACGTTTTAAAAGTAACTGTATGCTAATAAATACATACTTTATAATCATTAAAATTGTGGATATATTTTTTTGCGACATCTTGTATGTATGCTGATATGTCATTATTATGAAAATTTTGCATTTTTCTCACAAATCAAATTGAATTTGTTGTTTTTAGAGAAATTTTAGAGGCTTTAACGATGAATACTGTGAATTTGACCAAAAGTTACACCTTTTATTTCTCGTAACACATTGGCAAACCGACCCATCCTACATGATGTTATGATATTGATTAATTCACAGCCTTGGCACTGTTGTTACATTTAAAACTATTTTAAATAATTTACTGAAATAAAATTTAAAAACTAAAAAAAAAGAATATGCAATAAAAATGTCAAATTATTTATGCTTGCAGCTTTCTTATAATTTTAAGATTTTCCAAATATTCAAAACTGAAATGTAACCATAGGAAAAAATAATGGGGATAAATCACAAATTGCGGTTTTAAAATTGAACGGTTTATTTATTTACTATTTTTTATTTAACACTTTTATTGCAATAAAATCTGGCGGGCGTGTTGTCAGGCGGCAATCTCATCCAACCAACCAAACAAAAGTAAATGAAACAAGTTACGTGGTCGCATAAATCATTCAAATCACTATCCATCCACACACGAAATCCATAAACATATACGTGAGCATATGCCCACGAACCCCACAAAGACGGACAATCACACCGAACATTATTTTTCACATAAAATGAGATATCAGAGGAAAGAGAAAGAAAAATCAGGAATGAAACACGTTATTTTACTGACAAGAAATTAGGAGTTTTTTTCAGTCGTTTCTTAAAGGATGCCAAGGATGGAGCGAGTCATATTAGTTTGCAACTGATTCCAGAGTCTCACTGCATGGACAGTAAAGGATGACGTAAAACAAGAGAAGCGGGTGAACTGGAAAGGCCAATAAACAATCTCTGTTTGAGCGTAGCGCTAATTCATGATTGGAAAGGCGACCCAAATAATCTAGGTAACAACTGAAATATTGGTTTGTAACTGATTCCAGAGTTTCACTGCATGGACAGAAAAGGACGACGTAAAGAAAGAGGAGCGTGTGAACTGGAAAGGCCAATAGACAATCTCTGTTTGAGCGTAGCGCTAATTCATGATTGGAAAGGCGACCAAATAATCTGGTAAACACTGAAATATTGGTTTGTAACTGATTCCAGAGTTTCACTGCATGGACAGTAAAGGACGACGTAAAGAAAGAGGAGCGGTGAACTGGAAAGGCCAATAGACAATCTCTGTTTGAGCGTAGCGCTAATCCATGATTGGAAAGACGCTGAAAATTTTCGGCGAGATAAGAGGGGGCGACGGGACAGTTAAGGATATTATATAATAAAGACAGTATGTGAACGGTTATATGCTGTGATTGTTGTCATTACTAATAATTCTCAAAAGAGGATAATTTAAAGGGTAATATATTTTGATAAAATCATATCTAACATTGTCTCTAATGTGATTGATAGCTGTGAGGGTTTTTATTTTACTAATTCTGAGCATATTTTTTTTGTTTTTGGTTGTATCCACTATATTTTTTCTTCCATAAGTCATATTTAGCCACAAACATCTTATAAAATTTTTGTTTTTAGTTGTATCCACTATATTCTTTCTTCCATAAGTCATATTTAGCCACAAACATCTTATACAATTTTTGTTTTTGGTTGTATCCACTATATTTTTTTCTTCCATAAGTCATATTTAGCCACAAACATCTTATACAATTTTTGTTTTTGGTTGTATCCACTATATTTTTTCTTCCATAAGTCATATTTAGCCACAAACATTTTATACAATTTTTGAACTTACAATGAAGTCTCACGTCCTCATTATTACAGATCACATGTTTAAGGTATTCGGTGATAAAAGTGGTTTTATTTACTAAGTTTTTCATTTTTATGTGAAGGTCATTTTTTTAACCTGGCGAGCTTATTGCCATGTGGCAATCTCTTCCAACCAACCAGAAATATGTTTTAAAAGGCCCTTAGTGAAAACCAGACTAGAATCCCATTTTTTTTAAATCTGGGTCCCAACGGGGATTGAACCCGCAACCTCCGGATCTGCAGACAAGCGTCTTACCACCAGGCAATGAAGGTTATTGTATCCGAGTGGAATGACACTTAGATATGACGAATTTCGTGGCGCATAAAACAAAACGCTTGTCTTCCACCCCATTGGGGGAATTCCTCCTATATTACTTGATGGCTCTATCATACCGTTACATAAAACTGTTAAAAACCTAGGAGTGCTAATAGATAACACTCTCTCATGGCGAGATCAAATAAATGAGGTAAACCGAAGGATTTTCTTCAGCTTTCATTCCCTTAAAGTGTTGCAAAGATACCTACTTAAACCAAAATTTTACTCGTACAATCTCTGCTCTTTCCGATTCTGGACTATGCGGACGTCTGTTATTTGGATGTAACAGAGGAACAGCTGGACAAATTACAGCGTCTTCAAAATGTGTGTCTAAGATTTATTTTCAACCTACGAAAGTACGATAATATAACTTCATACCAGAAGACATTGAACTGGTTGAATGTTAGAAATAGACGCCAAATTCACATACTGTCTCGATTGTATAATATTCCTAACTGTCCTGCTGCCCCTTCTTATCTCGACAAAAATTTTCAGCGTCTTTCCAATCATGTGTTAGCGCTACGCTCAAACAGAGATTGTCTATTGGCCTTTCCAGTTTGCCGCTCCTTTTTTTACGTCGTCCTTTACTGACCATGCAGTGAGACTCTGGAATCAGTTACAAACCAATATAAGACTCGTTCAGTCCTTGGCATGCTTTAAGAAGCGACTGAAAAAACTCCAAATTTCTAGTCAGTAAAATAACGTGTTTCATTCCCGATTTTTCTTTTCCTATCCTCTCCACCATCGCTTCCTTTCCTTTTGATTGATGATATCTCACTTTATATGAAAAATAATGTTCGGGTGATTGTCCGTCTTTGTGGGGTTCGTGGGCATATGCTCACGTATGTGTTTAGGGATTTCGTGGGGATGGATAGTCATTTGAATGATTTCTGCGACTACGTAACTTGCTTAATTTTCTTTTGTCTGTTGGTTGGAAGAGATTGCCACCTGGCAATAAGTCCGCTGGATTGTTTTTGCAATAAAAGTGTTAAGTTAATAAAAAAATAATAAAAAATAGTTAATTAGCTAGATTAACGTTTGTACCATTTTTTCCAAAAAAAAGTTCATGTCGGGTATTATTTAAGGATTTTTAAACATATTTTTAATTTAGTTGGAAGACGTTGCCCAATAGAAATACACCTACAAAGTTGCTTTATAAACAACAAAAGTGTAAAATAGAATAAGACTCCATCACGTGTTTAGCCCTTCCCTTACGGTGATAAAAATTAAACGCTTGTTCCGGTGTTGGGTAGTGAGTACGCGATCAAAAATTTGCGATTTTAAATCGGAGAAATAAATACATTCATAGATAATCCCCTTAATTAATTATAATTGAAGTTAAAAATTATAATAATTGAGATTTATTTGCTGAAAACATTAAAAAACCATCTGGCAACGCTCACGGGACGGGCGTAGATCTAGTCTCGTTGCCAGCTCAACAGCTACTGTGGCGCGGCAGGGTTGGTGGCTAACTCGGGCGTGGCTTACACTTGCGAGGTTGAGACAATTGCGCTCCTCGCTATTCAGTGACGTATGCAAAAGTGAAATGCGAATATAGTGTCGCGCTTCCCGCATACTTTTCACCTACTATATCGTCAAGACCCAAGATCGAGGCACTCACAGCGTTTAAATACGAATTTGTTTCCGATATTCAGAAAATACTTACGATGTAGTCGATAAATTCTGATTATTATTAATATTATTTTCTAAATCAATGCGTAAATATATTATGGAGGAATACCTAAAATCATAAGCTTGTATTTATAATATTTATAGAGATATTGATGGTTATTTGAAGCAACGTGTAGAAGGTACCCAACACCGGGAAGGAAAGGTTAATACATTTGTTATCAACCTTAAGTTAACATTTCTCTAGATTATTTAAGAATGTTAAACAATTTGTATTGGCCACATTACATCTATTAAAGCTATATATCTCAATCAAGAAATATTATCAAAATCGAGTGCTTTCATGAAAAAAATACACCCTTAGAGAACCTTACACGTCTTCAGATTGTATTGTAATGTATAATACTTATGATTTATACAATAACACTTGATAGGCATATATTACACGGTGCTGATTTCTGCTAGGACAAAAATAAGTCCTCTATGGAAACAATTTAATGAAAATCGCTCTGAGATTTTCTAAGTTTTTTTATTGTTAAATTATATACATAAACAAATAACATTTAATTTACAAATATTTGAATCGGGAGCTTACCACCTGGGGATGAATAATAATGATGATAAATATATTTTTATAGCTCGTTAAGAAAACAAAGCACAAGGGTGCATGGAATTTTAACTGAAATTAGAAGATTAGCGTAACAATTAATTATGTGCAGTATGAGGTTATTGTGTTATTCATAACTTGTCTAGAACATCATTTGGACACTTATTCGCGTCTACATCTTTTATTTCATTTTATTGAAATCTCGATACAGGTTGAGGCCCAATTTCTTCATACGAGACATATCCAGAGAGTAAGTGTCCTGAATTTTTGTAGGTTACATTTTTTTTAATTTAAACAATAAAATTATATGGTTACCGTAGTACATATGTAAGTTATTTTTCGACATAGTCGCCATTCCTCTCAATGCAGTAGTTTCTCGCCAACCCCTCCGTCCACTTCTCCACCTCCTCCTTTACCTCCTCGTCGGTTGAAAACCTTTTCTCACCCATGTGCAGCTTCAGGGAGGTAAAGAGATAGTAATCTGAAAGTGCTAGGTCAGGGGAATGCGCGGGATGGTTCAGGACATCCCATTTAAACGACGCGAGCAGATCCTTCGTGGAGTTGGCCGTATGCGGTATGGCATTGTCGTGCAGCAGGCAGACTCCCTTTGTCAGCATGCCTCTCCTATTGTTCTGAATCACCCTCCGCAATTTTTTTAGGGTCTCACAGTATCTTGCAGAGTTGATGGTCTCCCCTTGAGGCATACTATATATTCAATTAAAATTATGCCTTGACAGTCCCAAAACACGGATGCCATGATTTTTTCGGCTGAAATTGTGGTTTTGAACTTTTTGACGGAGGGTGAAGAGGTGTGACGTGACCTTTTTTAAGCTCGCGATACCATTTGTACACACTTATACGATTCATAGCTTTATCACCATATGCAGTTTTCACCTCATTATAAACCTCGACCGGAGGTTTTCCCTTCCAAACGAGATAACGGATGACGCTGCGTATTTCGCACTTGGCGGGAGATTGGATTGACATTTTTCACGAAACGTGTTGTCGCGTCGACACTTCTCAACGTACTGACCTCGAACCGGTCTCGTTGCGGAGGGGAAGGGTCAGGCTATACGGAAATGTAGCCAACATGTCGAAAATAAAATCCATCCGGTCGTGAGAGCCTCAGTACACTTACTTTCTGGATACGCATAGTACATTAAAAGTGAAAATTTAAATATTTGATGTAAATATTAAAAGAAAAAAACTACAGTTAAAAAGCCTAACATGCTTACGTATGAAGTAATTGGGTTATATCAATAAAGTTTTTCAAGGAGTTTAATTCTTAATCGACCTATAGAAAATATCAATATTAAACAAATTTATTGAATCAAGTTATCTCATATCTGGGTGAGATGTGCTTTTTTATGTTTTGTTTCAGAACAGGGCACGAATAATAGTCTCACCTTCTGAATTAAAAATGATTGTCGGAATTTTTTTACAGAAATTTGTAGATAAGTATTTATAAAGTAAACCAGGAAGATTAACCAAAGATTTTGTTGAACGTTCGACATGAGATATCCGTTAGTTTTTTTTAGCATAAGTACAGAACAGTTTAAATTTTGTGGGACTTACTTTTCGTTGTCACCGGAACCAAACTTGGATCTCGGCAGGCTGGAATTGCAGGATTTGGAGTAGGGGTTGATATCCTGCCCCTGCTTGTGCTTTGCGGTCACATTGTTGAATTGAGCCACCTTGTCCTGAAGATAGGAATCCTGAAACAACAAAGAGACAACCGCTTAGAAGAGTAAATTTTGAAAGTAGATTATAGAGATTAAAAAATATTTTAATAACTTGTTAAGTTTTAAATATATGAACACAAAACTAACACAGCCATAGGGCACAGGTTCAAGGGCTGCAAGGATTGGAGATAGATAATGATAAATGTTCAGATTTACTGATGAATTGAACCATCTTGTCCTGTAGAGAGGAATCCTGAAACATAATAATTGAGTTGTTTGTACTCGTATATACGCATACAACTGACATAGGTATAAGCCAGTATTAAGAACTGCAGTGGGTATAGAAGAGTCAATAAGAGTGATTTCGAAGATGTATAACAAAAATAGGAACTAACCTAACTTACTCGTTTAAATAGGCTCAGGATGCGTAAAATATTTCTTAACATAAGAAAAATAGGAACTTATCTAACATACTCGTTTAAATAGGCTCAAGGTGCGTCAAATATTTCTTAACAGAAGAAAAATAGGAACTTATCTAACATACTCGTTTAAATAGGCTCAAGATGCGTCAAATATTTCTTAACAGAAGAAAAATAGGAACTTATCTAACATACTCGTTTAAATAGGCTCAGGATGCGTCAAATATTTCTTAACAGAAGAAAAATAGGAACTTATCTAACATACTCGTTTAAATAGGCTCAAGATGCGTCAAATATTTCTTAACAGAAGAAAAATAGGAACTTATCTAACGTACTCGTTTAAATAGGCTCAGGATGCGTCAAATATTTCTTAACAGAAGAAAAATAGGAACTTATCTAACATATTCGTTTAAATAGGCTCAGAATGCGTCAAATATTTCTTAACAGAAGAAAAATAGGAACTTATCTAACGTACTCGTTTAAATAGGCTCAAGATGCGTCAAATATTTCTTAACAGAAGAAAAATAGGAACTTCTCTAACATATTCGTTTAAATAGGCTCAGGATGCGTCAAATATTTCTTAACAGAAGAAAAATAGGAACTTATCTTACATATTCGTTTAAATAGGCTCAGGATGCGTCAAATATTTCTTAACAGAAGAAAAATTGGAACTTATCTTACATATTCGTTTAAATAGGCTCAGGATGCGTCAAATATTTCTTAACAGAAGAAAAATTGGAACTTATCTAACGTACTCGTTTAAATAGGCTCAGGATGCGTCAAATATTTCTTAACAGAAGAAAAATAGGAACTTATCTAACATATTCGTTTAAATAGGCTCAGGATGCGTCAAATATTTCTTAACAGAAGAAAAATTGGAACTTATCTAACTTATTCGTTTAAATAGGCTCAGGATGCGTCAAATATTTCTTAACAGAAAAAAATAGGAACTTATCTAGCATACTCGTTTAAATAGGCTCAAGATGCGTCAAATATTTCTTAACAGAAGAAAAATAGGAACTTATCTTACATATTCGTTTAAATAGGCTCAGGATGCGTCAAATATTTCTTAACAGAAGAAAAATAGGAACTTATCTTGCATATTCGTTTAAATAGGCTCAGGATGCGTCAAATATTTCTTAACAGAAGAAAAATAGGAACTTATCAAACATATTCGTTTAAATAGGCTCAGGATGCGTCAAATATTTCTTAACAGAAGAAAAATTGGAACTTATCTAACATATTCGTTTAAATAGGCTCAGGATGCGTCAAATATTTCTTAACAGAAGAAAAATAGGAACTTATCTAACATACTCGTTTAAATAGGCTCAAGATGCGTCAAATATTTCTTAACAGAAGAAAAATAGGAACTTATCTTACGTACTCGTTTAAATAGGCTCAGGATGCGTCAAATATTTCTTAACAGAAGAAAAAAATCTGGTTTTAGATATCGTTCCATCCACTGCTTTACTTATCTTCTTTATTCCTACCACACTCACAATATGAGTCGTTTAGTATCAAAAACAGCAATCTGTTAATTTTGCGTGAATTTAGTTCAAACCGAGGAAATTTCGTCACTTGTTTCAACTTCGACACAATTAATTTGTATTTGTGACAATTGTTTCAATTTTGTGTATATTATTTTAAATCTGTGATAGTTGTTTTAATGTTCAATTGTTTTAAAATAATGACAATGTTTTTGCTTAGCAATATTATTGTCGAACTGCTCAATATGGCAAAGTAAATTTTCTTCTTAGATTAAGCGCGTTAGAAAGCACTCATCAACATACTTAAGTGACTGAATATATATGTAACATACGTTTGTGTGTAAATACTCGTTTGTATACATATGCATTATTTTTTATTTTATATAATTTTTTAAAAATTTTTTTTTCCCTGTAATTTTTCTTCTTTTTTAATGTCTTGTATTTTTCAATGTAATTGGGCTAAGCCTGTTTTGAAAAAATAAATAAATAAATAAATAAAAAATGGCGAAATAATTGTTAAAAAAATTAATGACTTTTGAACTCTTAAAATTTCTTAAATGCCACCTTATCTATCGCCTATACAAAACGTGGGAAAATGCGGCTCATCGTTGGGTTAAGTGCAGCTCCCAACGTCTCTTATAAAAATATAGATACTTTCTTTCCCCATTACACTTGTATTTTCCGTTCTAAATGTTATAAGTGACAACAAATCATTTTGTGTTTTCTTTCTCATTTTAATATTTTCTTATATGTGTACGTTTGATACTTTATAAAGAAATTAAGATTTGTGTAGAATATGTAGTAAATTGGAATGAGTGTATTTAATACAACGTGAGAACGTGAGTATGGTGTGGCTCTTTATATGTATATACACGAGGGTCATCCAGAAAGTAAAGTTACAACATTTATGTAGAATCGAGGAATGCTTGTATTTAATTGAAATTCATAGGATACTTAACATATATATATAAAACTATTTTTTAACGTAATCGCCGTCGAGATCGAGACATTTCTGTAGTCGAGGCACCAGCTTTTGTATGCCAGTGTCACAGACCTCCGCCGCCAGCTCTTTCAGCCACTTCTTCACAGCTTCCTCGACCTCCCGATAGTTGAAAAATTGTTGAGGTGTAGTGACACACCCATGTCTCATCCTCCGTCACGATAAAGTCCAGAAAAGCTTCTCTCTTCTGTGCAAAACGATCCAAAAATTCACGCGCGGTGGTCACGCGATTTTGACGGTGCTCCGGTGTGAGCATTCTGGGCACCCATCTCGCACACAACTTCTTGTATCCAAGTTTTTCCGACACAATATTACCAAGGAAACTTTGAGAAATGTCAGGAAATTATTCGTAAAGGTTGTCAAGCGTCACACGGCGGTCATTTCGCACTTGTTCTTTAATTTTTTGCACAAGTTCGTCAGAAATCACTGCGTTGCCTCGTCGTATCAGTACGGCCTTCTCTGACCAACCAAACCCACTTCGTGACATGTTGTCACGAAGTGGGTTTGGTTGGTCAGATACACCACTACCATAAACTTCCACGAGCTTCTGATGGATATTCGCGGCGGTATTGTTCTGCAAAGTCAAAAAACTGATGACCGCGCGGGTCTCGCACGGACGAGAGTTGGCGGGAGCGCACGACGACCTCTCCATCGGAAGAATTTACTGTGAGTGAACCAAATGACCGACAAACACGCGGGACCAAACAAACTGACCGTTAGGATCCTATTTACACGCCAGGTGCACTATCTTTGAAACGAAAAAATTCCCCCGGCCTCAGGAGCCCTTGTAATCTTAGTTTCTGGATGATCCTCGTTTATATGAAAATCCAGAATGTGGCTCTCATTGACCTCACCCCTGGCCTTTACCATGCTTAAGTTTCGTGCAAGAATATTTGTGGTGTTTAAAACATCATAAAATATTATTCCACGAAAGAACAAATTATTTTCGTCCCCAGAACTGCTGACAACTGAGTTTGGAATATTCTACACAACGAGAGCTGCAAACGCATCTACACAAATGTTACAAAATGCACGTTAAAATAAAAAATAAAAAATTATACATCTAATTTTAAAAAATATGAGATTATCTTAATTTTAGAATAGTTGGCAAAATCATAGAATAATAAAAAAATATGTTTTCAAACATTTTTGAACATTTTATTTCAAACGAAGAAGGAAAAATCAATACCTTTAAAATCCGGCAGAGGGTTTAACATAAATGCACTGTTCATAAGGGTCACAAACCACAATAGAGTGTATCGCGATATAATATTTTTCAAAATGCATAATTACAATCAATCGCGATATTGATTATCAACAATGAACACAAGGACATAGTTCTTTATAAAAATAAGAGATTATTACTGGATTGTTGATTGAGAATATATAATAGTTCTTTATAAAAATGAGAGATTATTACTGGATTGTTGATTGAGAATATATAATACTTAATATATGTAATAGGAGAGCACAACTCTAAACCACTTGATCGTTGCACTTTAAAGTCTTTACTGATCCAAAACACCGTATGATCTGCCAAATTGCCCTTTATATGTTAGTGTTAGTGAATGCGTGATCCAGAAACAGGGATGTCCCAAATATAAATAATACGTTATAATTTCACATTGAAACACGGAGACACCTTTTAACGTACACTGCCATTAGTTTTAAAAATACGTACAAAGAATCTATACATATCACCACAACGTGTTATTTGCAGGGTAAGCGGAGAGAAAAGATCTCCATGCTTTTATATTAAAATATAATCAATTCATTTCCACAATATTATTTTATTTACGTTTTGCACTTTGCCTTCTGCAAATCCGTTACGAATTAATATCTACTAGATTCAACTATATTTGCCTCGGTTATGTCAATGCCAAAATATTTTTCGGATATATGGTTCTAGTAAAGACGATATTACAGTCTCTGATCTTGTTTTATCAAGTATATGATCTCGATTTATTAAGCATGTAACAACATTTGTTACATACTTGATAAAACGTCTGCCTTTCAGCCTGAGAGTTGAGTGTTCGTTTATTGTTAGAACACAGTTTTGTTATAAAGGATTCCAGCTTAGTTTTATTAAGCGTGTAACAACATTTGTTACATACTTGATAAAACGTCTGCCTTTCAGCCTGAGAGTTGAGTGTTCGTTTATTGTTGGAACACAGTTTTGTTATTAAGGATTCCAGCTTAGTTTTATTAAGCGTGTAACAACATTTGTTACATACTTGATAAAACGTCTGCCTTTCAGCCTGGGTGTTGAGTGTTCGTTTATTGTTGGAACACTGTTTTGTTATAAAGGATTCCAGCCTAGTTTTATTAAGCATGTAACAACATTTGTTACATACTTGATAAAACGTCTGCCTTTCAGCCTAGGGGTTGCGTGTTCGTTTATTGTTAGAACCCAGTTTTGTTATAAAGAATTTCAGCCTAGTTTTCATATCTTCTTTGACATATTCCTGATGACCCTGTGATAATAAACTTGTCACATTATTACTGTGTACAGCAAAAATGTGATACTTTCACTGCGTCTACGATAATTTTTTTTTTCAAATAGGGTTTAAGTTTGTTTTATTTTTATTTTATCTAAGTATCTTTAAGATCTTTCTGATTGGTTAGAAAATATTTTCATACGGCAATAAAATGTAATACTATAGTATATAAGGTGGATTATTTTATTAATTCATATGACGTAAATCAATATTTCTGAATAAGCGTTGGATAAGTTGAAGAACCTGACTCATATTGAATTTGGCCTTAGTTATCAAGTCATTGAAGTAGGCAAGAACCTCGAGTTCGTCATCGTACGTGTTGGTTATACTACCGCAAGAGAAATACATCAACAATACCTCCCTACTATCATCATAATGTGAGGGCCTAGCGTGATAAAAATTTGCCGATGGATTGGATGTAGAGGTAGTGTTTTATAGTTATGGCATATAACCGCCAATAGGTAATTAATTTAGAGTAACCATTAAAAGACAATGCGCTCAAATACCAAAACAAACTTTTAACGATGTTTTCATTTCCACGTTATCAGCATTGCATAGATTAGAATAGTTAGAACTGTTTCTAGTTATCATAAATACAATGGGCCGAGAAAACGTATAGAAGCAGCAACTACTAAAACTCGATGCCCTTTATTTTATTTATATAAGATTTTTAAAGGCTTTTTGCTTTACTGAGGACATTTACCAGGGAACAATAAGTTGATGTTTTTTTACGATTGTTGACCATACAATACCTCATTGTGAGCTTGTATCAACTTGACTTACAGTGAGACTCAATTAAATGTATGTATCGTATGAGTCAAACCCCGCATACTTTATCATTCCAGACTTACCAAAAAGTCTATCCCCCAATGTCACATATAATCGCCAAAAACACATCACCTTAAAAATGTTTTACAAGTTATCGTTCTTGTAAGCCCAAGCACTCAAACTCTTGTTGCAATAACAACCATGCTCTAATCCACTGCCTGATTTTTTTTAACCTTTTTGCCTTTATTGAATTCTGATCCCATTGTTTGTCACGGGATCTAAATAGGCATATTGACTTGAGGCAAAAGATGTGTGAAACTCGTGGTATGGTGAATATTATATAGAGTACAATAGTATAATTATTATATATTTGTATTACGAGTATAATAAAATACACTTTGAAATGAAAAGAAATTATAAACATCTTCCAAGCCACTGAGCATTGAAAGTAACAGTTCTTGATATTCAGATTTTGTGGAAACTTATGTTGATAAGTTTCCACAAAATCTGTTGATAAACAAAATTGCGAAACTAATTGTAGACTAAAATGACCTACCCTTTATTAACTTTCATAGGTATCTCTGGTGGTAACAACAACAATCCCACTTTTTTCCCACTTTGTGTTGTACATTTTATTACACTCGTCACGGATAATGAACATTTTTTCAATCATTCAATCACGGTTAACAAACGAACCTGCATCCAAGTCAAGTCAACATTAGACAGAACGGAAAATGGAAAAGTGGCATCCCTGTTATAACGCGAGGGCTGCAAACTGAATGTTGGAGTATCAGACAAGGTGTGTAGCACAGAGGGAGAGTGGAGGAATAATACGAACCCTCATATGTGATGAAAGTATTGTTTTTGGACCTTATTGATCGTGTTTTGTAAATGATAAAATCACTGGAAATCCACAATAATGTATCGTAAATGGCAAAATGCTCTCGCTTGGTTGTGAGTCAATGCAAGGAATCAAGACTCGTGTTTTATAAAAATATTTAGAATTGACAGCTGTCAAATGAAATTGAAACAAAAATAAGAATTCCTGAAACACGTTTTAAATACAGAATACTTTTAGAAATTAAAGAATTTATTTATAAAAAAAAACAAAACTTTATTATTAATACAATTTAGTACTATATTAATAATGGTTTTCAAAAATGCCAAAACTGCATATTCAAAACATGTTGCAGAGCATTTAAATTTTTTTCAATACAACAACTGTCACTTTTTGATTATTAGGAATTTGTGTTACTTTTTCAGACTTTTTAATTGGCGTCGTTTCATTCCCATACATCAAAATTGATATTTTAATACCATCCAGTTAAATAACATATATTTAATGCACCGTTTACTTTGTTTTTGGTCGCTACACGTCGTTCGATATCACTCGTAATTTTTCCACTATCTGAAACAATACTTTCTCAATAGCGGAGTTTCTTAACTTGCTCTTGTCTTTTATTGCCAATACATATCACATGTATAAACGTTTCACACTTTTCAACTACCAGAACTTTTAATATGTTGTTTATAGTTAAGGCATTAACATTGTGGAGGCTTAAAGACATTGTAATTTGTTTTTATCAAACACTGTTAATTCCACTTTTTTGTAACGGTATAACCCTACCGGTTTCAAGGTGCACACCTCATCTTCAAGGAAGCACAAACAAGACTAAATGCTGTTCGAACTGGTACCGATATACACGCTTCAACTGTTGGGGGCTGAGGGGTGAGGGAGGCATGGGACGATTTCGGCCAAGAGCGGAGAGATTTTTGGGATATAACTGTTCGCCAGATGTTCGGAACGATGTACTGACTTAGAAATTTCTAGGGCCTCTAATCTGTCCAATTTATTTCCGTTACTACTGATAAGGCCCTAGAAATTTCTAAGTCAGTACATCGATCTGAACATTAATCATCAAAATCGATATTTTGCTCGGAGTGTCGGTCCGATTTTCGGACACCTTACTCCGTCATCGGGTGTGTAGAACGGACTTGGGATTTTTTTTTTTGATAATTTAGGGGGGTGTTAGAAAATTTTTTAGAGTGGAGGGATAGGATTTGGTATATACGAGTACATTAAAGTTATAGATACATATAGGTTACATATTAATATACTTATATTTTATATGTCACGAGCGTTGGTAAATATGAATACAGAGAGAGAACTCTTCTTGTCCCCCCCCCCTATCGATCCGAACATCTGGTGAACAGTTATATCCCAAAAATCTCTCCGCTCTTGGCCGAAATCGTCCCATGCCTCCCTCACCCCTCAGCCCCCAACCATTGAAGGCGTGTATATCGGTACCAGTTTGAACATCATTTAGTCTTGTTTGTGCTCCCTTGAAGATGGGGTGAAAGCCTTGAAACCAGTAGGGTTATACCGTTACAAAAAAGTGGAATAAAAAGTGTTTGGTAAAAATAAATTACAAACTTTTAATTTAGCAACATTTAATCAACTTCATTCATGCTACACGACTACATTATTCTGAATAATGTAATATAATAAATAAAATGATTATTTAAAACACTTCAATAATTATTAACAATCAATACAAGATGCAAAATCAAACGCGTATTCATAACTTGTCTAGTAGTGTGAACCTTTGATGTTCTTTCTACATAAACAAATTAATTTAAAGCTTATCTGGTGAGGAAGCGCCCGTTTAAAAGAATGTTTTAAAAATATTTACACTATTTTTATCAATTCTGAAACCGGAATCCCAGATTCCGCTATGGTTTGATTCCACATGTGGGTTATAACCGATTGTAGTGCCATCTATCTGGTGCCACTAAAAACAATTCCACTAGCTAAAGGTGGGTATACAAGATTCATGTTTATTTATGAGTATGAATTATTAAATAAATATTTTAATCATGTTTTTGTTATAATTGAATGCTACGACTCTTTTTAAAATTTAATAATTAAGTATATTAAACGTCGGCTTAAGGCACATAATCTTGGAATTTTACAGTTTTGAGATCCGACAACCAAATGGGGTGGATGTCAAGTGGTTTGATCGAGTAACAAATGAGATGTTTCCTATAAGGTATATGTTATGACCATCAAAATATAGGTAGATCGGTTGATGTAATTTGGTCATGTACATATAAAAAATAAGGCAGTGATCAGTCTTATATGTGCAAAAATATAAATGATTAAATTAAATTGAATAGAAATCTATTGCACTGAGTATTATTTTCCTGCTTTAAATTTGATTCTATGCGATGTTTGGCACAAACGAAATGCAAACAGTAAAAGTCTTATTAATTCCTTGAGTGTAATTTTTTAAATTTTATCACAAATAATAAACGTACTAGAAATTTTCAGAAAATTTCAGAAGTTTCATGGCGCCATCCATGAGACAGTCTATGTATTATTATGAACTTTCCACAGGGTAAAAAATGCATATTGCACTTTGGTTCGGATTTATGGTTCGGATCTATGGTTATTATTTCCTCAATAGCTAAATATTTTATGTTTCTACAATAGTTTAACCATTATAGTGCGGAAAATCTATATATAGACGTTTTATAGTATTAAAAAAATGTCCAGCAGAAAAATGGCTACGAACAATTAACATTTTGCCCTCAATTTTTTTGTGTTGCTGCTCTTAATTAAAAAAAAAAAAAAGAATGTCTACGTTATTTTTTTCCAAACATAAATGATAAATTTTAATGTAGTTTCTTGAATCTTCGAAATGACTTTAATAATAGACCTCTACTAAATATGTTTCCCATTTGAAATCTATCCCCCTAGACATCCAGGCCCTGGTCTACCCGTAAGATTATTTTTTCCCCACCCCATTAACCATTGAATCACAACTCTCTCCACTTCTCTCCCCCTACCTGATTCCTCTTATAATATTAACACTTGCAGAAGAAATATATTGTGAACAATTAAGTTTATCTCCACCTGACGGTTAAGACGGAGGTCTTCGAAACCGGTAGTAAACCCAAAATAAACCAGTGGTGAACACAAAAATGTAAAATAAGTGGGTTTTTTTTATTCCTGTTTGCATAAAACATGGCACCACTTAGTTAAACTAAAGTATTTTCGTTGATTTAAATTTGACTATATGTCTCTGTGTTGGATAGATCAAGTCAAGACTACGGCAGGGTTTTATTCCTGTTTGCATAAAACATGTCACCACTTAGTTAAACTAAAGTATTTTCGTTGATTTAACTTTGACTATATGTCTCTGTGTTGGATAGATCAAGTCAAGACTATGGCAGGTTTTTATTCCTGTTTGCATAAAACATGGCACCACTTAGTTAAACTAAAGTATTTTCGTTGATTTAACTTTGACTATATGTCTCTGTGTTGGATAGATCAAGTCAAGACTATGGCAGGTTTTTATTCCTGTTTGCATAAAACATGGCACCACTTAGTTAAACTAAAGTATTTTAGTTGATTTAACTTTGACTATATGTCTCTGTGTTGGATAGATCAAGTCAAGACTACGACAGGTTTTTATTCCTGTTTGCATAAAACATGGCACCACTTAGCTAAACTAAAGTATTTTCGTTGATTTAACTTTGACTATATGTCTCTGTGTTGGATAGATCAAGTCAAGACTATGGCAGGTTTTTATTCCTGTTTGCATAAAACATGGCACCACTTAGTTAAACTAAAGTATTTTAGTTGATTTAACTTTAACTATATGTCTCTGTGTTGGATAGATCAAGTCAAGACTACGACAGGTTATTATTCCTGTTTGCATAAAACATGGCACCACTTAGCTAAACTAAAGTATTTTCGTTGATTTAACTTTGACTATATGTCTCTGTGTTGGATAGATCAAGTCAAGACTACGGCAGGTTTTTATTCCTGTTTGCATAAAACATGGCACCACTTAGTTAAACTTAAGTATTTTCGTTGATTTAACTTTAACTATATGTCTCTGTGTTGGATAGATCAAGTCAATACTACGGCAGGTTTTTATTCCTGTTTGCATAAAACATGGCACCACTTAGTTAAACTAAAGTATTTTCGTTGATTTAACTTTGACTATATGTCTCTGTGTTGGATAGATCAAGTCAAGACTACGGCAGGTTTTTATTCCTGTTTGCATAAAACATAGCACCACTTAGTTATGTAAACTAAAGTATTTTCGTTGATTTAACTTTGACTTTATGTCTCTGTGTTGGATATATCAAATCAAGACTACGGCAGGTTTTTCAAAAATATTTGGCCAATTCTAGGAGTAACTAGGTAAAGGTCGTGGTCAATGTTGGAGCTTTTAATGGATATCATAATAATGCAAGGAATAACTAAGAAATTTTATATTTGTATTTTAAAAGGTAAATTTTCAGTTTATTAAAAAGGACTGCCTTCGGGTGACTTCACCCTATTTCAAGGTCAGTGTGACATGGGGGAAGTATAAAAATCAATAAAGGAAGACGTTTAAGTACATGCACCTCCCCCAATTATATTATTATTGGTCTGCTCGAGAACCGAGGGAATGCGTTTCTGCTTTGGGCGTGGCTAAATTTTGATGAATGAACACTGTTGCTAACGATTGGATATATAAAAAATAATTTTCTGTTTCAGTTCCAAGGGATTAGGACGTTTTATATCAACCTATAAAACAATCTTCATATTATTTTGAATACATGGGACATTGAAATTAATGTTATCTGGAGATTTAAGATATCACGATCTAGGATGAATTATAGAAAAATATGTGGGATTTTCTTTATCAATTCAATTTATTTTAGGACCAATCTTAATACGAGTATATCAATATATTTTCATTATTTAATTTATAAGATGAATCATAGAAAAACATGTGGGATTCTCCTTATCAATTCAATATATTTTAGGACCAATCTTAATACGAGTATATCAATATATTTTTATTATTTATTGTAATTTATAAGATGAATTGTAGAAAAAACGTGTGGGATTCTCCTTATCAAATCGATATATTTTAGGACCAATCTTAATATATCAATATTTTTTTATTATTTAATTTATGAGATGAATTGTAGAATAACATATGAGATTCTCCTTATCAATTCAGTATATTTTAGGACCAATATTAATATATGAATATTTTTTTATTATTTAATTTATAAGATGAATTGTAGAAAAACATGTGGGATTCTCCTTATCAAATCGATATATTTTAGGACCAATCTTAATATATCAATATTTTTTTATTATTTAATTTATAAGATGAATTGTAGAAAAACATGTGGGATTCTCCTTATCAAATCGATATATTTTAGGACCAATCTTAATATATCAATATTTTTTTATTATTTAATTTATAAGATGAATTGTAGAATAACATATGAGATTCTCCTTCTCAATTCAGTATATTTTAGGACCAATATTAATATATGAATATTTTTTTATTATTTAATTTATAAGATGAATTGTAGAAAAACATGTGGGATTCTCCTTATCAATTCGATTTATTTTAGGACCAATCTTAATATATCAATATTTTTTTGTTATTTAATTTATAAGATGAATTGTAGAATAACATATGAGATTCTCCTTATCAATTCAGTATATTTTAGGACCAATATTAATATATGAAAAAAATTTTATTATTTAATTTATAAGATGAATTGTAGAAAAACATGTGGGATTCTCCTTATCAAATCGATATATTTTAGGACCAATCTTAATATATCAATATTTTTTTATTATTTAATTTATAAGATGAATTGTAGAATAACATATGAGATTCTCCTTATCAATTCAGTATATTTTAGGACCAATATTAATATATGAATATTTTTTTATTATTTAATTTATAAGATGAATTGTAGAAAAACATGTGGGATTCTCCTTATCAATTCGATTTATTTTAGGACCAATCTGATTATATCAATATTTTTTTATTATTTAATTTATAAGATGAATTGAAGAATAACATATGAGATTCTCCTTATCAATTCAGTATATTTTAGGACCAATATTAATATATGAATATTTTTTTATTATTTAATTTATAAGATGAATTGTAAAAAAACATGTGGGATTCTCCTTATCAATTCGATTTATTTTAGGACCAATCTTAATATATCAATATTTTTTTATTATTTAATTTATAAGATGAATTGTAGAATAACATGTGAGATTCTCCTTATCAATTCAGTATATTTTAGGACCAATATTAATATATCAATATTTTTTTATTATTTAATTTATTAAATGAATCATAGAAAAACGTGTGGGATTCTCCTTATCAATTCAATATATTTTAGGACCAATCTTAATATATGAATGTTTTTTTATTATTTAATTTATAAGATGAATCATAGAAAAATATGTGGGATTCTCATTATCAATTCAACATATTTTAAGACCAATCTTAATATATAAATATTTTTTTATTATTTAATTTATAAGATGAATTGTAGAATAACATATGAGATTTTCCTTATCAATTCAGTATATTTTAGGACCAATATTAATAAATGAATATGTTTTTATTATTTAATTTATAAGATGAATTGTAGAAAAACATGTGGGATTCTCCTTATCAATTCGATTTATTTTAGGACCAATCTTAATATATCAATATTTATTTATTATTTAATTTATAAGATGAATTGTAGAATAACATGTGAGATTCTCTTTATCAATTCAGTATATTTTAGGACCAATATTAATATATCAATATTTTTTTATTATTTAATTTATTAAATGAATCATAGAAAAACGTGTGGGATTCTCCTTATCAATTCAATATATTTTAGGACCAATCTTAATATATGAATGTTTTTTTATTATTTAATTTATAAGATGAATCATAGAAAAATATGTGGGATTCTCCTTATCAATTCAATATATTTTAGGACCAATCTTAATATATGAATGTTTTTTTATTATTTAACTTATAAGATGAATCATAGAAAAACATGTGGGATTCTCCTTATCAGTTCAATATATTTTAGGACCAATCTTAATATACCAACATTTTTTTTATTATTTAATTTATAAGATGAATTGTACAAAAACATGTGGGATTCTCCTTATCAATTCAATATATTTTAGGACCAATCTTAATATATGAATGTTTTTTTATTATTTAATTAATAAGATGAATCATAGAAAAACATGTGGGATTCTCCTTATCAATTCAATATATTTTAGGACCAATCTTAATATACCAATATTTTTTTTATTATTTAAATTATAAGATGAATTGAACAAAAACATGTGGGATTCTCCTTATCAATTCAATATATTTTAGGACCAATCTTAATATATGAATGTTTTTTTATTATTTAATTTATAAGATGAATCATAGAAAAACATGTAGGATTCTCCTTATCAATTCAATATATTTTAGGACCAATCTTAATATATCAATATTTTTTTATTATTTAATTTATAAGATGAATTGTAGAATAACATGTGAGATTCTCCTTATCAATTCAGTATATTTAAGGACCAATATTAATATAGCAATATTTTTTTATTATTTAATTTATTAAATGAATCATAGAAAAACGTGTGGGATTCTCCTTATCAATTCAATATATTTTAGGACCAATCTATTAAGATTGATTAATATATGAATGTTTTTTTATTATTTAATTTATAAGATGAATCATAGAAAAATATGTGGGATTCTCCTTATCAATTCAATATATTTTAGGACCAATCTTAATATATGAATGTTTTTTTATTATTTAACTTATAAGATGAATCATAGAAAAACATGTGGGATTCTCCTTATCAATTCAATATATTTTAGGACCAATCTTAATATACCAATATTTTTTTTATTATTTAATTTATAAGATGAATTGTACAAAAACATGTGGGATTCTCCTTATCAATTCAATATATTTTAGGACCAATCTTAATATATCAATATTTTTTTATTATTTAATTTATAAGATGAATTGTAGAAAAACATGTGGGATTCTCCTTATCAATTCAATATATTTTAGGACCAATCTTGTTATATCAATATTTTTTTATTATTTAATTAATAAGATGAATTGTAGAAAAACATGTGAGATTCTCCTTATCAATTCAGTATATTTTAGGACCAATATTAACATGTCAATATTTTTTTATTATTTAATTTATTAGATGAATCATAGAAAAACGTGTGGGATTCTCCTTATCAATTCAAATATTTTAGGACCAATCTTAACATATCAATATTTTTTTATTATTTGATTTATTAGATGAATCATAGAAAAAGTGTGGGATTCTCCTTATCAATTCGATTTATTTTAGGACCAATCTTAATATATCAATATTTTTTATTATTTAATTTATAAGATGAATTGTAGAAAAAACAAATGGGATTCTCCTTATAAATTCAATATATTGTATTATATTTTAGGACCAATCTTAATATATATAAATATTTATTTATTATTTAATTTATTAAATGAATCAGAAAAACGTGTGGGATTCTCCTTATCAATTCAATATATTTTAAGACTAATCTTAATATATGAATGTTTTTTTATTATTTAATTTATAAGATGAATCATAGCAAAACATGTGGAATATTCCTTATCAATTCAATATATTTTAGGACCAATCTTAATATATGAATGTTTTTTTATTATTTAATTTATAAGATGAATCATAGGAAAACATGTGGGATTCTCCTTATCAATTCAATATATTTTAGGACCAATCTTGTTATATCAATATTTTTTTATTATTTAATTTATAAGATGAATTGAAAAAAAAAACGGGTGGGATTCTGCTTATCAATTCAAAATATTTTAGGACCAATCTTAATATATCAATATTTTTTTTATTATTTACTGTAATTTAAAAGATGAATTGTAGAAAAACATGTGGGATTCTCCTTATCAATTCAATATATTTTAGAACCAATCTTAATATGTATATCAATATTTTTTTATTATTTAATTTATTGATTTTTTTTGCGTAACACTATTTGAATATTTCACTTTATCTCCGTATTCTAAATCATTTTGGTAAATTCCCTAATCTAGAGACATCGACCTATTGACTTCATAATATTTTATTTTGAGTTAGCCATACTTCATGTCATCACACATTTTTCAAAATAACCTTTATCTTATAGAAGATTCTATAGCTTAAAACTCTACAGTGCATATAGATGCAAATTTGCATCATGATAATAAAAAAATATGATAAATGCAAGACCATATTTTGGGAATAAAATACACTAATATCATATGGTACAACTATCTCTCTTGTAGACTATTTTCAAAAAAAATAATTAAAAAGGCATTTGTACATCAAAAAAATGATTTTTAATTCTGACAGTTGGAGGAATGGTGGATTTAACTTTTTACTGCATTTCAAGAATTAATTAAACCCTAATTAAAGTGTCTTAGAAGCTAAAAAATAAGAACGATTCAGGTATGTTTTATTTATTTACACAATATTTTCATGTAAAAACTTATAATATGCATGTTAAAAATCAATAAAATATGTGTGAAGCAAATTTCTATCATCGTGCATTTTTTCAATAAAAAAAACACTAAAATATGTTTTTGATTCTTTTCATTATTTTTCCCGTTGTAAAGGTTACTTTTCCTTTGCCGAGTACAAATTTCATGAAAATCCCTGATGTCATGCATTGTAGGGTTAAAATAATGTGTCACATTGTTTGGGTATTTTGACTAGATAACTTTCATTTTTACAAAAATAAATATATATTTAAATAACACACCTTAATCGCTCCCTGGGTGTGACTGGTTATATTTTCAGCTGAAAAAAAAAGCAAAATACCAATAAATATTAATAAAAATTACGTTTAAATAAAAAATATATACTCAGAATTTCTTTGATTTGTAAATACATTATTCAGTAGTATGTACTATCTATTCTGAAAATGCAAAGAACTTTAATTTATAACTCAAGATTTTATAAATCATAAGTATTAGAATAAATAAGTAAATAGTGAGTTCTTATAAATAAGTAAGTAGTGAGTTCATGTCAATTAATGTTTCTGATTAAATAAAGTGCAGCGTCAGTAAATTTGAATAGACCTGTTCTACTGAACGCTTATTTATTCTATTATCCCCAGTACTGACCCGAGCTGGATATTCCAGTGTTTCTACAATAAATTCTAATAAATAATCCTGGAAAGTTATTTATTTTATATGAATAATGCATAAATAAAATATTTTTTCTTATTTCGTTTCATTTACAAATACTTTGAAAACTATCTGCAAAATAGAGGTTATAATTACATGTTAACCTTTCCTTCCCTGTGTTGGGTATCTTCTACACGTTGCTTCTAATAACCATCAATATCTCTATAAATATAATAAATACAAGGTTAAGATTTTAGGTATTCTTCCATAATATATTTACGCATTGATTAAAAAAATACGTTCTAGGAGATATAGATAAATTAAAATGGTGGCTTGTTTTTTTTTTAATACTAAGAACATAGTTAGTAATGCCAACAACGGAGATATAAACATATAATCAGAAATTGACTATTTACAAGTTAAAAACAAAGCATATGTTTATATTGAGAAGAATGTTTTTTCTAGTCTGTGTACTGAATAACACTGGAAAAGAGAAAAAATAAATTCATATACGAGTATATCTTCTATAATGCAGTTATTAGTCCAAAATCTTTCTCGGAACATTTGTAGTATTATTTTGTTTCCATAAAAACACATCAACAATATCTTTGGTTACGTACTCGTTAATGACTAAATAATCTGGAATTTTAAACTCAGTCCACGTCAGCAAAGTTATGCGGTTTTCATGTTTATTCCACGCTTCTCATGTACACTGGTGCATTCGAAATGCAGTCTACTTGCAGCAAGTTTATCCGGATGAAAGAAACTGAAGGAGGTTTGCTGCATCTGAATTCTGCAATCAAAACGAAATTCAACATTTTACTTGAGACTTGGCAATTATGGTTTGTTTCTCAGGAACAAAGAATGAAAAATACGCGATTGTCATCAGTAATCATCGTATTAAAGTGTTTATCTAATTTATTTTGTCTATTGATGCGTAAACTCGACTTAAATAAAAAAATCTGTTTAATATTTGTTATTGTAAAGGTCGAAAACAAATTCGCATTTAAACGCGGCGAGTGCCTCGTCCTGACGATAGGTGAATAGTATGCGGGAAGCGCGACACTATATTCGCATCTCACTCTTGCATCTAGACTGAATTGCGAGGAGCTGAATTGTCTCAACGTCGCAAGCATAAGCGTAAGCGCCGGGGTATGCGACTGACGTTCCGCGCCACTAGTAGCTTCTAGGCTTGCAAATAGGTTAGACGTACGCCCGTTCCGTGAGCGTTGCCAGATGGTTTTTTAATGTTTTCAGCAAATAAATCTCAATAATTATAATTTTTAACTTCAATTATAATTAATTAAGGGGATTATCTATGAATGTTCTTATTTTTCCGATTTAAAATCGCTTATTTTTTATTGCGTACTCACTAACCAACACCGGAGCACGCGTATTATTTTTATAACCGTAAGGGAAGGGTTAAAACGTGATTTGCTGTAATTATAACCTCTAAGTCAAACGTCTGATTGTTAATCGTTTAGCCATACCTACGCTTGTTGAAAAATCTGTTTTCTCTGGTTAAAGTCATTTATAAAATTATCTTTTAAATTTTTACCCATGACAAAAAATATGTAACTTTTGTACATACTCGTACATAGAGATTACCCCGCCATGCACCTTACACTATGTAATTTAAACGATCTCCATACTTTTCTATCCAAACATGTATATTTGGTTCTTCTACAAGTATGTAAAAGGTAAGTCAAAAAGTTTTGAAAGCGACATCTATGGAACAGTAGAAAAACCAAAATTTTAAACCATTTTAATATTTCATTATTCATAAGAACGTACTCAAAATTTCATTTCGATCTGTCAATTCATTCTTTGTTTACAAGCCATTTGAAGTTGACGTGTCAGTATATTTTTTAACAATGGAAAAATCCGAATATCGTGCAGTGATTAAATTCTTTGTTTTGGAAGGTTTATCGGCTACTGAGATCCATGCAAAGATGGTGAAAGTATTGTATTAAAGGAGTCTTCTCCTTCATTTCCAACCGTTCACCGATGGGTTTTGGAGTTTAAGCGTGGCCGTACAAGCGTTGAAGACGATCCACGCTCAGGACGTCCAAAAAGTGCATCAACACCAGAAATCATAGCGAAAATACAGGATATGGTTTTTGAAAATCATCGATCGACTGTGGATGTGATAGCTGACACCGTAGGCATCTCACATGGAACAACATGGCATATTTTGGCTGAAGTTTTGGGTTTCAAAAAACTGTGTGCACAATGGGTGCCGCATTTGCTAACAATGCATCAAAAACACGTTCGAATGCGACTTTCTGAGCAACATTTGGAGCAATTTCGAAAGGATAAAAAGGATTTTCTGCGTCGATTCATCACTATGGATGAGATTTGGGTCTACCACCATGATCCTGAATCAAAACAAGAGGCTAAGGAGTGGCGTGAACCGGGCACTTTGGCTCCGAAGCGAGTTCGTGTCCAGAAATCGACTAGAAGGTGTTAGCGTCAGTTTATTGGGATGCAAAAGGAATTTTATAGATAGATTATCTCCAAACTGGTAAGACAATCAACTCTGATTATTATTGTGACCTTTTGGACCAGTTGGATGAAAAAATTGTGAAAAAAGATCCGGTTTGCAGAAGAAAAAAATAATTTTTCATCAAGACAATGCACCTGCTCACACAGCTTAAAAAACCATCGCAAAAATCAGTGAATTTGGGTACGAATTGTTGCAGCATCCACCCTATTCGCCAGATTTAGCTCCCTCTGACTTCTGGCTGTTCTCACACCTCAAAAAATTCCTTCGTGGAAAGCATTTTTCATCAAACGAAGAGGTTATAGCCGTCGTAGAGGAGTATTTTGCAGGCCTTCCAGAAAGTCACTTCCGTGATGGGACAACAAAGTTGGAAGATCGTTGGACCAAGTGTATTGATCTTATGGGAGACTATACTGAGCAATAAAAGCGATTTCCCCCCAAAAAAAATGTATTTTCATTTCCTTTTCAAATTTTTTTGACTAACCAGTATCTCGTCATTCTTTTATAATAATCGTACTTCTTACTTTACCTTTTATCAAAATCGGTTCACCTTATTCCAACAAAATTTTCTTCTCATACTATACACTTTCATAATCCCTTAGTATGTAGTTATATTTTACACTAAACTTTTTTTTTTTGAAAATCTGTTTTATCAAACACTGTTCATTCCACTTCATGTTATTGTATAGCCCTAACGGTTTCAAGGTTTTCCCCTCATCATCAAGGGATCACAAACAAGACTGAATTCTGTTCGGACTGGTACCAACGTACACACTTCTAACTGTACATATTTGAGTTGAAGATTGAGGGTAGAGGGAAGCAGGAGAAAACATTAGCGAGCAGTGGCGAGATTCTGTGAATATATGTGTTTGTTAGATGTTCACCCTGATGCACTGACTCAGAAATTTCTAGGGCCTCTAATATGTCCAATTTATTTCCATTACTACTGATATGTGAGAACTTAGCATCATCGATAGAAAATGTGCGATTTTCACTGTGACAATGATTAGCCATTTCTGAATAAATTAGAGGATTCGTTAAAGCGAAATTGTGTTCACGAAATTATTTTTCAAATGATGTTCCTGCCTTTTCTATATAAAAATTATCACAGTCAGCACATAACAGTTTATACACACTACTGAGACTAAGTATTCCATTTTTGCCTTTCCCGTTAAGTACGAGTAAGAGTTTCCGGAGATTAAAATATGTGAATAAGAATTTGTGCTCCCCTAATGATAAGGTTAAAACCTTGAAACCAGTAGGGGTATACCGTTATATAAAGTGGAATAAACAGTGTTTGATAAAACACAGTACAATATACTTAAACCTCCACAATGTTAACGCCTTTACTATAAAAATTATGATAAGAAGTATATTTTAAAAAAGTGAAAAGTATATTTTAAAAAAAGTTCAAATTCCTTAATCAGGCAAACTTGAAAAGAAGATAGTACCCTAACTATGAATGGGTATTTGTTTGTATTTTAAGATTTTTTAAATTCTGTTTTGATAAAAATCACAATATTTTGATAAAAATCAAAACCTTTTACAGAAATCACAATAGCTACGGTAAATATAATATATTGAGCTTTGAATGTTCAACAATCACTGTTGATAACCCCAGTTCAAATAATTTCCATTCATAATTAGGTATATTAGGGGTTGTATGTTATGCGTACTCGTACTTTCAAGGGTTTTGGATTATTTTAGTATTTTTTACCAATTGAACATATCTGTTCAACAGATTTTTTTCCTTATTCATACCATTTAGTAATTTAATTCTAAAACAATTACTTAACCAAATACTCAACAAAGTTTTTTTTTAATTGATTGAATAATTTTGCCAGCTTAGCGGTACTCTGATGATGAATAGGGATGCAGAGATTTATTTTAGACTAATGTTCTTATTTCTTAAATAAAATCATGTCAAACTCGCAATTTTCTTAAGGGTCTAAATTTAACTATTTCATGCAAATTAACTATATTCTGAATCCAGCTACTATAATATGAAAAGAGATATGTTCTACGAACTCATTTTAGAATTAGGATACCTGCAAACTTTTGGAGTATGTTGTAAATGTTATTAACCATAAATTTCTTGGAAAAATTAAAGAGAAATATTTGCTTGATGTCGATTCCTTTGACAAGATGATATTCCGTAAATATCGACGGTTTTGGGGAATACACATTTGAGAACTATCATGCTTAGCAACGTAGAAGGACACATTCCGGTGATCATATTTTGTCGCGTTTATGTGTGAGATATTTCAGAGAAAAGCATTTTAACGGAAGCGTTGTATCAATATTCATATACAGTATTGAAACAAAATATGTTAATAAACGGTTTTGCAACAGTTAGTTAAAACTGTTTTTGAAATGAAACTTCTACAGGCGCGGTAAGGCAAATTGGCCTGAACATCACGAAAAGTGAGACAATGTATTATATTATTGTTTTATTACTATTTAATATTTCATTTTTTAATAAATTATTATTCATTATTTTAATATTAATAATTATTTATTATTAATTTTATTTTAATATTATTAAGTGTATTATATTATTGATAAAATACTTATTTATTACTAAAATTCTAATTAATTATTATTAAAAATTAAAGAAATTATATTTGTTGTTATATATTTATTTTATATTAATATGTTTAATGATTATTAATTTTATTTTATATTTTATTATTTTATTTTATTTAATGTTTATTTATTGTAATTTATAATTTTTATTTAAAATAAAATTATAATAATATGTATATTAGTATGTTATTATAATATTAATATTTATATTATAATTAATTAATGATAAAGTATAACAATATTATTAATAATATATTATAACACAATAAAAATTTTGTAATAATAAATAAATAACTAATTTAATAATTAATAATAACATAAAAATATTTATACAATATTATACATTTAATATTAAAAAATATATTATATATTTAATATTATTAAGTTTTTTTTTATTAAACAAAGTTAAATATTGTACAAACATTTGTCAAGGCTATACCTATGTACACATTTATTGCTTAACTAATCTTAATTATACGTTATAATTTATGAACTTACTTAATCTTATTTTCCTACATGTCCTTTAATTTTATTTTTTACAATCTTAACGTATGATTTCTTAGAAATAATTAACACCTACATACTACTTATAACTAGATAACAATTCTCACACTAATTATTTAGCAAGAACAAGTCCACTCGTTCAGGCTACTTGTATTCCATCACATTCACTCAGACCTCGGTCGTCCCAGCTAATACTGTAGGTGGACTAGTCAGGCAACAGATAATGCTTCGGGAGCTTGTGCTTATAACGGAAGGGTAGGTCGGATTTACTCTCGTAAGCCCCCAGGGCAGCGACTAAGGGATTGCTGTGATTTTGTTGACTTTTATAGAACTTCACGGTCCAAGCGAGGATGTGGTGTTGTAGAGTTTTTTCTCGCTGTTCGGCTTGAAGTCCTGGGATGTTTGTTCTGATAATAAAAAAATAAAATAAACTCTGCTTCTGAACAAAGGATATTTTTGTTATAATTTCACAAAAAACTCAAGTCTTCGATCGTTCTTTTAATGGTACTGTACAAACCTTATTTTTTTAATAAAGGCTATACACTCTTTTCCAAATGTTTTGCGACTTCCAAATGATAAGTTTTTTTTTAATGTCGCAGATCAATTAAAGTTATGTTATTTTAAGATTTTATCTTAATTAGGAAAGTCCCTAGCCTGTGACTGACCGTAACGCCTCCCCTTATATCCCCTCCACTGAATTTAACTGTTTGGGTGGGTTACTTCCCAACTGTTGGGGAGTAGCACCCTGGTGGGGTAGGGGTAGGGGTAGGGGTTGAGGTAGGGGTTGAGGTTGGGGTTGGGGTTGGGGTTGGGGTTGTGGTATGGGTGGTAAGGGGGAGGGGGAACGGGAAGGGAAGAGGAAGGGGATGGTGTAACTAGATTATTATTAATGTGTTTTTTTGCCAGTAAGTGGACGTGTGTTCTCAAGTGAAAATTCAGTTGTACTAAACCTTATAAAATATATTATAAAAAGTGATCTCAAAAAAATTCTTACATTGAATTGTTACATTGCGCGTTATAAAATTTGAAAGACCTTAAGTTTTTGTGATAAATTTCAACACAAGAAACTTTCAGAATTTAAACATATTTTATATGAAAATAGTCAATCTCACTCGTGAGAAGGGTAATTAGCTTAATATTTAAGTTATATTAAGACTTGTTTGAGCGTTCCAGACGCCAAGACAAAGACTTGCTTGCGTCAGTTTAACGGAGGAAAAAATAAAAGAAATCCCGACTTAACCAGAAAAGATAAAGAATATGCCAGAGATAGTGTGACTTGGATAGACAGCATGAATATGCCAGAGATAGTGTGACTTGGATAGACATCATGAATATGCCAGAGATAGTGTGACTTAGAATCACATCATGAATATGCCAGAGATACATACAACTCAGTTCATTGTATATAAGTGCATTCTGTACAAACAAATTATAATTAATAAATATAATTATTATTAATATTAATAATAATTAATATTAATGTTGATAATTATCAATAATAATTAATTAATTAATAATAATAATTGATTAATTTATTATAATATTAATTAATAACATAATATTAATATTATAATTATTAATTAATACTAATAAATTACAATTATTATTCATATTAATAATTAGTAATTAATTATTAGTAATTATAATTAATTATTAATAATTAAAATTAATTTGTTAATAATTATAGTTATTAATTGATAATGATTTATTAATATTATAATTAATAATAATTAATTAATAATGAATTAGTATTAATTATTTTTAATTATTTATTAATTAAACTTATTTATATTAATTATTAATACAACCATTTCCTAATCCTAAAAAAAAGCAAAACATAAAATCAACTTTTCCTAGGAGCTAAGAAGTTTCACTTCTACCGCGCGAGTCTCACGCATCTTTTTTTTTTATATTGGTCATACATTTGAACAATAGAAAATTTATGTTAAGAGCTTCCTGCAGCTAACCTACGATAAGTGGAATTTCTGTATTTATTGAACATTAATTATTTTAATTTATTTAACACTAAAAAAATAAAATGAAATAAGACATTTTGAGATGATTTGGGTATACCGGGAGAAAAATATCGGATATACTTAAAAAAAAAACAATTAAATATATGTCAAATAATAAATCGCTTGAAAGGGAAATTACTATCAAGGAAATAATGAATTAGCGTTATTTTAATTAAAGAAAAGTTTACAGTTATGAGAAATTGAAAATAATACTTTACGAATAACATTAATGGTTAAACACTAATACCGGCCTTAAGGTGTTAGACGTCAATACGCTTCTTCACTTGCGTAACTGCAACAGGTGGCGAAATCAATATTTTGCAACTCCTTAATCTACCAAAAAATATTCACAGGAATCAAATATCTAATTATTGGTTTCATAGATTTATTGTGACTCACAGAGTAAAGCGAGTTCAGTTGAAATGATAAGGAATTTTTTTCTGCCAATTATCACTTTAAATTTATAGGTGACTTTAACCCTTCCCTTACGGTAATAAAAATGAAACGCGTGTTAAAAATGGTGATAAAAATGAAACGCGTGTTCCGGTGTTGGGTAGTGAGTACGCGATAAAAAATTAGCGATTTTAAATCGGAAAAATAAGAACATTCATAGATAATCCTCTTAATTAATTATAATTGAAGTTTAAAATTATAATAATTGAGATTTATTTGCTGAAAACATTAAAAAACCATCTGGCAACGCTCACGGAACGGGCGTACGTCTAACCTATTTGCAAGCCTAGAAGCTACTAGTGGCGCGGAACATCAGTCGCATACCCCGGCGCTTACGCTTATGCTTGCGACGTTGAGACAATTCAGCTCCTCGCAATTCAGTGGAGTATGCAAGAGTGAGATGCGAATATAGTGTCGCGCTTCCCGCATACTATTCACCTATCGTCAAGACGAGGCACTCGCAGCGTTTAAATGCGAATTTGTTTTCGATCTTTACAAAACACCTCGATGTAGTCGATAAATTCTGATTATTATTAATATTATTTTTTAAATCAATGCGTAAATATATTATGGAGGAATACCTAAAATCTTAACCTTGTATTTATTATATTTATAGAGATATTGATGGTTATTAGAAGCAACGTGTAGAAGATACCCAACACAGGGAAGGAAAGGTTAATGCTCCAACTCCTAAAATTTACCGCCATCATTCTAACCGGATAATAACGGATATAGGTTATACCATCAAGCCATGCCCCTATTGATATAGATACAGAGTACTGATCCCTACTTCGTTTTATTCTTGAGCAGATATTTCGCTTCTACCATGTTCATACAACTCATTATACATAATCTCCTTTATAAAGATTTTTTACATTTCATCTTTTCAAGATTCATTTGTTAAAGCTATATTTTTCTAAGTCACCCCAAACTTCTCGTGCCTTTACCATATATCGAAAACATCGGTTGTAAAAAAAATTAAAATGAGGCTTTCCAGCTCCTTTATAATCATATTGATATATTAACGAATATTTTAGTAAAACGACTGTAGTATTTTTTTGAAGTGAAACTTCTACAGGCGCGGAGGGGCAAATCGGTCTGAACGTCACGAAAAGTGAAACGGTGTATTATATAATATTATTTTTAAATTATTATTTATTATTAAAAAATTATTATTTTAATATTAATAATTATTTATTATTAATAATAATTAATATTATTTTAATGTTAATACGTGTATTATATTATTATTAAAATTATTATTTATTATTAAAATGATTATTATTTATTATTAAAAAAAAATTGGAATGGTCTACGATCTAACACGTGAGCTTTATTTGTAAAGCTGTTATCCCAAAAATACATTTTATTGATTCAAATCCATAACGTTTAATTTATTTTCAATAATTTATCTACTAAATGTTATGTATTAATAAAATTTTATGTACTTTTTTTGTGATTATTTTTAAATATTTTCAGAACTAACGTGGACCGCCTCTCAGCCGCACTGAAACACATTTGTGAATAATTCGAGTGCACGGGATGGAATAGAAGTGTCTGCCAGGATGTATCAAATAAACTTAAATGTCAATTCGTGCGAAACCTCCTGCACAAATTTTAAATAGAACGGGTGATATTATAAATTCGTGCGAAACCTCCTGCATAAATTTTAAATAGAACGGGTAATACTCGTATTATAAATTTTAAAAACAAGCAAAATACTCGTATATAAAGAAACAAGTAAACGTGATACGTGAACGGTTTCGGTTCTTATAGGATAAAACTGGCAGTTATACAACAAGGCCCGTTTAAATTTTTTTATTTTTTTATATTTCATTTAATTGTAAAAAGATCTCGGGCTATTGCCAGGTGGCAACCTCTTTCAACCGACAACGTAAGCTTGGGTGGTAACGCTTTTATCTATTGATTTTAGGTTAGTAAATCTAATTCAGGACGTACAATTTATTTTCATGCGCTGTTCAGCATTATTACAAATATTAGCGTTAAATATTCCTAACAATTACACTAAACAGCGCCTGAAAGAATTGTTCTCAATCACATACTTGTATACAAAAACGGGTCCTTCAGCCGCTATGCCTGTAGGAAGGGCCTTTACTCTTTTGAACGGGACTGCTTCGGATATAGACATATTTCATATGACATTACCAAAGGCAAAATAATTGTTTCTTCTTAGATTGGGGGCATTAAAAAGTACTCATCAACGTATTTAAGTGACTTTGAATATATGTGTATATGTATGTGTATACATGTGTGTGAAAATAAAGGCCTGGTGATTGATGGAAAATACCTGAGCCATTTGAGATTTGCAGACGATATCGTTATATTCTCACAGAACCCGAATTATCTTCAGCACCAACTGCAAGAATTGGCAGAGGTCAGCAAAAGAGTTGGTTTAAAAATGAATATTTCAAAAACCAAATATATGATGAACGGTTTTGCTACCTCAAAACCAATAAACATAGATGGAAAGCCGCTAGAACTTGTTCAGGAATATGTGTATCTGAGCCAACTTATTTCATTTGTAGGTGGCATATCGGAGGAAATAGCACGAAGGACAAAACTAGCGTGGAGCTCATTTGGACGTTTGAACAACATCTTCAAAAGTAATCTCCCAATATCCTTGAAGTAAAGGATTTACAACCAGTGCATTCTTTCAGTACTTAAGTATAGTTGTGAGACATGGACGCTCACAGTAAAGAACACACAAAAGCTCCAGACCGCATAGAGGGGCATGGATAGATGCATGTTGGGATATACTAAAAGATACCGTAAACGAAACACCTGGATTCGCAATATAACAAAGGAAGAAGACGTTATAAAGGTGTGCAAAAGAATGAAGTGGCAATGGGCTGGACACGTAACCAGAATGTCAGACTCCTGATGGACATCCGAAATAATCAAATGGTACCCAAGAGGCATAAACAGGCCCAGAAGAAGACCGATGGTACGCTGAATAGATGAAATCAGGAATCATGGCAGCATCACATGGCATCAACGAGCAAAAAACCTAACTATTTGGAGTTAACTTGGGGAGACCTTCATCCAGCAGTGGATCGACTTGGTTGACAATGATGATGATGATGATGACATGTGTGTAAGTGTTTATATGTGTGTTGTGTAAACATATAATTATTTTTTTAATTTTTCATATTAACAATTTTTAATGTAACTGGCCTAAGCCTGTATTGAAAAAAATAATCACAAGTGTTTACGTAAATAAATCATACACATTAAGTTTAACATGGATAGATAGTTCGCATGAATTTCTTTAACGTTTTTGTTGTACACATTATAATCTGAATTGTAAATTACTTGATAGTTATTTCTAATAATAAAAAAGACCTGTACCAAATCACATTAATTTGAGTTAAATAAACTAATATATAGACAAGAATCTAGGAGTGCAAATAAGAATGATAAATAAAAAAAATCAATATCCCATTAATAGAACAAAGATAAGGAGAGCGTTGAATATTACTTGGAATGAAAAAAAAGAAGTTATTCTATGGAGTGCCAGAATATTATTTTATTCAATGATTGGTATATAACTTGGGTATAAGCTGGGATATAATTTGGGTGTAAGCTGGGATATAATTTGGGTATAAGCTGGGATATAATTTGGGTGTAAGCTGGGATATAATTTGGATATAAACTGGGATATAATTTGAGTATAAGCTGGGATATAATTTGGAAGTAAGCTGGGATATAATTTGGGTATAAGCTGGGATATAATTTGAGTGTTAGCTAGGATATAATTTGGGTATAAGCTGGGATAAAATTTGGGTATAAGCTGGGATATCATTTGGGTGTAAGCTGGGATATAATTTGGGTACTCCCCGGCATCTCCTATTTTATTTCTGTGGCGTTATGGCAGAAGTTGATATGTCCGTTTTTTTTGTCATTTTGTGTTTATTCTCCCAATTTATAGAAAATATTTCACAGCATGTTGTGGCAAAACTTGATGCGTCTGTTAGTATCCAAACAAAAGATATATCGTTTAGAAAAACTTAAAAAATGCTTATTTATACTAATTTTAACAGCTTAATTTTAAGTTAATATTTCTTCTTCTGTAAACTAAGGTAAAACTGACATATCAACTTGTACTATTAGGCCACAGATTCTATAGTACTGTCGATATTTTCTGTATTTAAAAAGAAAATTAAAATTTTTGATAATTGTTTTAAATTTTTTTTATATTTCAGAATGTAACGAAACCACTCTAGTTGATATATTACTGAGAGAACAGGTATCAAACTTAAACTATTTCATTGCCTTATCATGCATTGGGCGTGGCCGGTCTGTTCATATATGATCTAGCTTTTACAAGCCGGAAACTTTTTTGAACGTTGTTAGTTTATAAGAATTCGTTTAATTTTAATAAAATTATTTAATTTTATACAATTTGTTTTAATTTTGAGACAAATATTATATATTTGTTTGAATTTTGTGACATATTATATAATTTTGTAATAATTACATATTTTAAGTATGTCACAATTGTTTTAGTTTTGTAACAAATATTTTAATTTTCAAATAATTGTTTCGCCATGCTATGGCTTTGTGAAACTGATAAGTAAGGTGGTGAAACAATTGTTACGAAATGAATCACTTAAGAACTATGAATACACTGTTTAAATAACTTTTTATTAAATTTTACCTTATTTTTTGCATGAAATAAATTTCAGTTTCATGAAATAATTTTCAGTTTCATGAAATAATTTTCAGTTTCATGAAATAATTTTCAGCTTCATGAAATAAGATTTATTGTTTAAAAAAAGAACCATTATGAAATATCATTTCACGAGAGAAGGCACCCTTTTAGTAGCGGAAATGTATCGAAAAGTTAAAAACAAAAGCTGCGCACGCATCCGTTGCGTAAATGCACCAAAATGCACCATAACGCACACTACAATGAAATTATATTCTAAAATCATACTTTGAATTAACAAAAGAACTAAATGTTGATATACCATAGCTAATGTTATCATGCATTAGACTAAAATATTTAAAAAAATTGAAGTACACAGAACACATGAAATCATATTGAAACTTTTCTAAGATTTGAGTTCTAACAGACAAGAAAGAAAAATTACCTTTAAAATTCGGCTGATAGTCAACTATAAATGCACCACTCGTAACAGTCATAAACCAGGACAGTAAAGATACAAAACCGCGAAATAATCCTTTTCACATTTCATCAGAGGCGCTGTATGAGTATATTTATTTGAAATGCAATACATTGTTATTGGATTTCAATTTAAAATAAATTTGTATTTATATGTGAAGGGAGAGTTACACTTTCAACCAACATTTCGTTGCACTCTTCAATCTTCACTGACACAAAGCACTGCATTTTCTGCAAGTTCGCTGTGTGTTTGTTCGTGTTAGTGAACACGTGATCTAGAAACAGGGATGCTCCGAATAATTATAATAACATTAATAATAAAAATAATAATACGGTTCAATTTTTTTAATGAAAAAACATTTTATCGTGTGCTGACACTTATTTTCAATGTACTATACATAAATAATAAATAAATAAATATATTTCTTGAATCTTCGAAAATACTAGTTTCACTTTGTGGTGCCATTTTTTATGTAAAAAAAGAAATAAAATAAAACACTTATTTTACATTTTTGTGCTCACCACTGGTTTATTTTGAGTTTACTACTGGTTTCGAAGACCTCCGTCTTCATCGTCAGGTGAAGATAAACTAAATTGCTCACAATACATTTATTCTGCAAGTGTACATAGTATAAGAGGAATGAGGTAGGGGGAGAGTTGTGATTCAATGGTAAATGGGGAGGGAAAAAAAATAATCTTACGGGCAGACCAGGGTTTGGATATCCAAGGGGATGGATTTTAAATGGGAAACATATGAATAGAAAAGCGTTGGAATGAATGTATCGCTCTAGAAGGAGACTATGTTGATGAATAAAGAAGAATTTTGGCAAACAAACGTTGTTTTAGTAGTTAGTCCCGGGATTTATTGATCGATGTGTTATATCGAGCGGGTGAATAGCTGTACCTTCAGAGATGCTCTAAAGCGTTATCTTCTGGGTGGTTAATGGGTTTCTCAGTGGTTAATGGGTTTCTCAGTGGTTAATGGGTCTCTTGTTTGCTTTTCTTTTCTTATTTTCTTTCTTTTCTCTCTTTTCGCTGGTGGTGAATCGAGGATTGTGCATACGTGTTTGTGCGTCATTTCCTCATTAATTCTTTTAAAACTGCTTATCTATTTCAATGTATTACTGCCTAACTATTTCAATGTTGTCTCAACTATCTTACTTCCCATTTGTCATTGTGTAAAATTTGGACTCCTTTGAGGCTTTTCTCTTCTTTTTTTTTCCTCGTTCTTGCTGACAGTTAACCTGAGGTGGTATATGTGGGTTTACTTTCTATTTTGTTTTCTGCCATACGTTTTTGTTTTTTTTTTTTCTCTTTTATTATATTTATTCTTTAATCTAGATACGCGGGGGTGTGGGATGGAAGCCCCCTGATGCCCTTGCGGTCGGGCTCGCCCTACATCGGTGGGGTGTATCTCGGCCGTGGGAATGTTTGTGGGATGAGCCCGGACCTTTTGGTGTACTCTCTCTTGAATGTGTTTTTTTTTCTTTTTTTCTTTTTTTGTCATCTACTATATTTATTTTCTGTGTTTATTTTTTTTTATATATTCCTGTTTCTACGTGTTTAAGGGTGTGGGCTGAAAAACATCTGGTGTCCCCGTGGCTGGATTCGCCCTATATTGGTGGGGTGTATTCTGGCCGAAATGATGCTATTAGATGAGCCCAGACCTTTTGATAGCTTCTGCGTCTGATGTATTGTCTGCAATTTATGTGTTTTTAGAAATGTTATTCAGGTGTGATCTTGTACATACTATGTTGCTGTCAATAAACCTAATATTTATTTATTTATATAAATGTATGCATAGAATCCGTACATTTTGTATTACAACGCCGTGCCCTTTTCGGGTTAACAGAGGTAACAGATCTTCCCACTTTCTAATTCACACACATTATTTGTATATTAATTTACTCCACATTTGTTTAATATTATCTTTTTTTTCAGTTTCAATCCTTACGGTTGGTTAGCAGCAAACCTCTTCATCTCCTCTTCTACTCCGCTCGATATTCAGCGATCTTCTTGAGCTCTGTATAGGAGGTGCAGTCCATATCATAGCATATTTGCTCCAGATACTCCCGGCCTCTGCCAATCGACCTCTTAATCATTCCCTCCAGTATATTGTGCAGGAGATTTTCATGTCACAGCATATGATCCATGCATTCTGCATATGGTGTTTGACAGATGCTTGGTTTCTTCGATCCTGCTGAGAATTTCGTCATTTGTAATGTGGTCTCTCCAGGAAATCCTTAGGATTCGTCTATAGGTCCACGTCTCGAAGACCTCAAATCTTTTTCGATCTCTTTCGCCTATGCACCATGTCTCGCAACCATACATCAAAATACTCCCCACGTATGTTTTGACTAGTTTCTTTGCGGAGTTTTAGGTCTATGTTGTTGGATTCTAGACAAACTCTTTTCCGTTCTTAAGTTCAGCTCCTGACATTAGTATGTTCATTTGGTATTCGTCTCTGCCTATGGTTATAACTTTCGTTTTGTCCTTGTTTATGGTTATCACTTTTGTTTTGTCATTGTTTACGGGGTCAGATTCCCTTAAAAAGTTTAGCCAGTTTTCAGAAACCAAATGGAGAAAGAAGATGCACAGAAAGTGCAGGTAACTAATATTTAAAAAAATCCTAAGAATGTACGGCACGTTACTAAATTAAACCAATAATATTAGACACTTTCCGAGCCACTCTGCATCAAAAAGAGTACCTTTTTGATATTCTTAATTCGTGAAAACTTGCATATTTGAAGTATAAAAAAAAAACGACCGTGAAAATGAGAGCAGCTTGAAGATGATCTGTCACTAATTGGCTTTTATATTCATCTCGAGCATAGGCCGAGCGCAACACCAGATGAGAATAGTGATGTCGGGTAAACCACTAAAGAACACCAAAGAGTTTGTCTACCTCGGGAGCAAAATAACATGGGACGGTCGGTCTAAGAGCGAGGTCGACAGCCGTATACATCAAGCTAGACTTGCATTTAATAAAAGGTCGAAAATAATAGAATCAAATAACATAGACCTAAAACTGAGAATACTCCTCATCAAGACCTATGTATGGAGTATCTTGATGTACGGCTGCGAGACATGGTACCTATCCGAAAGAGATAGACGGAGACTAGAGGCTTTTGAGATGTGGTATTATAGAAGACTATTAGGAATTTCCTGGAGAGACCACATCACAAATGAAGAGGTTCTCCAACGAATCGAAGGAGGAAGGCACCTGCTCAGGATCTTGTCCGAAAGGCGTGCAAGATGGATCGGTCATATAATACGACACGAGGGCCTCTTGCATGCCATAATGGAGGGTATGACCGAGGGGACAAACTCTAGGGGACGCCCACGCCGAGAGTACCTGGAGGACCTGTCGGTGGACGTGCGCTGCTCAACATATACAGATTTAAAAAGAGCCGCACAGGACAGGGAGGAATGGAGGAGGAGAAGAGTTGAAATTGCTGCAAACCAGTCTTAGGACTGCAACCACAGAGAGAGATTCATCTCCAGTGGAAACAATATCAATTACAGAAACTTACCACTTTGTATTGTGCAATTTATTATTATTTTCTTAGATATTGGATATTCTTGAATGTATTCAATGCGTGGTAAATATACGAACCTGGATCCAAATATAGTCAGCATTAGACAGATCTAAAAATGGTGAAGTGGCATCCCTATTATAATTCGACAACTGCAAACCGCCACTGCATGTCGGAGTATGCGACGAGGAGTGTGGCTGAGAGGGGAAGCAGATAGTGGGGATACTAAGAGCCTGGAGTGGGGGAGAATTGGAAGTTTACTAGCGGATTTTTTGTATAATTGACAGTTTCAAACTCGCAAATAAGGGAAATTACACACACACACACACACATGGAATTCAACACATCTATGACAAACTCTGCACAGGAATCGCGGGAAAAAATCTTCTAACCTTAAAAGTGGGCCTTAGTCAAATGAAGAATGGAAATAATTTCAATATTATTTGTTAATTCTGTAGTTATATTTTAACTCTCCGATCGGTGACAGCCCCGGCGGCGTTAAAAAAGTGACAAGGTCTCTAGGGACCGTCAAAAAACTGTATGGTATTATCATCATGCAGGTGTGTCTTGATGGTTTTGTATGTTAGCTTATGGTTGTATAAGGTGCCTTAATGTATATAGAAGGATAAAATATAAGTATAAAGGCAAAATAATAAGTTTTTTTTTGGTAATTTAGGTTTTATTTGACAGGTAAAAAATTAAAGTTGAAATAAATGTATCATTGTGCTGCTTATTCATGGTCAGCTAACGCAAGAATGCAGGTATCGCACCGATACAATAATGCTGAATGCTCAGCATCAACTGTTTTATTGCAGGTATAGCAATATGATCTGGTTTTGCGCTGGCGTCCGTTCTGCGCACGATATAATTGGCACGATGGCCGATTCGTACAGATGCAAATGAAGGTTCAGCTCCTGATTTTGGTCTTGCTACTACCGGAAAATATAAAAAAAATAAAATATTTTATTTCTATGTTTGTGCGTTTCGATATTCAATTTCAATTTAACCTTTACATCAAATGCTTCCATAGCAATTCGAATTTTGGGATAGCACATTATGCGTGTATGGTGATAATACCATACAATTTTTAGCTTATAGTTATGTAGCTTATGGTTATGTTAGCTTATGGTTGTATAAGGTGCCTAAATGTATATAGAAGGATAAAATATAAGTATAAAGGCAAATCAATAAGTTTTTTTTTTGATAATTCAGGTTTTAGTTGACAGGTAAAAAATAAAAGTGGTAATAAATGTAATATTGTGCTGCTTATTCATGGTCAGCTAACGCTAGAATGCAGGTATCGCACCGATACAATAATGTTGAATGCTCAGCACAAACCGCTTTATTGCAGGTATAGCAATATGATCTGGTTTTGCGCACGATATAAGTTGCAAACGAAGGTGCAGCTCCTGATTTTAGTCTTGCTACTACCGGAAAATATAAAAAAAATGTTATTTCTATGTTTGTGCGTTTCAATATTCAATTTCAAAGTTACCTTTACATCAAATGCTTCCATAGCAATTCGAATTTTGGGATAGCACATTATGCGTGTTTTGGTTGCTCGTTCTTTGATATTTGAAATTGCTAATTGTTTCGTCAACAATTGCGAAAACGAACGTCGCTTGTCTGTTTTTTGAACAGGCTTCATCTCATCGTAAATTACGAATGCGGTCAATGCAGCAATATCTAACATGTTGTAGAACATTGCAAGTGGCCAACGATTTGTTGAACGTTTGCATGAATAAGTGCCAAGCATCTGATCCATTGCGTCCAACCCCAGATTTATGGGCATTATAATCCAGAATGACCATTGGCTTTCGCTTATCGGTTTCACTATCTACCGAACAACTATAATGCATTGTATACAACAGCAGGACCAATTTATTCTTCTTCGGCACGGCAAATACAATTCACTTACGATTTCTTTCAATAATGGTACAAGTCAGGTATAAGGTCCCTAAAGATCTTGTACCTGATTCCCGTACAAAATGTTTTCAAACCGTAATAAAACACGAACGAGTAATTTTACCGCTTTGAAACCGATTTTAATCGCTTCAGCATGTTTTTTTTTGGAATACATGCAGCATCACGTTTTCAAAACATACAATGAGAAAGTTGTGAGCAAACAAAAATCGAAAATGTCCCCAGGGACCTTGTCACTAATCGGAGGGTTAATTAATATATATCCATTATTTCTGTCAAATATTGTAAATCCAAAATTTATCAGGAAATATCTGAAGAATTCTGATTTTACAAATAAAGGTTTATCACGTAATTATCTGATTTCAGCTATCCAGAAATGCGTTTATTTTTCAGCCATATTTTATCAACTGATATAACATATACAAAATATTTGTTACAGAATGGATAACCAGCAATCGTCTATAGGGCGTCTAATTGAGAGTCTTCGAATCAATAACACCACTTTCCGTTCCTTTCTTAAAGACAGCCGAAAATATTTGAGGAATCTTCTACAGCTACATTATTTTGGACGCACTCGTGGGAACAATCAGCGCAATAATCAGCATACTAGTCGTGGAGGTGGAATCCCAACATTTAATTTACGACGAAGAAACCACTCCCGAATTCGACGGAGACATCTGACTATCCAAAAGCCTTCAATTAGTCGGCGGCCCTTTAAGAACCCGAATCGACCCCGGCGTATAGTCCTCTACCCTTGCTAGATTCGTACATATTATTTACACTATACTTGGGAAAATTTAGGATGGTTCCTGTGACGTTTGAAACGTCACGTCTCAAAGGGATGGGGTTAAATTGTTTTTTTACAAATTGAAGAGTTTTTTTATAAATCGAAAAATTGTTTTCCTCTAAACTGACGTTTTAATTCCTAATTATTATTATACTGACTTTTTAAGATATTTGTATATATCTTTAAATAGGCCAAGATTCTCTTTGAATTCATACTAATTACGAACATTTAATTTAAGGTATAAAAAAATCGAAAATCTTATTATCGTATACCCCATCCCTAGCCAATGCAAACTAACGTAGTGACTTTTGACAAACGTCACCAAATATTATTTGATTTTAACAAATTGACACATTTTTGCTAATTTGTAACAATATGCATTGATTTGGCATTATGTTAGTTTTATGTAATGTATTTACCTAAATAGCTTGCTATTTATTAGAATCGAGGCTTATATTAAAGTTGATAAAATAATTAAAATTACTGAACGTCGTTACAAGGTTGTATGAGGGCAAATTTATGAACTGTCACAGGAACCATGCTACAATTTCCCAAGTATAAAACAGCTATATGTTGGTTTCCTGTGAAAGTTTTGTGCAAAAATAGAAAAATTAATTTTCTATAGTTATGTGCAATATTACAATTATGTAGAGAATTAGATAAATAAATTTTATTTTTAAACAAATATGTTTAAATTATATATTCTTAAAATTAAGCATTTACAAATAAATGTATTTAGTTAAAAATGTGTATATTCAAAACATGACACAATAAATTGTACACTTTTGAATCACATATTTCAATATGTTTTGTAATTTGTTTTATCAAACACTGTTTATTCCACTTTTTTTGTAACGGTATAACCCTACCGATTTCATGGCTTTCACTTCATCTTCAGGGGAACACACACAAGATGGAATTCGGTTTGAACTGGTACCGAGATACACGTTTCTAACGATTAACATTCGAGTTGAAAATTGGGGGGAGCGGAGGGCGGAATGAGACGATCTCGGCCTCGTAGGGTTATACCTTTTCCGATACCGTCACCGTTATGGTAAAATATACACTAAGAAAAAAGTGTGGATTATCAATGCATGTGAAAAGGCTGAACGAAAACATCAGAAATTAATGCATAGATAAAATGGATGATTAAAGTAAGACGAAAAAAAGAAATTGTAATTTGTTTTATAAAACACTGTTTACTCCACTTTTTGTAACGATATAGCCCTATCGGTTTCAAGGTGCCGACGTCATCATCAGGGGAGCACAAACAAGATTTTCTTTGTGCTTCCATGATGATGAGGTGAAAGCCTTGAAAGTCCTGCTTGAGCTTCTTTGATGATGAGGTGAAAGCCTTGAAAGTCTTATTTGAGCTCCCTTGATGATGAGGTGTGCACCTTGAAACCGGTAGGGTTATACACCGTTACAAAAAGTGGAGTAAACAGTGTTTTATAACTCTAATCATCCCCCCAAATGACCCCCCGATTGTCACTCTGAACACCCCATCATCGATAATTCCTCCGGCAGACAGTTTACCCCCATAGGCAACCGCATTTCTCACCTTCAATAAACATTTTCTACACCTTAATATATTTATAAAAGTCACACACATTTCCCCACTCATTTACTTATCTACATAAACTATTATATATTCATTCTTATAATTTATTCACAATTCATTTTTTCATTTTTTTTTTTTTTTTTTTTCACCCATTCAATATAAAACAGTGTGTGACGACACAAATTTATGTATATTTGTATTTAATATTATGTACATATCATCATATTTATATATGTATTTAATCGTTTATAATTTCTCATAATCATTCATAAAATCAAAACAATTACCACAAACCTATCCTTTCCCGATTCCCAAAAAGATCCTGCCAATTTCCAATAAATATCTTAACAGTCAGAACTTATCCGATGAAGGAGTAAGGTGTCCTACCATCGGACCGAAACTCCGAACAAGCTATCCATCACTTGAAAAAAAAACAAATTAAAATGTATTTAAATCTTCACAATGTTAATGCCTGAACTATAAATAATATAGTTTGATTTATATTAAGGGAAAACATTTCAAAATAGTAAGCAAATGGCTGCTTAAACTCGCCATTAAGAACAGATCCTATTATAAAACTGCCAATATTCAACATTTTGTATGATATACAAACGTTATAAAATGTTGCATTTGATATCACCTAGTAAAGTTTTTATATTTAAGAGCTATACTAATGTTTTGTTAACCTTTCCTTCCGTGTGTTGGGTATCTTCTACACGTTGCTTCTAATAACCATCAATATCCCTATAAATATAATAAATACAAGGATTACAAATTAAGATTTTAGGTATTCCTCCATAATATATTTACGCATTGATTTAAAAAATAATATTAATAATAATCAGAATTTATCGACTACATTGAGGTATTTTGTAAAGATCGAAAACAAATTCGCATTTAAACGCTGCGAGTGCCTCGTTTTGACGATAGGTGAATAGTATGCGGGAAGCGCGACACCATATTCGCATCTCACTCTTGCATACTAGACTGAATTGCGAGGAGCTGAATTGTCTCAACGTCGCAAGCATAAGCGTAAGCGCCGGGGTGTGCGACTGACGTTCCGCGCCACTAGTAGCTTCTAGGCTTGCAAATAGGTTAGACGTACGCCCGTTCCGTGAGTTGCCAGATGGTTTTTTAATGTTTTCAGCAAATAAATCTCAATTATTATAATTTTTAACTTCAATTATAATTAATTAAGGGGATTATCTATGAATGTTCTTATTTTTCCGATTTAAAATCGCCAATTTTTGATCGCGTACTCACTACCCAACACCGGAGCACGCGTATTATTTTTATCACCGTAAGGGAATGGTTAAAGACATTGTAATTTATTTTATCAAACACTGATTATTCCGCTTATTATTACCCTACTGGATTCAAGGTTATTATATAAAATGGAATAAACAATGTTTGATATAAAAAGTGAAAAAAATATACTCATTTACTTAAATGAAACATATTCGACCTTTTGAGGGGGTCTCGAATAAGGATGAGAATTTATTAATAAATTAAGTGTGATATAGCCAAGATTTGCAAAGCTTGTTTCTTACCCAGAATTTTAAGTTAATTGTCTGCTCTAGATATGTATGATCTTGTTTTTACTCATACAAACGTATTTGTTGCATATTAGTAACCTTTATCTTAATTCAAACACATTTTAAATTCTAAGAAGTCAGTAATAACGAGCATGGATCGGAATAATTTAATTGTTTAGTTAATTCATGGAGTCATCTTGTTTTAGAGCATTTATAAATTGTAGGGAAGAAAGACAAAGAACTTTAGAGAAATTCTCGTTTGTTACATAAAATATAATTTTCTGATTTCATAAAAAAAATTAAAGTTGCACGAAGAATTTTCATTCCTGCTTTAAAATGTCTACTATGTGATGTTTAGTTGAAAACATTTGATTATTAAAAATTACGATTGTTTCCTCTAATGGAATATATTCAAACTAAAAGTTCGGAAATTCTAGGATGAGTCCTGTGACAACTCACAAATTTGACCCAATACAAGCTTATGTAAAGTATTTACCTAAATAACTTGCTATTTATTAAAATTGAGGCTAATATTAAATTTGATAAAATAATTATAATAACTGAACATCGTTACAAGATTGTATTGGTACAAATTTGTGAGCTGTCACAGGACTCATCCTAGAATTTCCAAACTATAATAAAGTGTAAAATTATTAGAATTTATATGAATGTGTGTATTACTGATAAATTTTGTTAAGAAAGCACCATCCATTAGACAGTCCATTTACTATTTTGAACCTTCACAGGATATATGCATTTTGCGCTTTGGTTCAAATCATTGACTCATATATTTTATTCCAGCCTTTGGTTCAAGTCTATGGTCCAAATCTATGGTTCAAATATTTGGTTCTTATAGACTCAAAAGCTTAATATATGAAATTTATGGTGAAAAATCATTAATAAATAAAAAATAATATAGCCAAGATTTGGAACGCTTACTTCTTACTCAGGATTTAAATTTTGTTGTCTGGTCCAGATTTGTATGATCTAATTTTTACCCATACAAAAGTACTTGTTCGAATTCAATACGCTTTATCTTAATTAAAACATATTTTAAATGCTAATAAATCAGTAGTACTGAACATAGATTGAAATAATTAAATTGTTTGGTCAATTAATGAAATCAATTTGTTTTAGTTAAGAGCATGATTGGAGTGAAAAAAGTAGAAAAACATTGAAAAAGTTCTCATGCATTACATAAAATGTTATTTTGTGATTTAAATAAAACAATAAATTAAATGTATTCAAAGAATTTTTAATGTTCCTTTAAAATGCCTACTTTGCGATGTTTTGTAGAAAGAATTGAGTATAAAAAATTATGACTGTTTCCTCAAATTGAATAAATTCAAACTGTGCTAGAAATAATAAAGAATAATATTTCTTGAATTTATAAGTAATTATTTATAAATTTAGTAAATAAAGCGCCATCCATGAGACATTCTATTAACTATTTTGAACTTTCATAAGATATATGTATTTCGCTCATTGGTTCAAATCTCCGGTTCAAATACATATACAGTGAAACCCCTTTTTTACGTGCCCGGAACTCACATTTTCCCACTATTTGCGTAAAATTTTTACAATCCCGTTTTATTTTAGTACATTAAGTACCCGCTTTTATGTTTTAATTTCCCGCAATTTACGTTTGAAATATTTAAAGTGCAAATCAATTAATAAACATATTTAATTAAGTGCGCGACGATTTAAAATATTTGAAATGAATATTAGGAAGCAGAAATATGTTGTTACTATTTATAACCATGTGTGCACCTGCAGCGCTAATGGTCAAGGTTACACGAGTCGTGTAATACGATGCAATTGGTGGGAAATTTAGCGAATCAGAGGCAGGCAGACTGTATATGTATTTGGTCAATCTGTGCTTGTATTTTAAACGTGTCGGTCGTATACATATAATTTCAATTGTCGTGTGTCAATTGACGTTTTTTTCATTTATTTTAATTTTTCGTTGAATCCCTTCAAACAAAGTCTCAGCAAAGAAAAACATTATCGATTCAAGATATAACGAATATTCTCGAAAAAGTTAATAAACACGTTGGTTCACGTGTTTCGCTCGCGCGTGATTTGGAGATACCCATTACAGCTTTGGCTACGATACTAAAAAATCGCAAATCGATTGAAAAAAGTTTTACGATTTGCGTGATTATCTAAATAAAAAATAATTTTCTTTTTTTTTCTAGCCCCGAATCTACGTTTTACCCTCCAATTACGGTTTTTTATCAGTCCCTTAAAAAACGTAAAAATGGTGTTTCACTGTATATATTAAAAATCTTAATATTTGACGTTTATTATTTAAAATTTCTTTGTATTTTGCGATAAAAATTTGGTTTAAGCATGGCCGCTCTAAACAAAAAGGGTGTTTTAAATTTTTAAGTAAAACAAATGGTTAGTTTATATATGTATATACAATAAATAACTTGTCCAGGAATGTGTGTATCTGGGTGAACTTATTGCCTTTGCTCAAAGCTCATTTGGGCGCTAAAACAACATCTTCTTAGGTAGTCTCACAATATCCTTGGAGCAAAGGGTCTACAACCAGTGTAGTCTCCCAGAACTAACGTAAGGCTGCGAGACATAGACGCTCACAGTAAAGAACACACAAAAGCTCCAGACCGCACAAAGGGACATGGAGAGATGCATGTTGGGATATATTATAAGAGACCATAAACTAAACACCTGGATTCGCAATATAACAAAGGTAGAATACGTTATAAAACTGTGCAATAGAATGAAGTGGCAATGGGCAGGACACGTAGCCAGAATGCCAGACTCCCGATGGACATCCGACATAATCCAATGGTACCCAACAGACCTAAAGAGACCCAAAAGAAGACCGATGGTACGCTGGATAGATGAAATCAGGAAGCATGGCAGCATCACATGGCATCAACGAGCAAAAACCGAACTATTTGGAGTCAACTTGGAGAGAGATTCATCCAGCAGTGGAATGACCCTGGTTGACAATGATGATAATGATGATACAATATAAAGTCTTGACAAATCCAAGACTAAAAATAAAATTAACTAATAGACAACTTAAGTTGTATATCTTCCTGTCCTTGTTAAAAAAATATTAAATTTAGTAAAACTTTTAATCTACGAGAACAACAGTTTAGCTGTGCATTTGTTTCAACTGGGGCTATAACCATCGATCAATAATTCCCGGAACTAACTACTAAAACCACATTTGTTTGCCAAAATTCTTCTTTATTCATCAACATAGTCTCCTTCAAGAGCGATACATTCATTCCAACGCTTTCCTAACTTTTATATGCCTGCCGTGTAGAACGATTTATCTTTGGTTTCAAAATAGGCGTTAGTTTCAGCAATCACTTCTTCATTGGAGCCGAATCTCTTTTCCTGGAGCATCTTTTTGAGGTCTGCGAACAGTCAATAGTCGTTGGGGGCCAAATCTGGATATACGAGAATACGGTGGGTGCGGAAGCAATGCGAAGTTCAACTCGTACAGCTTGGCCATCGTTAACATCGACTTGTGACACGGTGCATTGTCCTGATGAAAGAGAACTTTTTTCTTCTTCATATGGGGCCGTTTTTTTGCAATTTCTGCCTTCAAACGCTCGAATAACGCTATGTAATATTTGCTATTGATGATTTTTCCCTTTTCAAGGTGATCGATGAATATTGTACCATGTGCATCTCATAATACGGAGGGCATAACCTTCCCGGCCGTCCATTGAGTTTTTGGTCGCTTCGGACGAATTTCACCGGCTGCTCTCCACTCAGCTGACTGCCGATTTGATTCCGGAGTATAGTGGTGGACACAAATTTTATCCGTTGTCACATACCAACGCAAAAAATCATGTTTATTTCGCGTCAACAGTGCCAAACAGCGCTGTGAATCATCGATGCGTTGCTGTTTCTGTTCCATTGTGAGCAAACGCGTCACCCATTTCGAAAAAAGTTTTTTCATGACCAAATGTTCGTGCAAAATAGTGTAAACACTACCAAATGATATCTTCGGGATGTCAGCTATCTCACGCATTTTTATTTTTTATCACAATTTTGTTTTTTTTTTTTGTTTTCTGGTGTAACAGCCTCATTTGGACGACCAGAGCGTTCAGCATCATTTGTGTCTGTACGACCGCGTTTGAAATCAGCATACCACCGACAAATTATTGTTTTCGACGAAGCAGAGCCCGGATAACACTTTAAACCATCGCTGAGTTTGAACGGTATTTTTTTTTCATTGAAAAGCAATGTTTTATCAACATACGAAATTCGTTTTTTTCCATTGTTTTGAAAATAGCAAAAGTAGCGTCACTAAAACCACTGTAACTCAATGACACAATGTCGGAATATAATGAAAGTTTGACATGTAACTTCTAAAAGTTGGGACTAACTAAGAATGGTATGGATTTTTTAGTAGAGATACCATATGTTGGTTAGTCCCGGGAATCGTTGATCGATACGTTACAATACGTTTGGTTTCTTATGTTTTTTTTTTGTAATGGCTAAGAAAATTTTTGAACTTTTAATTGCGATTTAAATATAATATAAACAAGCTTTTTAATTTTTTCTACATATAATTAGATACATACTATGATGCTATGTCCCTATCGTAGCAGGCAGAAATTGTCGTACATTTGATCCAATCCTACTTGTCTTGTTTCGCTCTACATTCTTTTCACATTTACGTTCTTTATCAGTTACGTTATTCTTTTTTCATTCATTCCCGATCTTCTTCATCTTGCTTAACACATCAGCTTTAAGTTCACTAATCACTTCATTCCATCTTTCATCATACCTCATATCTTCGTTGTTCTGCAAAAAGCATTTTACCCTTCCCTTACGGTGATAAAAATGAAACGCATGTTCCGGTGTTGGGTAGTGAGTACGCGATCAAAAATTAGCGATTTTAAATCGGAAAAATAATAATATTCATAGATAATCCCCTTAATTAATTATAATTGAAGTTAAAAATTATAATAATTGAGATTTATTTGCTGAAAACATTAAAAAACCATCTGGCAACGCTCACGGAACGGGCGTAGATCTAGTCTCGTTGCCAGCCCAACAGCTACTGCGGCGCGGCAGGGTTGGTGGCTAACCCGGGCGTGGCTTACACTTGCGAGGTTGAGATAATTGAGCTCCTCGCTATTCAGTGGAGTATGCAAAAGTGAGATGCGAATAGTGTCGCGCTTCCCTCATACTCTTCACATATCGTCAAGACCCAAGATCGAGGCACTCACAGCGTTTAAATGCGAATTTGTTTCCGATATTCACAAAACACCTACGATGTAGTCGATAAATTCTGATTATTATTAATTATATTTTTGGAATCAATGCGTACATATATTATGGAGGAATACCTAAAATCTTAACCTTGTATTTATTATATTTATAGAGATATTGATGGTTATTAGAAGCAACGTGTAGAAGATACCCAACACAGGGAAGGAAAGGTTAAGTATGTACAAATATTGAATGTTGAGATAAATGCAATTTAAGTTTCAGAAGGCGATGTAAAATCAAGTTTTTAATAAAATAAAATACAAACAGATGTTATTTAATGACTGTTAATTAGAATTTCTACAAAAAAATGAGAAATATAAAAACACATTACCTAAAATTTAAAATACGGACACCTATTTTGGACTTAATCCTTTCTTGATGAAAACAGCTGTAAAAAGGTGACTGAAACGCTTCTAAAATATTATTTTTTCTATATTATTTATTCCGAATGACTTGATGTGTCGTGGTTTATAAAGGCATGAACTCTTGTGCTGGTTGGCAGAGATAAATACCAACTATGGGATTGCTTCGGGATGATATGTTGTTTTTATCTTTTAATAACAGCGAAACCATATAACTTTTGGACATAAATGTTTTTTCTATATGTAAATATTTTTATTTTAAGTAAAATGGCATCAAAAAGCCATTTTAAGCAAAAATGGACTTAACCCTTTAACGGGCATAAGCAGAAATTGGTCTTATATGCGACCGCCCTTGTGGTTATACTTATAAGGATTCATTTTCTTAATGAAACGTTTATAAGTAACACAAATGTCAAATTGGCAAATGTAGTGGACGGGCAGAGGTCTTATTTAAGACGGATCGTCGTGAAGTTAGCTGCATGTTCAGTAGCAACGATCTAAACATCCGGTCAATTTATTGTCAAATATGTAAATAGCTATTATAAGTAAATCACCATTCATTATATCTCATATAAGAATTCTATTTCCTAATACAGCCTTAACTTAGATATTATTACCTAAACATTCATTGGTCACTTGTGCTTCCACTCACATGACCCCTGAAATAGGCACAGCTCTCATATGCGATCCGTCCAAAACAAAAAAAATCAATCAATCCAAAACAAAAAAAAAATTTAAACACATTTTCGAAGGAATAAAGTTGATTTGATACACATAATAATGATTTATTCAACAAAAAACTCAATATCTCAAAAATAAAAACTTGCCCTGTAAAAGGTTAAATGCTTTTCGCAGAACAACGACGATATGTTCATTTTAGTACGCGTATTTCTACAACATATATTTAGTTTCACGTCAATATCTCACTCATATACATCAAAGTTGGTACTAAAACACTGTTATGGATTACCATCTAGATTATACCGGATGGTGATACTGTCCGGCTCTAGTATATATTTGTTAGTATTTTATTGACTTTTCAATATCCCTACTAACCCCTTAATCATGTGAAAAAATACTACGAAGGGAGGTAAATAATTTCGCTAAATGAAGGGAAAAAAACATTTCTTTCCTTTTTAATATATTTTAATACATTTTAATACATTTTTAGTTATTTCAATAAGCTTTTGTATACCCACGAAAAAAAAACCCTAAAAATATGCCGTTATTGCATTTATTACTTCTTCATCATCTGGAAATTTTTTCCCTCGAAATTCACTTTTTTTATATTTGGAAACAAATAATAGGCAGGTCTAAGGCTGTAGGGAGATTCATTTAATGCTTGGAAGCCACAGTTGTGAAGAGCAACAAATGCAGATTTTCTTTTATGCATGGGTGCATTGCCATGCCAAGCAGCACCCCTTTTGTTCATTTCCTCTCCTTCACAGCTTATTTTAACTACATTAGCAGACCAGAGTTATACTTTCCAGTTATTGAGATGCCCTTACATTTGTAATCTATCAGCAGTATGCAATCCGCATCTGAAAAATGGTTCCCATAACTTTCCCAGCCGATTGCGACATTTTAAACTTCTTAAAAACTAAAAAGACGGTTCAAAATGTCATCTTTATTGTTCCTGCAGAGGTCTTAAATCTGTCTTGAATTGTTGTTATTTTTTTAAGTGGGCTGAGCTTTTTGGGTACGCACCTTGCACTGACTTTTGACATCCCTAAATGCTGATGGAATATATTTAAAATGATTGTAGGTGATACTGCGACTATCTCTGCAAACTGTTGTTTTTTTCGACGGGTATCTTTCAGCACAAGCTTTTCTACTTTTTTGAAAATATTTGAAGAAGTGGCTTCAACAGGCCGTGCTAGTCGGAAGTCGTATTTAATTAATCCCTTTTTTAAAAAGGCGGTCGTTTTTCCAGGGAAACAGTTTCCTTAAACTGCTAACATCTCTTACAAAATGATTTGAGGTGTTTTTGCTTATTTTGTGAGAAACTTAATGACAGCACAATTTTTTTCAAACTTGGAATGTTATTAACTGTTGAAATTCTCTCTCAATGATAACTTAAACAATTCTATCAAAATTAGACTAAATCTTGGTGAGTATTTATTATGAATCATATTATTTGCTGAAATAAACGTTATTCGCTGAAATGTAATTGAGAAGAAGTATTTTGGATTATAGAACCTTAACTCACCTTAACTTAACCTTAACTTATTATTATTATTAGCTTTTGTGATATAAAAGCTTAACTCTAGGTTGTACTTTGACCTAAATGAGGTTCTTGAGGAGTCTATGTCATAATGAGAGACTGTTTAATATTGGTAGTTTGTAAAGAGGAACGCTAAACCTTTTTCAATCTTCAATCACTTTAGACTCAAAACGTACATTTGATGTTGTGTTACATTCTAAGTAATTTATAAAATATTGAATTAACTTGTGAATTTCACCTACAACTTGGGAACGAATTAATTTAAGTGTTCCAGCTCGCTGTTTTTTAAGACCTACTTTGTTCAGCGCTGCTACATTTTTGGAATACCACAGGTTTTTTTAAACAAAAAGTGGTAATAATTTGGTAACTGACATACATATAAATACTAACATGTTAAAAAATTAATTTATTTAGTTTTTTAATTAAAAAAATTATTTTAAAGTTCAGGATATTTTCTTTTATTTTGACCGTTGTTTCTTTTTCGTCCGAATTCTTCATTTAAAATAATGTTTTAGTACATCTTTTTTCGTAAAAAAATGATTGAAAAATACTATCAAAAGATTGACGTTTTATGTCAATACTCTTACATGAATGTAAAATGTAACTTACATCAAGAAAATATTCAACGAATGGAGTGAACGAAGCCCTTGTAAGTAGAGGATAATTCAATGTAATAATAGTTAATTTCGTAAATTTATACCATAAATAAATAAGTTTTCTTACTGCTAACGAAAAATGAGGAAATATTTCAAAATAAAAGTTTTTTTTTTATTTTTAAAATATATCGTCAAAATGTCTTCAATTTTCTTTGCTATAATGTTTAAGTGTCTTGGCTCAAGCATAAGTATTTGATACTTGAAATGTTGACAAAATAAATATAACTTTAAATAACGTGTGTGAATAAATTTTTTTAATGTCTTCGATTTATTTCTCAGATTTGAAAAACTCGAAAAACTACCAAATAATTGTTAAATAAAAGTGAAAAAAAAAACACTTATTAAATATAGCAGTTTAACCTTTCCCTTACGGTGATAAAAATAATACGCGTGTTACGGTGTTGGGTAGTGAGTACGCAATAAAAAATTAGCGATTTTAAATCGGAAAAATAAGAACATTCATAGACAATCCCCTTAATTAATTATAATTGAAGTTAAAAATTATAATAATTGAGATTTATTTGCTAAAAACATTAAAAAATCATGTGAAAACATAAAAAAACGCTCACGAAACGGGTGTACGTCTAACCTATTTGCAAGCCTCGAGGCAACTAGTGGCGCGGAACGTCAGTCACATACCCCGGCGCATACGCCTTTGCTTGCGACGTTGAGAAAATTCAGCTCCTCGCAATTCAGTCTAGTATGCAAGAGTGAGATGCGAATATAGTGTCGTGCTTCCCGCATACTATTCACCTATCGTCAAGACGAGGCACTCGCCGCGTTTAAATGCGAATTGGTTTTCGATCTTTACAAAACACCTCGATGTAGTCGATAAACTCTGATTATTATTAATATTATTTTTTAAATCAATGCTTAAATATATTATGGAGGAATACCTTAAATCTTAACCTTGTATTTATTATATTTATAGAGATATTGATGGTTATTAGAAGCAACGTGTAGAAGATACCCAACACAGGGAAGGAAAGGTTAAGAAAACTTTATTGAAATAACTCAGAAAACACATATCAACACGTTTGTATAATAACACACAAAACACATATCAACTCATGCCTTTTTGTACAATACTATAGCGGAGAGTATAAAGTTATTTCAGAAGTTGTTATGTCATCTCATTTTGCATTAATTCTCAATTCAAATTTATACTATTTCAATGGCATGTCTTACCTTTTTTTAAAATACTTTGAAGAAAATATTTTTTTTTTGTTTTAAGTCTTTTTTAAGTCATCTCCAATAAATATATTGAATTCGATTACTACATTAAAATATATCATTGAATTAATTTTATTTTATCCTTTCACAAGATATTTTAAAATATCTTTAGAATATGTGTCCTAGAGGGAGAGATGATGATGATTTGTTGACAAATAAAACTCGTTAGATCGCAATGCGGAAAAAATAAATTTTATTGGTAACGTAGGTATTTATACTATTCCCGCGTGTGTGCGGGAATGCGAGCAAGATATCCTTCTTCTCGTTTCTGCATTCGCTAAACGATTAATGTCGTATGTAGGTGATAATTTATTTACGGAACTGGCGCGACAGGTGTGGTGCGTTCTCGCTCTAGCATGGAATGCGCTCCGCGTCGGCTATGAGTTGAATGACCGGCGCGTGGACTTCGTACTTGTTTGTTTTGCATTGCTAAAGAATGCAAAGGTAATTTCATCGGTCATTGACCGCGTGTTCGATCGCCACATATCCTTCAAAATACTACAATTGGTAATGCGAATATGATATAAATCATTTTTGACAAACTTTACTGCATTTTACTCTAATTATCGTTTCATCAGATAAGGTTTACTGAAGTTAGCATTTCACTTCTAGTTTATTACTAAACGTTTAAGAAGTGTCACATTTAGAAGAGTGACAAAAATACTCACTCACGTCAAGTGCATGCCTATTTTGTTACAAGAAGGAACAATTATACATATTGAGGCTGTTGGTCGGATTGTTCTTCTTCCCAGTGTCATGTCAGATCCCCTCAATGCTGAATATAACTTGAGATTAGGCATCTTTGTCCCCGGCATTGTTGGATTGTTAAGCAGAGTTTTTTTTATCTCAAGCTAGTTTTAAGTGTTAAACAACGTGGATAGGATTACTTCGTAGACGTGGAAGGGGGTAGTTCTACACTCGCTATTTATTTAAATAAATTAAAAAATATTTAAATCGTAAATAAAATATCTTAATTACAAATAAAAATTGTTGAACAAGAATATTAAATTTACCAAGAAACTTAAGTTAAAATTGAAACAAAAAAATATACTTAAGGGTAGATTTTTTTTGTAAAACCCCTTAAATACTTTTATGGAAGGGAACGACCAGTTGATTTCATTTCAATGTTCATTTCAAAGAACTTTCAAATAGAATAAATGTAAAACTTTTTTTTGTTACTCATTCAACTTTATTTAGATTAGTTATTTTAAAATAACAATACTTAAAAATATAATAAAAAAATTGCAACTAAATAGACACCGCCAATAATTGAATCTAGATTCTCCCGTATTTTACAAGTTAAAGAAAGACGCGATGCCAATTATGTGGGGTTTGTAGTTTGTGCCAATATTTTTCAAAAATGTTAAGTGTAGTTCAAATTCATTAAGCCAAACTCACGTGTAATTCTCAATGAATAAAAAATAAGATTTCAACAATAATATGTTTAGTGGTAAAAATATAGCCAAATCGCATTTTTAATTGTGATATTTCTTTATTTAGCTAGACTTTTAATAATTTTATTTTATGTGAATATGGTAATGTTGTAAATCGGCGCCAATCACGTTGTAAGTTTCAATAATAAATTTAAACATTTGAGCTTTCGGTTATAAGCGTAGAAAGTCGTTCGATAAAACTTCCACAGATGTGAGGATGCAATTCCAATGAATGTCGGAAATGTTATTTTATTTATGGCGCACAGGTATTTACTAAAGTTTATAATGTCATTAAACCTGAAGGTAAATAAGGTTTTTTTTTATTGAAAATAAGAATTATTACATTATGTAAAATTTCTGCATTCATAAAGAATGAGCAATTTTTTTAATAAATAAGAAAAAAAATTGTATTTTCTTATGGTAAAAAAAAATTGTCATGCACTTTATAATGTAACTTGGTGTTAGCTAAGCATTTATGATTGTTTATTGTTAATCTGACATTAAGGTTGAATTTTACTAGCATTAAAAACTTTAAGAATATGGATGATACCAGCTCTTTTAAAGAAATATATTCTTACTTTATTTCAATACTGTAACATTAAGAATATAAATTATACCATCTCTTTTAAAGAAATATATTCTTACTTTATTTAAATACTGTAACATTAAGAATATGGATTATACTAGCTCTTTTAAAGAAATATATTCTTACTTTATTTAAATACTGTAACATTAAGAATATTGATTGTACCAGCTCTTTTAAAGAAATATATTGTAACTTTATTTAAATACTGTAACATTAAGAATATTGATTATACCAGCTCTTATAAAGAAATATATTCTTACTTTATTTAAATACTGTAAGATATAATAATTCATAAAATGAGTATGTTATTTTTAAAAACTTTCCTAAATTATCTGAATATGAATATAATTTCTGAAATGCGCATGCTAAGATGGTCAGCTGGTATGTTCCTAAGAGACAAAATAAAAAGCTCACGCATTCGTGGAAATAATTCACGGGTGGTGCAAAAAGATAACCTGATGCAGAGGCACGGCCTGAGGGACGTAGTCCGGGACAGAAGAGCACCTGAGGACGAGGAGAGCTGACCCCAACAGTCTTCGCAGACAGACAGCTGACCCCAACAGTCTTTGAGTTGGGATGGAGCCAGGGAGAAGAAGATGAAAATATTGTTTTCAAAAATTAATCTAGAATAATTATTGCTTCAAATCATTTTCTTTTTCAATCAAACAGCTTTTGTTTTACACTTAGAACTGATATCCATAACCATGTTGAAAATTAAAAAAATACATTTTTCAGGAAGAATAACCAAAACCAAAATATATTACTTAATATGTTATATAAATTTTATTTTATTATTTTATATAAATTGTTTTAATTTATTATTTTATTTTATTTATTATCTATTAAATTTTTTTCGCTACCCCATTTACCATTGAATCACTTCTCTCTCCACTTCTCTCCCCCCCTACCTCATTCATCTTATATTATTTAACACTTGTACAGGAAATGTATTTTTAACAATATAGTTTATCTTCACCTGATGATGAAGACGGTGGTCTTCGAAACCGGTAGTAAACCCAAAAATAAACCAGTGGTGAACACAAAAATAAAATATGTGTATTATTTACTTATTTTTCCTTTTACATATATTACTTAAGGTTAGGAGTTCTTGAGATAAATATTTCTCTTCCGTTTTTCTATAAATATTGTTTTTTTTATATAAGATACAAAATCTAGTTGTTAAGCTTAGTAATCTATTTTTTTAAATACTGATTTTTATCACCTTCATCTGGGTTGAGAAAATTAAAATGAATCTTTCCTTTTAACTACAAAATTCCACGTTTTTTTTACTAATCACTTAAAACCTCCACCAATTTGATACTTACCCTTCGTAATGAAGAGGGTGGTTTGTATTTTTAATTAATTTTATGTGGAAAAGTAGCAATATTTAACATCAAGGGTAGAACTTATTATTCTCAAATGGAGGTAAAAAGGGGAGGTATTAGATTTGAGAAATCATTATTAGTAATTTATTTACCAATTATTTACAAATACATATTATTTACAAATTATATACATATAGTAACTTATTTACAAATACCATCAAGCCTTTTCCTCTCAAGGTAGGAAGAAAGAACAGAACTCAACAACATTTACACGTTGTCGTTTTTACATCCATTCACCTTTTCATTAAATTTCAACGTTTTCACTGACTTTTACGTTTCCTTTTTTCAAAATATCATTGACTTGATTTGACCACACTTCCTTTGGTCTTATTTTACTAGTACTCATACTTTAATTGTAAAGGGTTATTTATTTTCTTAGTAAAATAAACACTTTCTAAATTTTTATTAATAAATATTTAACTTGATTTTTGAAATTCTTTAGTTTTTTCAACTCATTTTGCTATCAATCTCATTTCATATACTCGTATATAATAATTTAATTGCGTATATCACCTTTCATTTAGATTATGTTTCTCTCTATAAGCAATATTAATATTTAACTGTTTATTTGGTATAAAATCGTTGTTTTGAAACCAACAATTATCTTAATTTATTAAAAAAAACTCAAAAGTAAAAAAAAATACTAAAAAATGTAACAAAATAGGCCCCGCCAGGAATTGAACCTGGATTCTCCCGTATTTCATAAACAAAAGACGGACGCGATACCAATTCCGCCACGGGGCTTGTAGTATGTACCGAGATTTTTTATAAACATTAAGTGTATTTCCAAATTATTTTCCCCTTTTGTTAAATTATCCATAACGATAAAAAATTTTAAAATTACAAAATGTGAAAATAATATTACACCTTCGCTTTTTAATGAGATTAATCTTAATTTCATTAGTATTTTTATAAATATATATTCCATTTAAATTCAGCACCATCACGTTATTTGTTTCATTAACAAATATAAAAATTTAAACCTTCCGGTATAAGCGAAGAATATCCTTCGATAAAATATCAACAGATGTGAGGATGCATTTAAAATGAACGCTGAAAATGTTGTTAAATGCATCTTGCATACACTGGTGTTCACAATTTTATTCAAAGTGCAGGCATTTTTTATTTATAGATTTCTCAAAAAAATCTTACTTTAGATTTGAACTGCATAATACATATTATTTTATCCAAGAAAAATAAGTGTTCACATCAAATTTTTCAAAATAAGTATTTAGCAAGAAAACAGTTTGGGTAAAACGTTATTGGATGAAAGTTACAAAAAACCTTTACGAGTATGTTACATCTTGTGAAATTTTGTTATTTTCAAAATATAATTTAAATAAAAATCCGGAAATATATTTTAAATGCGCCGACTAAATATTAACCTCATAATTGGTGCCACACAAAGCTTTTTTATGATTTAAAAAAAGTGATAACATTTCATAAAATTACTGTATTCCTGAAGAGTGCCATGTATAAGTGGCAATCGGTTTAATGTATTCAATGTGCAAATTATTTTTATTTATCAGAGTTTAAATAATTTACTCTGGAAATATATGAATTTTTTTGATTTATATTCAGCAGTGGTGATTGCTGACTGTAAATATGGAATTTTTGCAATTTTACTACCCTTAAACACTGTGATATTAAGAAAATGGAGCATTGTTATATATTCTCACTAAATTGTTTTATTTGTCGTTATAGAAGTGAAACTTGCAATACATGATCAATTTAAGGTTGAATATGTGATGTGTACATATTAAACAATAAAAATGGATACCAGTATTAAAAGATTAAATATGTGTAGTCTCCGAATCGTTTAAATATATTTTAAACTCTTGTAAAATAAATAAAATATAGTTTTATAGCTACATACATATTTTGTATATAATTTTAAAAAAACTGCAGATAACACCATCTATGGGCTTCAGTAGGTAACGATATTTATTATAAATATTAAGTGAAGTTACAACATATTTACACCTTTTGCTAAACAAAATGAGGACTTGGATGCAATTTTATTTGAAATGGAATAAATAATATTTTAAATAAATACTGCTCCTTCGATTTTTTAATTAAATATGGTTTTCTCTTGTATAACAAGTGAATTTTAAACGTTTCCTTCTTTCAAAATATTATTTACTTTGATTCGATCACACTTTTTTTGGTCTTCTTTCATCACGACTTTTGCTCATATTTTAAAGAATTATTTATTTTCCTTACAACCATTTTTATTTCTTACATTGTGAATAATTAATATTTCGCAAAATTTAAAAAAAATAAAAACTAAAAGCTAAAATGATTCGAGCGCACGCTATCTAGTTAATAAATCCTAACTCCTTGCCTTTTAAAACAACAACTGAAAATTCGTTCCCTCTCGACAAATAATACATCTTTCTCACTCATTTTATCAATACTCTGAAATGTAATACTTCGCAAAGAGATTTTTCATGGTTTATTGTTGCGAAAACTATTGTAGCTTTCTCGTCTCAGAAATAAAAACTATAGTAAATATGATAGCTGAAATCTTTGCTACTTTATTTACGTTCATAACTGGCGTTTTAGTTAAAAGCGTATAACATATTAGTTTAAAAAAAAAATAAAGTCTTAAACAATTTATTATGGATACTAGAAAGCGAGTGCCATCAAATAATATTCAAATTAAAAAAAAAACGTAATTGATAAAAAAATGATGTGATTTTCATATGCATAATTGAAAGACTAGTTTGAAAAAGATCGAATAACGAAAATTTTTAAATCTATACTCTTTTCATGATTTTATAACTTTAAACGAGTATAATTTTTTTATTGTATTTTTTAGAATTAAACTGAATACAGACAATGCATTGATACTCGTATATCTTCTTCTCCCTGGCTCCATCCCAACTCACTGTCAGCGAAGACTGTCGGGGTCAGCTATCTTCGTCCTCAGGTTGTATGCTCTTCTGTCCTGGACTACGTCCCCTAGGCCTTGCCTCTGCATCAGGTTATCTTTTTGCACCTCCCATGAATTCTATAGTCTTTCTCTGGTTGTTATTCGAGGAAGATCCATGGAGTTTGCCTGGTTCACAATGTGATCAGGTGCTCTGCGTTCAACGTCCCCGTACCATCTCAATTGCCTCTCTTCCATCTTGCTGTTGATGTCTGTAATACCTAAGCTTCCACAAATGCGTGAACTTTTTATTTTGTCTCTTAGGGACACGCCAGCTGACCATCTTAGCATGCGCATTTCAGCAGTATCTAGTTGCCTACAGTAAGAGTTATACATCGTCCAGCATTCGGAGCCATAGAGGAGTGTGGGTCTGAAAATCGTTTGGTATACGTTTCCTTTTAACTTTACTGGCATTTTCGGATCACATAGAACTCCATTATTTGTCTATGGTCGCAAAGTGAAGACGCGTTAACTGTCCCGCGAGTTTAAATATTTATATTTTTATTACTAACTACTGAGGGTTAATATGGAGCGTGAACTGAGGGTTTAGAACTGAGATGGCGTCATTCGGGGAGAGGCTCCGTCAAACTGGAGATGGCAACTGTTCTCCAGACCTAACCTCACTGACGGGAGATTTTGTGAAATTTAAGGAGCAAATTATGACCCTCATGAAAAAGGTGCTCAGGGTTCAGCAGAACCTCCACTCCCGGATCAACAAACTCAAGGCGGGGGCACGAAGGAACACTATTGTTCCACGGGATCCGAGAGAGTGAGGTTGACTCGCCCAAGGTCTTTGGGGAGGCTCGCAGATTGTTTCCTCCGCGAAGCTGCTGGACCAGAGATGGAAGGATTGTAGTTCGTCACCGTGACAAAATCATTCATCTCACAAGTTTACAGGAGCTGCAAAACATTAAGGGAACAAACAAAGTAACCTTGGATAGCGAGACCCAGGCAAGATCAACAAGGCAGAGCACTAAGAGGGGAAAATCTGCGAGCTCCAAGTGATACGTGCTTTTTGTATTTTTTTCTTTTATTATTTTAAAACATTGTAACAAACTGTCAAATTTTATATTGTGATTGCGCGAGTGTTGCCGCATTATGAACACCAATAAATCAACGGAATAAATATCATAGAGGAGTATGTGCGAGTCGCGCTGATCGTCAGTCAAGGCAATGTTGCCTGATCGGGAGTTCGGTTCGGCGTACTTAGCCCGAATATTTTGTTTGGTCTGTTAACTGGGTCGATTGATGCGTCGGGTGATATATGCTGCTTGTACTGCATTTGACAATACATTTTGACAGCAATACAACTCCCTTGTGGCAATACTCGTGCTCGGTACATAACATACCTTACATTTTTTTGTGGCGGGAACAAATGTCAGTGACAGACTATTTATTGTTTTTGATTTTTTTTTGTTGTTTTTTTTTACCCACTGTACTACTGAGCTATGTTCCTGCTGCTGTATATTGCCTTTAAACTGTTTTTTTTATCCTATTATTTTGACTTGCCTTTATTTACCTGCTGTTTTCTTTATATATCCATATTTTCTTTTTTCTCTCTTTCACTTGCCTGAATTACGTTAAGGGTTGCTTTTATATTTGTTTCTTTTTTCCTTTTCTCTCTATGTATTTGTATGTATTTTTAATGACTTGCATTGTAAGTCTCTTAAGTTTTTGGAATTTCTTTTGACTTTTATGCTTGTTTTTGTTTCTTATTTGTGACCTTCAATCAACTAGACAAGGGTTCGACGCGTGACAGTGAAATAAATTCGCTGTTTCTTGGCTTTATGATTCTGAGCTTGTTTTTATTTTTTTCGTTGATTTGGTTTATTTTGTGTATCTTTTTTTTTTTGAACAAATATTTAATGTCATCACCCCCCTTATCTCCTAACGACTCCATAACTCTATCTAATTCTCATACTCTTCCATCTACTCCCTCTCCTTTTCCTGAATTCCTATGTACATTGGACACGTCATCTTCAGACTCTTCAGATTTCGCTGATATAAACCCGCCATTACTTTTGAATAATCATCTCCGCACTGCTTTCTCTACAGCTAACAATGACTTTCACGCATGCCATATAAATGCTTAAAGCATACCCGCCTATTATTCTGAGCTGCTCACCTCATTTCATGACCAGCCTGTCTATGCCCTGCTGGTTAGCGAATCCTGGATGAAACCATCACTATCAAACTCACTTTTCTCTCTTCCCGGATTCGATCTAGTTCGGCGAGACAGGGTGGCGAGAATGGGAGGGGGAGTCTGCATATATTTGAGGAATAATATACATTTTTCTATCATCTATCAATCCCAAGCTCCCTACTCTGGATGCCTAGAGTATTTATTTATATCCCTTCATTACAACTTCATTAAATATCTCATCGGAGTAATATACTGTCCTCCTAATAATAATTATTTTGACGAGTTTGAAAAACTTCTTGAAGATCATACTCCTAATTTCAATACCACTCTCATAATGAGAGATTTCAATATGTGCCTTAAAAATAACGACGGCCGATCTGATAAACTTCTGAGAATCATACAGTCAATGAACCTCTCAATAATGCCCCTAAACTGTACACATGTAACAAGAAATTACCAAAGCCTTCTAGATTTAATTATTACCTCAAATCCCTCTGGAGTTCGCACTCATGGACAAATTGATGCTCCAGGCTTCTCACATCATGATTTGATATATATCTCACTGATCAACCACGCTCCGAAACTCTCAAAACAGAGAAAATTCCTGAGAAGCTTTGGACGCATCGATAGGGACGCCTTATTTTCCGATGCAAGCGAAGTTGACTGGGCGGCCATCGAACGATTGGATACTATAGATAGTAAAATTAATCTATACAACACGTTTTTGCTAGACCTCTGCGATAAACACGCTCCACTAAAATTTACTTACTTAAAGCAGAGACCTGCCCCATGGCTGACTGACGACATTAAAAAACAACATGGCAAGACGTGACAAAGCAAAAAAAACTTCAAATCTAATCCCAATGATCAACTATGGGAGATTTTTCGATGACTTCGCAATAAATGTACACAATTATGTCGGAATGCAAAAAGAAAACACTATTTTGACACCCTTCAAAACTCTCAGCCTGCAAAAAGGTGGAAAATCCTGAACTCGATGGGTGTCAAATCCTCGGACAACTCAGGTAGCTTCACATTAGATGTTAATAATCTTAACAGACATTTTGCAACACCATCACTCAGTTTAGACATTACCACAAAGAGAATACTCTCCGAAGAATTCTTGTCATGCCTCGACCCAATGTTCCTGAACTCCACTTTTCGGAGGTTGATATAGGTGAGGTTCGTCGTATTCTTTTGACTATATCCTCAAAAGCGATTGGTGACGACAATATTTCGATTGTATTCATCTCCTTCATTATCGATGCTATTCTTCCTATCATAACACATATTATTAATTTTTCTTTGTCTACTAGCAGCTTTCCTAGTGTATGGAAGAAGGCTCTAATTATTCCGATTCCAAAAATTTGCTCACTCCTGTCATATACAGATTTTAGGCCCATATCTATTCTGCCCACATTATCTAAAGTTATTGAAAAAATTGTTTATATACAAATTGACTTCCACCTTAATCAATTTGAATTGGTTAATCCGTTGCAGTCAGGATTTCGTCCGAAACATAGTACCACTACCGCACTGGTCAAGATTACGGATGATGTGAGACGTTGAATGAGCTTTAAGTGGCTGACATTGTCTATTGGATTTTAGCAATGCATTAAATACTGCAGACTTTGATCTGCTTATGGCTCGAATGCGTTCATTACGATTCATAGTCTGGTTTTCGAGCTATTTAAAGGGAAGACAACAATCCTGTAAATACCAAGAGCATATATCTGAATGGACTGATCTCTCTGCAGGCGTCCCCCAAGGTGGAATTCTCTCTCCACTCCTTTTTTCTACATTCATCAACCCAATAACATCGACTCTTAAATGTTTTTATCATCTGTATGCGGATGACCTACAGATATATATTCATTTTGATCCAAATTTCTTTCACGCGGCTTTGAACGATCTAAATGCGGACCTTCAATTGATCTCTGAGTGGACTGGGGAGCGTGGCTTACTCATAAATCCAAAGAAGTCTCAAGCGATCCTCATTGGCAGCCCTCAGCTTCTCTGTAAATTCAACACTGACTTACTTCCTCCAATATTACTTGATGGCTCTATCATACCATTACATAAAACTGTTAAAAACCTAGGAGTGATAATAGATAACACTCTCTCATGGCGAGATCAAATAAATGAGGTAAGCCGAAGGATCTTCTTCAGCCTTCATTCCCTTAAAGTGTTGCAAAGATTCCTACCAACTAAAACCAAAATTTTGCTCGTACAATCTCTGCTCTTTCCAATTCTGGACTATGCGGACGTATGTTACTTGGATGTTACAGAGGAACAGCTGGACAAATTACAGCGTCTTCAAAATGTGTGTCTAAGATTTATTTTCAACCTACGAAAGTACGATCATACAACTTCATACAAGATGGCATTGAACTGGTTGAATGTTAGAAATAGACGCCAAATTCACATACTGTCTCTATTGTTTAACATCTTTAACTGTCCCGCCGCACCCTCTTATCTCGCCGAAAATTTTCAGCTTCTTTCCCCTCATGGATAAGCGCTACGCTCAAACAGATATTGTTTAATTGGCCTTTCCAGTTCACCGCTCCTCTTTCTTTACGTCGTCCTTTCCTGTCCATGCAGTGACTCTGGAATCAGTTACAAAACATTATAAAACTCGCTCCGTCCTTGGCATGCTTTAAGAAGCTACTGAAAAAACTCTTCATTTCTTAATAACGTGTTTCATTCCTGATTTTTCTTTTCCTTTCCTCTTCACCATCCCTTCCTTTCCTTTTGATTGATGATATCTCACTTTATATGAAAAATAATGTTCGGGTGATTGTCCGTCTTTGTGGGGTGCATGGGCACGGGCATGCTCACGTATGTGTTTATGGGTTTCATGGGATGGATATTCATTTGAATGATTTATGCGACCATGTAACTTGCTTCATTTACTTTTGTCTGGTTGGCTGGAAGAGATTGCTGCCTGGCAATAAACCCGCCAGATTGTATTGCAATAAAAGTGTTAAATAAATAAACTCCCGTCATTGATCTAAACTTCATCCATCCCACACTAATGCTATGTGTTACATCTGCTGCACATCTTAAATCGCTATGGATGAGTGACCCAAGATACTTAAAGGAGTCACAATTTGGTAATGTGTCTTCATCCATTTGCATTACGGGAGTGACAGCATTTGTGTTCTCGAATTGTAGGTACAGATACCCTTTTTTCTTTCTGCTCAGTCTCAATCCATTGTCCTCCAAGATTCTTCTCCACCTTTCCAGACTATTCTGCAGGTCTTCATGTTTTTCACTTATTAATACGATATCGTCTGCAAATAGTAGGATCTTTAGGAGACTGTTCATTTCCTGATTAGTTAAATAGTCCATGTTTTAGATGAACAGTAGCGGACTGAGTACCGATCCTTGATGTACCCCCACCTTTACAGGAAATTCTGGTGAAGTTCCCGAAGTGCACGTCACTTGCGTTGTCACGTTATCTTACATGTCCTGAATGGCAAGTACATACTTTTCTGGTACACTATATGCTCTAAGTGCTACCCAAATTAGGCTTCTAGGGACCCTGTCAAATGCCTTTTCAAGGTGAAGACCATATGAAGGTCTTTCTTGGCATCACGGTTTTTTTCGACAAGGAGTCTAACGGTTTGAATGGCTGCTACTGTTGATTTTCCCGATACGAAGCCACACTGGTTGTCATACAAGTGATGGATAGCTTGTTCGGAGTTTCGGTCCGATGGTAGGACACCTTACTCCTTCATCGGATAAGTTCTGACTGTTAAGATATTTATTGGAAATTTTTGGATCTTTTTGGGAATCAGGAAAGGATAGGTTTGTGGTAATTGTTTTGATTTTATGAATGATTATGAGAAATTATAAACGATTAAATACATATATAAATATGATGATATATACATAATATTAAATACAAATATACCAAATTCCTGTTTCTCGAGTTTATAATTCGCTCATAGATTTTCATAGCGTGGGTTATTAGCTAAATGCCTCTATAGTTGTCGCATTTCCTGGAGTCTCCTTTGTTTTTGTAGAAGGGAAGGAGAAAACTTCTTCGGAATTCATCTGGCATTGGGGCTCCAGCCAATATTTTATTAAAGAGCTTACACAGCCAATTCTGTCCCCATTCACTACATTCTTTCCAAAATTCAGTTGGTATATTGTCTGGTCCTACTGCTTTTTCTGTTTTCATTTGACACATGGCCAACTCTACTTCTGCAGGAGTAATTTCTACAATTGGCCCAAAGATTTGATGTTCTGAAGGATATGAGGTTCTCGGAAATTCTTCATTCAATAGTTCTGAGTAGTAGTCTTTCCATCTTTCACATATTTTTCTTTCTTCAGTGATTAACTTGCCTTCATTATCCTCTATGTACTTAGGGGTTCTGATCGATTTAGTCCTCTCTTTTTTTTTTGCCGCAATTTTATATATTTTCTGAGCTCCTTGTTGTGTTTCCAGTTCTTCGTATATATCTTTCATCGCCTCATGTTGTGCAGAGGCTACTAGTTTCTTTGCTTTTCTTTTGGCTTCCTTATATAATAGAAGTAGGCCTTCTTTCTTTGTTTCACTATCACAGTTAGACCAATTCTTAAAATCGATCTTTTTCTCCTTAATACCCTTTTGTACATCATTCGACCACCACCAGGACTCTTTCTTAGTTTTTAGTTTACCTTTTGAAACTCCAAGGTGTTGCTTAGCATATTGTATGCATATTTGTGACAATGCCTCCCACATTTCATTTGGGTTAAGTACGTCGGAATTTTGCACATTTTCAATCATCCAACTTTTCATTTTGGATGTTAGTTGTTTGCCTTTTTCATTTGAGATATTGAACCATTTATTTTTTGGTATCAGTTTAAGTTGGTCTTTGGGCAACGTACGCTTTGGCACAAGTAGTTCAAGCAACACTAAGCGATGCTGGGTTGCCAAGGGCTCTCCAGGGATGACTTTCAGTCCCTACACATTTTCTGCATTTCTTTGCTACACAGCCAATAATCTATTTGTATTGCTACATTTCCGCTTTTGTATGTTATAAGGGGTTCAAACTTTTTACGGAAATATGTGTAAGCAATCGTTAAGCCATATGCCTCTGCGAAGTTCAGCAGCTCGTCCCGCTGTTGGTTACGCGTCCCATACCCAAACCCATCATGGATTGCTTCGCGACTAGTATTTGATATTCCTACGTGCCCATTCATGTCCGCGCCCATAATAATAGTTTCATTTTCAGGTATGTTTTGAATTAATTGTTCCAGCTTTTCCCAGAATGAATTTCTTTCTTCCGCGTCGCATCCCATTTGTGGAGCATAAACACAAATGATATTGTATATGGCGTTACAAACTATGAGTTTTGTCATAATGACCCTTTTATTCACTGCTACGATCTTTATCACATTGTCATGGAACCTTTGGTGTAATACTATAGCCACACCATTTCTGGAGTTATTTTCCCCATAGAAATATAATTTATATTCATTATTCTGTGTTTCTAGGTAGCGGCATTTATCAATGTTTGTATTCTTCCATTTAGTTTCCTGGATGCATGCAATATCTATTTAGCGTCTTCTCATAACCACCGCAAGTTCTTTTCTCTTTCCTGTCAACGTTCCCAGGTTTCAAGTCACGGCCTTTAGCTTTTCAAACTGTTTTCCTGGACGAATTTGTTTCTTTTGCTTTACTTTGCTTACCCCTGGTATCCTGCTAGCTGGCTTTGACATGATATCAGTTTTTGGATCACCGAGCGGAGAATCACTTCGGTTTGTTTGACTGAGTTTTTATCCACCGATTGTTATCGGACGTGGAACCAGAGTGGCCCAACTAACTAGGGCTGTATCCGCTGTCATTGGTCATGCAATGGCCTATTATCGGATTAATCGTATGAGCCTGATACCCATTAGCGATGGTGTATGTGACTAGATCTGAATATGTCGAGTTGCCACACCCACCATTTGTGAGCCGCCGCTAACATGCGAGACAGACGCTCACTGCTTCTCACTTTAGCCGTACTTTTGGGATCCCCCGACGGATTGGTTACCATCAACTTCACTCTCAAGTCCGTTGCCCGTCGGTCACTGCGTGGAGGTATGAGGAGCATGGTGGGAGAAACTGTGTCGGTCCAGTCCCTAGGATCAATGTATTGCGCTATAACCACCCGACCAACTAACCATTGTTACTCGTATGTGATTATCACAAAGTATACGATGGCATGTTCAAACTAAATGCTAAACATAGGAGAATAATTATTTTGAACACATTCAAACAATCACATACTCAGAGAGAGAGAGAGAGAGAGAGAGAGTGCTCTGTATACTGAAGTATTATAGGGTGAAAACGAATTTCGAATTCTTCTTCCTGTGTAAGTTTTCTAGGAGTTTTATATAGAATTCATTTTAATGACATTTCAACCAATTTCTTGTGAACTTTTGAGGTGTTACCGTTCACATCAAAACAATTAATGTCTATACATGTATCAGGGGTGCAGAAAATGCCAAGGTTTTAATTTAGTTTTAAATGTTTTATTATTTATCATAAGTATCAGAATGAATATTTTAGTATTCTCGTTAAACATTTTTTTTCTGTTTGAATAAAGCGCAGCATCTGTTAATATGGATATATGATATCTGTTCTGCTACTGAGTGCCAGTCAAAACTGTTCTCCCCGGTATGTGCGTACTTATAGCTAACTGAAGGGGCAATACCCCGAGCCAGACATTCCAGTGTTTCTGCACCGAACACAAAGAAGTATTTCAGGAAAGTGATTTATTTTTTATGAATGAAAAATACCTAAAACGTTTTTCTTTTTGCATTAAATACCTTTAAAAACATGCTTTCAAAACAAGTGATTTTCATCACACGTTAATACACTTGACTTGTCCTTATTGATAATAAGGACAAGTCAAATAACCTGGATGTTCAAGATTTAAACATACACGTACACTTGTTAAAAATTCTCTTTTCCCTGAAACAAGTCTTCTTCTAGATCTTGTGATCTGTTTAAAGAGGATTTCAGTTTTGGTCCTGTGATAAAGATGTCCAACTTTCTCTCCATCTCTTTGGTGGACGTCCCGGTGGTCGACGACCCTCTGTAATCTGATGTATTACAATCTTAGGTATTCTCGCGGGGTCAATCCACTCAACGTGGTCCCTCCAGAATCGTCCTCTCTGCCTCCTCAATGTAACAGCTCCTGCGGTTTTCCTTATTAGGTATCCTATCTCTAAGGGGTTTACCTACGATAGGCTACAGTGTTTTCATTTCTGTTGTTATGAGGAGGTGTTTCGTTCTTAAATAGTCTGCTCTTGCTTCGATTCCGTAAGTCATAACAGGTCTTATGCATGTTTTGTATATTCTGACTTTGCTTTCCACCAGCATGTGTTGATTGCCTCAAACAGTTTTCCTCACGCATCTGGAGATAACTGCCGCTTTATTGGTCTGTTCTTTGACTTCATTATACAGATTGTTGCAGCTATGCTAGATATCTCCACATCCAGGTATTTAAACTTCATGACCTGTTCTATCGGGTTTATCGTCCACAACCAATTTTTATCTAAGAGGCTGTCTGGATATTGTTAGACATTTTGTTTTGCCGACGGATATCGTCATGTTATATCTCTCAGATGCAAGATGGAACCTATACAACATTCGTTGTAGATTGTCTTCACTTACTGCTAGTGCAGTTGCGTCGTCAGCATAGTATACCACGCTGATAAGCTTTTTGCCCATCGTATATCTGATATCAGGAGATGCGACCTCGTCTATGATCTTGTCCATGATCAGATCGAAAAGAAATGGACTGAAACTATCACCTTGTTCGATTCCTGTTACAGTAACTATCTTTTTAGAGAGCTCGCCACCAGCTTTAGTTCTTGTTTTGCTAATATATGGGAAGGAATTATTAAAACAAGTCATTTTTAATATTTATTTCTAATATTTTTACCCATGATCAAAATTATCTCGTATCAGTTTTATACATACTTGATATCAAATATCTACGTTTTATTCAATAAATGACTTTTGATCCGTTCATATTTATGTATCTCGCCATCCTTTTATTCTTTCTTTTCACTTTACTTTGAATCAAAATCAATTATACTGAATCCAAGTACACCTTCCCACAGCATACACTTTTCACTGGAATATACACTTAGTTATTCATTCACTCAACATATTCACACTTAGTTCTGATATATACTTTCCTCATGCAACTAATAAAATCCACTTATTTCTGATAACGTCATTATTTCATACATTTTCACTCTCCGAATTTTCCTTTGTATTGATCTTACTTATTTTCACAAGTACAAACTTTACTTATGGACGCTAATAAGTGGTGACATAAAAATTCCGACAGTAGCACCATAAGATATGGCATAACGATTTGTATGTCTCATAATTATTTAAAATAGTTTGATCTGAATTATTTGGCCATCATCCCCCGAAAGTTAAAATTGGAAAATACTTTGTGTAACATATCATGCTAGTTAACAAACACAAGAGAAAATTTTATTATATTTTTTTGTATTATTTATACTTAAGGCATTAACATTGTGGAGGTTTAAAGACATTGTAATTTGTTTTATCAAACACTGTTTATTCCCCTTTTAGTAACGGTATAACCCTTACTATTTCAAGGCTTTTACTTCATCTTCAGGGGAGCACAATCAAGACTGAATACTGTTCGAGCTGGTACCGACATTCACGCTTCTTATGGTAAATCTTCGGGCTGGAGACTGATGGAAGAGACAATCTTGGTGAGCAGCGGAGAGATTTTTAGGATATATGTGTTTGCCAGATGTTCACCTCGATCCATTGACTTAGTAATTTCTAGGGTCTCTAATCTGTCCAATTTATTTTCGTTACTAGTGATATGGAAGAATTTGGCATCATCGACAGAAAATGTATGGTTTTCACGGTGACAATGATTAGCCATTTCAAAATAAAATAGAGGATTAGAGGAGAATAAAATGTATAGTTAGAGGAGGAGAAAGTTTATTCTTAATACGTATGATACAATCCCATGTTTTACTTATTCATGGAAAAACCTAAATGATTTCTACATCCTTAACGCAAATACTTAAAATAACCTAAACGTATTTTTTTTGGTTTACTCTTTTTTATGAAAAAAATGCAATATATGGCAACGATAAACATTAATATTGTGGTTTAAATATTTCACAATCGCTGTGCATTACCCCATTCCACAAAATTTCTCTCCACAGTTTGAGGGTTGTCTACGGTGGTTGAGGGTTGTCTACGGTTTTATTGAGGGCTGTCTACGGTGCCTTTGACTATTACGATATTTTTAATAATATTAACCAAGTGCAAATTTTCTTCCCTGTTAACGGCATTTAAATGTTTTGAAGCTTTAAATAGAAACAATAGTTTGACAAAATATTCAAAAAATGATTTTTTATCATATGAATTACTTGGTCAAATAATTCGGTACGTTGATGACGAATTAGAAACAATAATTTGACAAAATACTCAAGAAAATGATTTTTAATTCTGTGAATTACTTGGTCAAATAATTCGGTACATTGATGATGAATTAGAAACAATAATTTGACAAAATACTCAAGAAAAAGATTTTAATCATGTGAATTACTTGGTCAAATAGTCCGGTACATTGATGACGAATTAGAAACAATAATTTGACAAAATACTCAAGAAAATGATTTTGAATTCTGTGAATTACTTGGTCAAATAATTTGGTACATTGATGATGAATTAGAAACAATAATTTGACAAAATACTCAAGAAAAAGATTTTAATCATGTGAATTACTTGGTCAAATAGTCCGGTACATTGATGACGAATTAGAAACAATAATTTGACAAAATACTCAAGAAAATGGTTTTTTATTCTGTGAATTCCTTGGTCAAATAGTCCGGTACATTGATGACGAATTAGAAACAATAATTTGACAAAATACTCAAGAAAAATATTTTTAATCATGTGAATTACTTGGACAAATTTTCCGTTACATTGATGACGAATGGGTATGCTAATGTCTATTTTAGACGAATATTCTTAATTTTAAAATAATAAATATAATAAACTTGAAGTTTTCTTAAATATCTCAATGTTGGCACTCGATGCTAACTGACTATTACCTACTCCAGCTACCATAACATGAAAAGCGCTATTTTCTTCACTATCGAAAAAAGGGTAAGAGACATGCAAACTTCTAGAGTATGTTGAAAATGCTTTTTAGTGAAATATATTGAAACGATAAGTAGTTAGTGGCCAAATATCAGTCAAAAAGGAATAATTGCTGAAGTGGACTATTGAGTAATGCAGATTTTTGAGTTATGGAGAAACGTTGGGTCTGCAATATAATACATTAAATACGCTATTTATGGACACAGTCCGGTGACCATGGTAATCCTTTGCCTCGTCTCTGTCTGAAATATCTTAAAGCAAAGCTTTTTAACGGATGCATATTATAAGTTCTCACATGCACCACCTTTGCAAGAGTTTACAGTTTAAAGAGTAAGAGTTTTAAAAAATTGTTTGTGCTGAAGTTAAAAGTAACGCAACGAGCTACTCGTATGTAAATTAGAAACTTAGGAATTTCCTTAAGGGATGGAAAATACACTGATCTTAAACCATACAAACGTGACACAAATAATAATTCTACTTAAATAAAAGTTGGATTACCGAGACATCTAGGACTGGACAAAGTGGGATTAACCGAGACATCCAGGACTGAACAAAGTGGGAATACTGAGTCATCCAGGACTGGAAAAAGTGGGATTACCGAGCCATCCAGGACTGGACAAAGTGGGATTAACCGAGCCATCCAGGACTGGACAAAGTGGGATTAACCGAGCCATCCAGGACTGGACAAAGTGGGATTACCAAGACATCCAGGTCTGGACAAATAAATTTTGGTAACCGATGTTTAGATGGTCAGATAATAATCGTAATAAAAGCATATAAGCAGTTTAATAGAAAAAACTGGCTCAGAAAAGGACGAAATGAAAATGTCAAGGAGAAGTCTATGTCCAACATTGGAACGAAGAATGCTTCCATAGTGAATATGTTCACAGTATTCTGCTCCGTAGTATTCTTCCATACGAATACAATATAATCTGATCCGTATAATATTAATTAATCTGACTTATATGACAGAAAAAAACTCCGTGTGTGATGGAAAATAAAGTAACATAATAACATTCCCAAATATCCTTTATAGCGCTCTTCGAGTGAAAAAAAAGTTTTATTTTCACGAAAGCTCTCAACAGCAATTATTTTTTGATGCTGCAGATATTCTTCTGCATATATGTAGAAATATTTTTATTTAATTAAGGCTTTATACTGCATTACAAAAGCTTTGCGATTTGTTCATTATTATTTTTATGTGGTGTCGTAGTTTAATTAAGTGATTTTATTTTGTGGACAAAAAAGTGACTCCCTAACCTGAAAATTATAGTGGAGCCTCCACTCACATCTCCCTTGGCTGGATCTAACAGGAGGGAGAGTCAAACCCATGGGGAAAGAGGTAACCAGACTATCATTATTGTATTTTGCCGCCAGAGAGCGGACGTTTGTTCTCAAGTCGAAATTCAGTTTTAAAAAATCTGTTAATTACTAAAATAGAAGTGATTTTTAAACATAAATAAACTTGGTAAAGTGCATAAAGTGTTTTAAAGTTTAAATAATCTTTAGTTTGAGTGATAAATGTGGACTTATGTTATAAGAATAGACAACCGATCTCTCTCGTAGTAAAGTGAATATACATATAAATTTTTTATTTGGACAAGTAAAATCATTCTAGGAGTTAAGGAAAATTATATGGAACCTTGATGAAGTCAGTTTTATGCCAGTTTAACTGCGAGAAGAGACAAATCCAGACTTACTTTTCTCGAAATACCACGTGTTTGGCCTAGACAGGCTTCCAGACGTCAACTCTTAATGTAGATGTTCTATTTCGTCATAGCAGAACGACCAAGAGGTGATATAAAAATAATTACTTGTTGAAAATCGTACGTTGTAAGATTTCCCTGTTTCCATAAAAATAAAAAATTTTCGTTCCATGAAAACATCGTTTAACCCCATTATATGTATTATATTAGTCCCATTAAATTGGCTTGATGAAAAAGTTATGACCGTTTTTTTATGATCCCCGGTAAAAAAATTCCCAGGTAAGAAATGATGAATAGTATCTTCTTTTAAATGATTCCATTCTATAAAGGATGCTTTCCCTCTACTTTCTATTCAGTTTTGGCCTGCCCAGAGTACAGTGAAGAGCCCTTGTATTTTTTCAAAATGTCGGTCGATAAAGTGCATTTACGTCATTGTTTACTTTATGAATTCCGTAAAGACAATACCGCGAGTGTGGCAACCAAAAACATTTGCGAAGTGTATGGAGCAGTTGTCATCAAAGTTCGACAGGTACGAAGATGGTTTACAAAATTCCGATCTGGGGATTTTTCCCTAATTGTTTTTCACAAATTTTTCACTATTGTGTATTTTGAACTCTTGGAACGCAATCAGACAATTACAACAGAACGATATTGTCAGCAATTATCCAAATTGAACATCGCCCTTCAAAAGGATAGACCAGAATTGGTAAACAGAAAAGGGGTAGTGTTTCATCACGACAACGCGCGACCACATGTGGCTATGATGACCCAACACAAGCTAAATGAGTTGAATTGGGATGTTATCAAGCATCCACCGTATTCTCCAGATTTTGCTCCTTCCGATTATCATTTATTCCGATCACTGCAAAATTTTTTAAATGATAAAAAATTTGATTTAATAGAGCAGGTAAAAACATCCCTTACTACATTTTTCACATCGAAATCCACGGAATTTTACACTTATGGTATTAATAAGTTGATAGAAAGATGGGAGAAGGTTATAAAAACTGATGGAAATTATTTAATTGATTAAATAAATAATACAAATCTAAAAAAAAAATGTTTAATTGTATATGTAAAAAACGGTCATAACTTATGCATCAACTCAATAGTCCCAAACTCCATTATATGTTCATTTTATGTATTTAAATTTTGATACTTAGAGAGTTTATATGAATTGCTTATTTTAATTTTTTTTGTAAGTACATTGTTGAACATTATTTTTTGTTGTTTTTCATCACATAATTTTTCTTAGAAAACGGTACCAGTTTATGAAAATATTTATGAAAAATTTAGAAAATATTGTTTTCAAAATCAACTTCATAATTTTTTTTTTCAAAGGTTATATTTTATTTATGTCAGTTTTTTTTTAAAAAAGTTAAACATACTTGTATAATTAAGAGAAAAATGTTTTTTTTTTAGATATTCTGTGAAGAAAAATGCTAAAGAAAATTTGAACAATTTATGATGGCTCATAAGGGACACCAGAGTGAAACAACTGCGGTGAAAATAGTAAGTAATCACTTTTTATTGCCCTCGACATTTTCTGGTCTCCTGATACAAGCTAGGAATTTATTAATGCTTATAACGCTGGTCACGCCATGACATATTTACCAACATCATTGTCTAACAACAAAACTGATTTACATCATCATCACCATCACACCGTCTACGTTTTTGGGTAGGTAGAGATAACAGATCTCTACTCTTTCCTATCTTTACATATAGGGTCTATCAAATCGAGTAGTTTTTAAAAAAAAAAATTAATTCTTGAAAAAAACACAATTTGCTTTGATTTCAAAAAACTTTTTATAGGTCATTGTATGCCATTTAAACACAATAAACCATATCCGCCAAATGTCTATCTCTTGCAGCTCCACAGATGTCCACTCTTTTGTCAAAATTTTCGATGACATTTTGGCATAATTGCGGTTCTAACTCACCAATAACGTGAATAATTTTGTCCTTCAGCTTAGAAATTGATTGGGGGTTATTCTTATAGACCTGGATTTTCACGTTACCCCAGAGAAAATAGTCCAACGGAGTCAGATCACATGATCTTGGTGGTCAATTAACATCACCGTTTCCGGAGATTACAATAGATACCATAATTCTTAATTTGAACGCGTTGTTATATTTTATACGACTCCATTTTTATAAATGTTATACATTACACTTCTCAAATGTCACAAGACCCAAGCAAGTTCACGACGCCATCTGTGTTTTATACAATAATTAAATAAACCGCTCAGTTTGAAAGACCATATACATCGGTCCCTTCTGCTATGTCCATACACCTTGTCATGAATACTCTTTTATTACGAAACTTGTTCCCTCTTATTTCTTTAAAAATAGTAAGTGATCATTTTCTATCACTCTTCACATATTATGAACTCCTGATAAACGTTCAGAATTTATTGGCGTTTGTAAAACGGTCACGGCATACAAAGTGTTACACTGTTTTGTCAACCAATACAAACTGATAAACATTATCATGACATCCCTTTTAAGGTAAACAAAGATAACAGATCTCCACTTCTTTCTTTCCTTGAGCACATTTTTCACTTTTGCCTTGTTTATGTTACACCTCGCCGTGCTTACTTTTAAAATTAATTTCTTTTTTCTCAACCTTCTTACCATTTTATTAATTTGGTTTTATCAAACCTTTTTATGTCTTCCTAAAATTATCTTACCTACACGTTTATTAGAAAAAGCAGCAGTAAATGATACCTCGAATCATTGATACTAGCTAGACTTAGCATATTATTTTTAATACACCTATGCCATGTACTCGTATATCCAAGTGGAAAAAGTATTTACGATTTTTATATAATAGAATATAGAGTAAGTAAAAAGGTTATTTACATAATAAAATCATTTACATTTTTATAAATCCATTAACCATCATTATACACTCAATTATATTTAATAAATTTAATGCTATCGCAGTTGCCTTCATTTGAATAAAAGTTTATACATCAGGAGTTGTTTTTACCGGATCAGAGTTAAATTATTCTTATGACCAATCATTTCATAATGATTTGATTTTGCATTTTGAAAAAAAAAAATCCAACATTTAATATTATCGTGGTTAAGCAGTTAGAAAAAAAAAATTAATCGTTAATTGGCCATAATTGCAGGCTTTATGAATAAGCATGATAAGTAAAGAATGTTGTTCTTTTAGGAAATCAAGGAAAAAAATCAAATGTTTCGGATACTAGCATCTTTCAATTCAATTCAGCCCTTTGATGGTAATACCTTACAACTAACCGACATTGATGTAGGGATATTTTAAAAAAGCGAAAAAGTCAAAAACATTATTCGACGTCGTGACATAATATTTTCACTTTTTTTTTTATTTTTCAGTCAAGTCAGAGGAAAAAATGCCACAATTTCCTCCATTGACCTACAACTTACCTCGTTTTTTTTTATCATCTACATATTTTTTTATTAAGCTTTTAGGAGAATGTGTCCTAGAGGGAGAGATGATGATGATTTGTTGATAAATAAAACACGTTTTCGATCGCAATGCGGAAGAAGAGTTTTTATTAGTAAACGTAGGTATTTATACTATTCCCGCGTGTGCGCGGGAATGCGAGCAAGATATCCTTCGTCTCGTTTCTGCATTAGCAAAACGATTAATTAATAGTGTGTAGGTGATAATTTATTTACGGAACTGGCGCGACAGACGTGGTGCGTTCTCGCTCTAGCATGGAATGCGCTCCGCGTCGGCTATGAGTTGAATGACCGGCGCGTGGACTTTGTATTTGTTTGTTTTGCATTGCTAAGGAATGCAAAGGTCATTTCATCGGTCATTGACCGCGTATATGGACTGAGTGTGCGATCGCCACAAGCTTCTTTGAGTTGTTCCTTTTAAATATTTCCCTATACAGGCGGCCCTTGACTTTCGCACATTTTACTTTCGCACATTTAAAAAAAAAAAATTTTTAATTTTTGTCGATAATTATTTCTTCATTGTCCAAAATTATTGAAGATGGAGAATATTGTCCAATCCAAATATACAATGTAGACGAGACGGGTTTATTTTGGAAAAAAATGCCTAATCGTACATTCTTATCGAAGGAAGAATCAGTTGCTCCTGGATATAAACCTTCTAAAAACCGATTAACATTGCTTCTTGGTGGAAACTTAGCTGGTGATTTAACATTGAAGCCAATATTAGTTTATCAAGCAGAAAATCCCAGAGTATTGAAAGTGTAAGAAAAAGAATTGCTTCCAGCCTTTTGGAAATCAAATAAAAAAGCCTGGGTTACTGCATTAATATTTAAAGAATAGTTTAATTTTTATTTCGTGCCGGCAGTTAAGCAATATTGTAAAGATAACAAATTACAGTTAAAAGCATTATTAAGCTTAGACAAAACTCCAGGACACTCAAAATCTCTGCTAAATTTATACCCGAAAATCAATGTTGTGTTTCTTCCTCCCAATACTACCTGCCTCATACAGCCCATGGACCAAACAGTGATAGCTACGTTTCAACGATAACCCTTGACAAGTTTATAAAGAAAACACCTGAAATCACTTAAACAACCCTCGTTAACTTAATTATGTAACGTTTATTGATAAATAAATATTTTTAATATATTATTGTTAAATAAATATTTTAAAATACAATTTTTGATGTATTTTTTACATCCCTCTACTTTCGAACATTCGCACACATTTTCAGGAACCAATTATGTGCGAAAGTCGAGGCCCGGCTGTAACACAATGTAATTTCCCTATATCACAATCTAATTTCCCTATATCACAATGTAATTTTTTTTTGTGTTTTTCTTCCTTTTAATTCCTCTTTCGTCATAAAGATTCATTTTTATCAACCCTAGATAATTATTTATAAATGCAATTCTTTCATGATTTGTCATGTATTGTCATGTTATGAATTTCACTTCGTGAAAACATAACAACAGCGTTAATTTGGCTCATTTCGTTCGTTTTTGGCGCCAGAGTTTCAGTATCAAACATATAAAATAGCAGTAAAATACTGCTTTGAACTAATATTTCAGCTAAATTTCCATTGTTTTGGTTCGAATTAATTTATTTGAGTGTCTCAGTGACTTGATTATGTACAACAACATGCCATTAAATAATTGACATTATTATAACATATTCAAAAAACACTATTTTTTAATATAATACATTTTTTGTTGTTCCATTTGATTATTTTCTTATATCAAATTTATTAAATGTTGTATTTTGTTACAGGTCCACACAGTGGAGGTGTTTTTCACGAAGAAAGGGAAGATTTACTGTCAAAATTGTGTTTTGTATTTAATATTTACAAGTATTGAAGATCAAAACCGTAAAACGAGACATTTCAATTACGCAGTGGAAGAAATTTTGCGATGTGAAATATGTGACGAAAATATTACAAAAATTTTCCCCGAAGCTCAGTGTATCCATTGTCTGTTCCATAGCATACCAGTTAAGTAAACTTTCACTTCAGCAGTATTATGATACATTTTTATTTAACCACACACTTTCTTCGATTCGTATAAATATTTTTTTTACTATTTCCTTCATTCGTTTTATATATCCAAACTATCTCATAGTTATCTTTTTTAGCTTGCTAAAAACATCAACTCATATTATTAACTATCTCATTTTGTTACCACTTAATGTGTAACTCTTAAAACACGATTTTATTCAGTATTCTTTCACGCCTTTATTGCACTTTTTTACATCAAATTCCCACGTTTTTCCGTAGATACGATATATATTTTCGTCTTCCTTAATTTTTCTAGTTGATATATGTGAGTTATATAGCAAACATTTCGTAGCTGATTATCTCTTTGTAAATTAATTTGTGTATTTCATTTTGAAAATCTGTATCAAGTAAAAAGTTTTTTTGTCCAATTGGGTATTCCATTTAAACATATTTTAAGTATAAGTATTCTTGAGATTAACACATTTATTCTAATTTTATTACACTTTTGCAATGCCCCGATTTAGTTAACATTTTCAAGGTGTAAACTTAAACCGTATTTAAAACTTTATTTCAAGAGAAACATTACTTTAAATGTCTTTCCATGTAAAAATCATCCCTAGTAGGAAATTTACTTTTCAGAAAACCTCTTTAACTTTTTTTACATTGTTCTATTCAATAATCTCGCAGTCAACTTGTTTGACAATGAGCTTTTAAAAAAAAATTAAAACACTGTTGCAAAACAAACATATTTTTCCACGTTTCATAATATCTATCGTATATAATTTTAAGTGTCAATATCTATCTTTATATTTGTAAAATGTATCTTAGAAGTAATTGACAATATGTAAATATATCAGATTAATACGGTTGTAAAAAAATTAGTAAATAATCATTTTATTGTATAGTATACGTGGAATTTTATCCAATAGAGTGTAATTTTTTTTGTACATTTTTAATAAATATTTTATGTTATGCAATCTTTTATTTATAAATTAGTAATATTTTATGTTTAATAGATTTTTACATATATGTAGTCACTATATAAAGGAAAATGTTGCATTAAGTGACAAATTTACTTGAGTGAGAAATTGAGTCTGCATAATCGTATAAAATCTGATTTTTCTGAGGATAATAAAGAATTTAAATAAATTTTTCTTGTTTATTAAATTAATACGTAATATTAATTCATTCAGTGCAATGCTTTTACTGAAATAAAGTACCAACTTCAACTTTCATATAATATCACAACATAATTATTCATATTAATAAAATGAGAAGCGTTTTCTGCGATGATAATCTAAACTTGAAACTTCGACAACGGTTAGTCAAATGCTACTTTTGGTTAGTGTTATTGCATGGAGTGGAATCATGGACCCTCAAAATTGGTAGTATAAACCGATTGGAAGCATTCGATATCTGGATGCACCGGAGAATGCTACGGATACTCTGGACGGATATGGTCAGCAGAATGAGGGTTCTTCAAAGAGCCAAAGTTGATGGAAAGTTGTTGACTAATATTAAAATTTCGAAAGGTGTCCTACTTCGGTCATGAACTTAGAGGAGCAAAGTACAAATTACTGCACCTGATCATCCAAGGCGAAATCGAGGGTCAAAGAGGTGTTGGCAGGAGGCAAATCTCCTGGCTCCGCAATATACGTGATTGGACTGGCATATGGGGCGTTGGAGATCTTTTTCGGGCTGCCGGAGACAAAGATGTCTACTTTCAGGTGATATTCAACGTTGGGGGGACCTGACATGACACCGGGAAGAAGAAGAATGCTTCACACGAGTATATAATATATATGTTGTTTATAGTTAAGGCATTAACGTTGTGGAGGTTTAAAGACATTGTAATTTATTTTTAACAAACACTGTTTATTCCACTTTTTTATGACGGTATAACCCTACCGGTTTCAAGGTTTTCACCTCATCTTCAGGGGAGCGCAAACAAGACTAAATGTTGTTCGAACTGGTACTGATATAGACACTTCAACGGTTGGAGGCGGGGGGGGGGGGTGAGAGGAAGGCTAGGTATAATTTCGGCCAAGAGCGAAGAGATTTTGGGGAAATAACTATTCAACAGATGCTCCGATCGGTATACTGACTTTCTAGGGCCTCTAATCTGTCAAATTTATTTCCGTTGCCGCTAATATGTAAGAATTTGGCATCATCGATAGAAAAAGTATGATTCTCACGGTGACAATGATTAGCCATTTCAGAATAAATTAGAGGATTTGTTAAGGCAGATTGGTGTTCACGAAATCTCTTTTCGAAAGATTTTCCTGTCTTTCCTATATAGAAATTATCACAGTCAGCACATAAAAGTTTATACACACCGCTGTTGCTAAGTATTCCATTTTTGCCTTTCCCATTAAATAAGAGTTTCCGGAGATTAAAGTTAGTGTAAAAAGTTAGTGTGACTTGGAATATTTTTGGTTATTTCATTTGATATATTTTTTATAAATAGGACTTTGCTCCATTTATAGGTATGCTTATAGAAAATTTATGTGGAGTTTCTCGTGATTCACTTTTTCGATTCCTTTTTCTCCTTTCAATAATAAACCACTTTGTAGCGATTTTAAAATTTCAAAGTATTTAAATATTTGTTGCGCATTTCTTATCCATTTTATCATTCTTTGATACTTTTATAATACATCTCAACAAGTATCATTGACACAGTTCAAGGGTGTGTATATTTTATCCTTCTTTGATACTTTTATAATACATCTCAACAAGTATCATTGACACAGTTCAAGGGTGTGTATATTTTATCCTTCTTTGATACTTTTATAATACATCTCAACAAGTATCATTGACACAGTTCAAGGGTGTGTAAATTTCGAAAATATTTATTTTATTAAGTTAAATCAAATTAATTCACTATTAATATTAATCAAAATTAAATTTCATTGCCACAAAAATATATTTTATAACTAAACCCAATACTTAAACGTGAAAAGTAAAAAAAAAAATTAATAATTATAAATCCATATTGACAAGAGAGAAAAAAAAAACAATGAATTTTTAATGGATTCATGGGAGTATTGAAATAACTGTAATTAATGAAAGAGTAGAACCCAATGTAAATATTAAAGCTATTTATTTTATAATAAATATCTAGTCTTTATAGTTGAACTAAGTGTTTAAAGTACTCTATGAAATATATATTTAGTTAATCGTCATTTGTTTAGTAAAACACTGTGTTTGCCACTTAACATAAAGGTACAACCTTCCAGGTTTTAAGGTTTTCACCTAATCATCAGAGAAACATAAACAAGGAGTATTTTTTGTGCACCTCTGATGATGAGGGGAAACACTTGAAACTAGTAGGTTTATACCGTTATGTTAAGTGAAAAAAACAGAGTTTTACTATATAAATTACAATGATTTTAAACCTGCACACTGTTATCGCCTTAATTATAAATAATATACCATATATAAGTTTTTTCACAGATGATGGAAGAATTAAGAGGTATATCGAATGTCGTGAAGCGATAGGAAACAAGTGCATGGGACCCTAAAACGTACATACTCAAACCGGATAGTATCAAAATCTACCTTGATAATATAATACAATAATAATTTAGGCAGTCCTCAATCAGTGGTTTATATGCTAATTGTGACATCCAGCAAAAATCAATTTGCATCGGGCTTTAAATTCTTTAAAAAGGGCACTACTTCCTGATTGCTAATACTACATGTGGGGGATTTTCTTAGTATGTTAATAACCATTTTTGCAATCATTTTAGTACCAAATCGGAAAACCATATGTCGATTTCAAATTTTATGAGCAAATCTATCTATTAGTTTATTAATTTTCTCATAAAATGTGTTGACACTCCGGTAAATTTCTTTTGTCAATATCTTTTAAAAAGCAATCAACATTGGACAAGTGTTTGTTCATAATGTCGTAATGTGCGCTATGAAAGTCCAATTTGTTCATTGAGCTAGAAGAAAGAAAATCATCCATTTTATTTTGAACAGAAATATATCAAGGAGGGTGATGTGAGTCTACAGGGTGAAAGTGCTCGTCAGCGCAATCAATAGTCGCCAAGTCGTATTCAGCAAACACCAGGTCAAGAAGACGCTCACTTGCATTCTGATTGTTGTTTAACTGCGATGTACCAGATAAGTGCATCATATTGATATGAGACAATTAACGGGAGCTGCGATAGACGAGTAAAGTGCTCCATATTGTTATGTGACAATTCGCGGGAGTTGCTTGAACAACTTCCGTGAATTGTCACATAACAGGTATTATTTACAATTTGAATTTTTATGTCGTTGGTTAAAGTCACCATAGACAATTATTTTACCATCTGGAAAGTGATAACGTAAAAGTCCAATGGCTTCTGATGCTTGAAGGTAATCAAGTCAGATTGGGGTGGAATGTAATTGCATTCTAACTTGAAAATTGTTACTAATATTTGCACAAACACTGGTTTGAAGTGCAAAAAATTGAATTTGAATTGCAAAACCTGTATGAAATAAATGCATAGGTAAGTTATATGTGTTAACCCTTCCCTTACGGTGTTAAAATTGAAACGCGTGCTCCGGTGTTGGTTAGTGAGTACGCGATCAAAAATTTGCGATTTTAAATCGGAAAAATAAGAACATTCATAGATAATCCCCTTAATTAATTATAATTGAAGTTAAAAATTATAATAATTGAGATTTATTTGCTGTAAACATTAAAAAACCATCTGGCAACGCTCACGGAACGGGCGTACGTCTAACCTATTTGCAAGCCTAGAAGCTACTGTGGCGCGGAACGTCAGTCGCATACCCCGGCGCTTACGCTTATGCTTGCGACGTTGAGACAATTCAGCTCCTCGCAATTCAGTGGAGTATGCAAGAGTGAGATGCGAATATAGTGTCGCGCTTCCCGCATACTATTCACCTATCGTCAAGACGAGGCACTCGCAGCGTTTAAATGCGAATTTGTTTTCGATCTTTACAAAACACCTACGATGTAGTCGATAAGTTCTGATTATTATTAATATTATTTTTTAAATCAATGCGTAAATATATTATGGAGGAATGCCTAAAATCTTAACCTTGTATTTATTATATTTATAGAGATATTGATATGTTATTAGAAGCAACGTGTAGAAGATACCCAACACAGGGAAGGAAATGTTAAAAGTCTTCAATGTCACAAAATCAAAAGAGAAGTATTTTAATATTTAAATAGAATATTGCCACGCTGTAACTTTTTAAGTAAAAAATAGCTTTTAAATTATTTTATGCATAAAGACTTTTAAGTATTCATACATGAAATCATTTAAAAGTGTCTATTAAAAATAACAGAAGCATTTTACTTTAAGGAATTTAAAAATCTTCATACCCATCAGATATTCATTTAATCAATAATAATGCATTTTATCAACCATCTTTTGATATAAACGTGGGAGCCAAATCACATAGAATCTGTTTTCAACTCCATATAGCATTTAGAACCTATTATATAAGATAATTTAAATTGAAATAATTTACGATATATTAATAACGCTTTACAATTTCAAAAAATTATTTTGTTATGTCGCACTTTCAAATATGAAAAAAAGATGTCACAGGGTAGCTCGTCGACAGATAAGAGCCAAGAGTTATGTTTTTTTTATGATTTCCAATGAAAGACTGACAAAAATGATGAAAAATATGTAAATTTTTTGATAAAATTATAATGGGGTTTTAATTGTGTACGTGGAAACTTTGGAATCAAATACATATAACATAATATTGGGTGTTAACATAAGTTGTGTCCGTTCACCGAGCACCAAAAGTAAAACAAAATGGTAAAGGTTATACGTCATTCGAAAGAAAATTTTCTGCTCTACAAGATATTGTGTTTGCTTTTACGTTACATATATTATTTTATTTGATTACAAGCCTTCAAAATGGAATGTCAAGTAGACGAAAGTGAGCATTTTCGACACCTTCTGTTCGTGTTCAATCGAAGGAATAAAGCTGTCAAAGCTGCTCGCGATATTTGCAAAGTTATATTCGCAAAGTTGCTCGCAATATTTACAGTTTATGAAGAGAAATGCACAATATATTGATACTAGTTGCAATCCGTGAAATATTCACGGAAGTAAAACCAATTCTACATTTATGAAAATATATATTCATAAATGTAGAATTTGTTTTATATATATCATTTATACATCGTCCCCTTTTATACAAGTTCAAAAATTGTTAGCTAGATATTTAAAATTCGTTCAGTATAATTTTTTATCACGGACCAACCGAGATTCAAATTTCGAAGCATTCCTCTCTCGCTCTCTTGTATTCAAAATTCAATTCTCGTATTCTTTCTTCGACGACAACCATTCTATGGGTTTTGACCTTTTTATACTATGATATTATTATGGACATTTTATCTATTAACCCTTGGTAAATTAGTAGTAAAATTATTTTCTATAAAGTGTGTCCGTGAATATGATATTCTGACTGATTTCGGCAGTTAATTGTATTTATTAAGTTTTTTTTAACTCGTACATGAAATTGTGTGTTAAGATTTGAATTGTGTGTTTATATTTATGTTTAATTTGAGTGAATATTTCTTAAAACTTTAACATGTGATTGGTTCATTCATAAATACGTATATGCACTTTATGTAAGGAGAAAATATCTAAACCATGGGATGATACGACGTTTGATGTACGAGTATACCTTAGTAAAACAGCTCTCTATCAACTTTGACTCTTTGAAGAACCATTGTTTTGCTGACCATATCCATCCAGGGTGTCCGTAGCGGTCTCCGGTGCATCCACATTTCGAATGCTTCCAGTCGGTTCATACTACCAACTTTGAAGGTCCATGATTCCACTCCATGCAATAACACTGACCAAACGTAGCATTTGACTAACCGTTGTCGAAGTTTTTCAAGTTTATATTATCATCAGTCTTTATAATATAAAAATAAAATGACAATTTATGATAGAATACATACCATTACGATATCTTCTTATTGGGGTTGGTAGAAAGAAGAGAGCGACAGATTTTTTTATAGTGACATACATACATATTTCGCCTTTTCTACATCCATAAACCTTTTCATACAGTTTCTTTGATTTCTCTGACGTTTAAAGTTCTTTCTTTCAAAATATCATACACTTCATCCTACCATACTTTCTTTGGTCTTCTTCTACCATACTTTTCACTCATTTTTACACTGCATACTTGTTTTTTTAAGTTATTCTTTATTCATTCGTTCTATATGCCAAAACCATTTCAGAGTGTTCATCTTCAGCGTGATTAACAAATCAGCTTTAAGTTCACACTTATCTCCAATTACTACATTCCGTATTATTGATTGATAGAATACGGAATGAACTTTTCATTCCGTATAACAGAATATGAATTGAAAAAATGAAGGATTGATATTAGGTAGAATAAATAATAATGTTTAAGGGTAAGAATACTTCGTGCATGTAGAACATATATATTGAGATAAATTGACAAAAAATCTCACGGAATTATTTATTCTGAGACAAAATAGTAAGTTTTCACATCAAATAAAATATAATATCACCAATGACATGTAATTCCTAACATTGGAAAATATAATAATTCCTTCAATGGTGTAATAATTTAACAAGACACAATCGTTTTATTACTTAAATATAACCTAACATCTCAATGTAACTCCGTGGATTGGTTCTTTATAATTTATCTCCGAGACTGTCTTCACTTGTTGCGTATTACACTGAGCTAATGGGGTGAAGTCCGATAAGCCTCGCCGTCTAGACAGGTTAACGACCGAATCCCACAGCTGATTTTCAGGGGGTGAAATTGGCTCGATAAATACACGCGAAATGTGCAACAGTAATTTGGATACGTCAACAAGTAATATATTTAAATTGCAATTACGATGATTCTTTTTTAGAACGTTTTATTACTGAAATCTCTAGTTAAAGGCTTTTATGTTCTTGCAAAAAATTAACACATCGATGTATCGTTTAAAACTTATATTAAAAAAAATATGTTTGCCATTGTTGTTTGAGTATGTTTTCTGTTTGCAAGTGCACAGTGGAGTTATTTTTACACTTTTAATGACCGTTGTCAACATCTTCTTATGCTTACACTTGTGGCGGTCGTCGCACATTCGGAACACTGTGGGCGTCCATACACGCGGTCAATGACCGATGAAGTGACCTTCGCATTCCTTGACAATTTTAAACAAACAAGTCCAAAGTTCATACGCCGGCCATTCAACCCGTAGCCGGGAGCGGACCGCATTCCACGCCGGAGCGAGAACGCACCACGGCTGTCACGCCAGTTTCGTAAATAAATTGTCACCTACATACAACATTAATCGTTTTTGCATTCGCAGGAACGAGACGTAGGCATATCGCGAGCGCATTCCCGCGCACATTCTTAAATGATATAAATACCTACGTCTACCAAATAAATCACTCTCTCTTTCCGCATTGCGATCTAACGAGTTTTATTTATCAACAAATCATCATCATCTCTCCCTTAAGGACTAGCTCCTAAACACTCAACATACAATATTTTATTTTTTGTAATGTTTCTTATCATTCTATAATAATGGGCTTATTACCGATATTACGTTAAAGTTAGAGTGCCTTTAAGAAGAGTCTGGTCTCTAAACGACCTTATATAAATTGATTTTTGTATTATAATCGCTTGAATTTTGAATGCACTATTTTTCAAATAATTTCTACACTATTTTTTTATTCATGTTTTGCCATGAACGTTCTAGATTTTCCACAATCATAAATAAATCTAATGGGTTCAAAAAGGCAGGACTGGGAAATGGAAAATACAATATTGAATAAAGAAAGATCTGCAATGTTAGTGAAGAGGGATACTCGTATAATGAATTTTATGTTTCTTCTTGAAGTAATACAAAAAGGAAGCGCGTCTTATAGCAACTGACAGCTGGTTCAAGAGTCAAATTATAATACATAAATGATAAAAAAAACGTCGTGACAGTTGGATGTGACGTTTTAATTTTGAACTATTTATTTTCCCCTGATAACTTATCCAATAATATGTAATTTTTTCAATTAAAAAGCTTTACATAATGCATTTGATTTTCCATTTTTTTTTAATAACGGTCTAGATTTCCAAATGACCTGAACTTTGTTAAAATAAATGGAGCTTTTTAATTTTTAATCATGGTCTAGATTTCCAAATGACCTAAACTTTGTTAAAATAAATGAGCTTTTTAATTTTTAATCATGGTCTAGATTTTCAAATGACCTGAACTTTTTAAAAATAAATGGAGCTTTTTAATTTTTTATAATGGTCTAGATTTCCAAATGACCTAAACTTTGTAAAAATAAATGGAGCTTTTTAATTTTTAATCATGGTCTAGATTTCCAAATGACCTGAACTTTGTTAAAATAAATGGAGCTTTTTAATTTTTAATAATGGTCTAGATTTCCAAATGACCTGAACTTTGTAAAAATAAATGGAGCTTTTTAATTTTTAATAATGGTTTAGATTTTCAAATGACCTGAACTTTGTAAAAATAAATGGAGCTTTTTAATTTTTAATCATGGTCTAGATTTTCAAATGACCTGAACTTTGTAAAAATAAATGGAGCTTTTTAATTTTTAATCATGGTCTAGATTTTCAAATGACCTGAACTTTGTAAAAATAAATGGAGCTTTTTAATTTTTAATAATGGTCTAGATTTTCAAATGACCTGAACTTTGTAAAAATAAATGGAGCTTTTTAATTTTTTATAATGGTCTAGATTTCCAAATGACCTAAACTTTGTTAAAATAAATGGAGCTTTTTAATTTTTTATTTGAGCTATCTAATAATGATATATTTTTTTATAAGAATAGATATGACCGAAGTCATAGGTATCCTTATACCCTCGAACACTAGGTAGAAAAGGTGCATGTGTCGTTCGAGGGGAGTAGTACAGCGCAGCGTTCGAACCGACGACTTTCCGCACAGAAGTCCAGCGCATCACAATTAAAACCGCATTATAATTTCATCAAAAAATTAACATCTTGTTCATCATACGCAATACATTTATGACCATGCACCGATCATGCACCGACCATGCACCGACCAGCCACCGATCATGCACTGGCCATGCACCGACCATGCAACTCCGATTTCCCTGCTACTTTATTGCGGGGCTAGATAACACTGCCAAACTTATGTGTTTCCTGTCTGGTTTTCATTTGATGTCTCCTTCACGTATTTTTGTCAATTTAAAAATATTCCCACATGATTTAAGCTACTAGGTTGTATTTTATATAACAAAAGTGTTACAAAATACAATACAAATATCTAATATGGGTATAAAGGTGATCAGAGCTGACATAGTCCTATCCGACTTCTCTACGTTATTTGGACTATTTCAATGGTCTGCCTGAAGTATTCAGTATTAACTATGTAATTAAAACCTATTCAGTTAAGGAGAATTGTCAACGACGAAATCGAACAATAATCTATAATCGATAAAAATGATAAACCTATTTTGTCTTGGAATATGATATGCCCCTGCAAAGTAAAGCAGAGGAAACAAATTCGTCCAGGAAAACAGTTTGAAAAGCTAAGGGCCGCGACTTGGAACCTGGAAACGTTGACAGGAAAGAGTAAAGCACTTGCGAAGGTTATGAGAAGACGCGTAAATAGATATTGCATGCATCCAGGAAACTAAATGGAAGAATACAAACATTGATAAATGCCGCCATCTAGAAACACAGAATAGTGAATATAAATTATATGTCTATGGAGAAAATAACTCCAGAAATGGTGTGGCTATAGTATTACACCAAAAGTTCCATGACAATGTGATAAAGATCGTAGCAGTGAATGATAGGATCATTATGATAAAACTCGTAGTTTGTAACGCCATATACAATATCATTTGTGTTTATGCCTCTCAAATGGGATGCGACGCGGAAGAAAGAAATTCATTCTGGGAAAAGCTGGAAAAATTAATTAAAAACATACCCAAAACTGAAACTATTATTATGGGCGCGGACATGAATGGGCACGTAGGAATATCAAATACCGGTCACGAAGCAATCCATGGTGGGTTTGGGTATGGGACGTGTAACCAACAGGGGGGCGAGCTGCTGAACTTTGCAGAGGCATATGGCTTAACGATTGCTAACACATATTTTCGTAACAAGTTTGAACCCCTTATAACATACAAAAGCGGAAATGCAGCAACAAAAATAGATTATTGGCTGTGTAGCAAAGAAATGCGGAAAATGTGTAGAGACTGCAAAGTCATCCCTGGAGAGCCCCTGGCCCCTGGCAACCCAGCATCGCTTAATGTTGCTTGAACTACTTGGGCCAAAGCGTACGTTGCCCAAAGACCAACTAAAACCGTTACCAAAAATTAAATGGTTCAACATCTCAAATGAAAAAGGCAAACAACTAAAATCTAAAATGAAAAGTTGGATGATTGAAAATGTGCAAAATTTCGACGTACTTAACCCAAATGAAATGTGGGAGGCATTGTCACAGAGATGCATACAATATGCTAAGCAACACCTTGGAGTTTTAAAAGGTAAACTAAAAACTAAGAAAGAGTCCTGGTGGTGGTCTGAAGATGTACAAAGGGGTGTTAAGGAGAAAAAGATCGCTTTTAAGAATTGGTCTAACTGTGATAATGAAACAAAGAAAGAAGGCCTCCTTCTGTAATTTAGAAAAGCCAAAATAAAAGCAAATAAACTAGTAGCTTTGGCCCAACATGAGGCGATGAAAGACATGTACGAAGAACTGGAAACACAACAAGGAGCTCAGAAAATGTATAAAATTGTGGCACAAAGAAAAGAGAAAACTAAATCGATCAGAACCCCTAAGTACATAGAGGATAATGAAGGCAAGTTAATCACTGAAGAAAGTAAAATATGTGAAAGATGGAAAGACTACTACTCAGAACTATTGAATGAAGAATTTTAGAGAACCTCATATCCTTCAGAACAACAAATCTTTGGGCCAATTGTAGAAATTACTCCTACAGAAGTAGAGTTGGCCATATGTCAAATGAAAACAGAAAAAGCAGTAGGACCAGACAATATTCCAAGGGAATTTTGGAAAGAATGTGGTGAATGGGGACAGAATTGGCTGTGTAAGCTCTTTAATAAAATATTGGCCGAAAAATTTTCTCCTTCCCTTCTACAAAAACAAAGGAGACTCCAGGAAATGCGACAACTATAGAGGCATTAAGCTAATATCCCACACTATGAAAATCTATGAGCGAATTATAAACTCGAGAATCAGGAATTTGGTGGAAATACATGACAACCAGTGTGGCTTCGTATCGGAAAAATCAACAGTAGACGCCATTCAAACCGTTAGACTCCGTATCGAAAAACACCGTTATGCCAAGAAAGACCTTCATATGGTCTTCATCGATCTTGAAAAGGCATTTAACAGGGTCCCTAGAAGCCTAATTTGGGCAGCACTTAGAGCACATAGTGTACCAGAAAAGTATGTACTTGCCATCCAGGATATGTATGATAACGTGACAATGCAAATGAGGTGCACTTCGAGAACTTCACCAAAATTTCCTGTAAAGGTGGGGGTACATCAAGGATTGGTACTCAGCCCGCTACTGTTCATCTTAGTCATGGACTATTTAACTTACGAGGAAATGAACAGTCTCCTAAGGATCCTACTATTTGCAGACGATATCGTATTAATAAGTGAAAAACATGAAGACCTGCAAAATAATCTGGAAATGTGGAGAGGAATCTTGGAGGGCAATAGATTGAGACTGAGCAGAAAAAAAACAGAGTAGGTATCTGTACCTATCATTCGAGAACACAAATGATGTCACTCCCGTAATGCAAATGGATGGAGACACATTACCAAATTGTGACTCCTTTAAGTATCTTGGGTCACTCATCCATAGCGATGGAGGATGTGCAGCAGATGTAACACATAGAATTAGTGAATTAGTGTTGGTGCAAAAGGATAACCTGATGCTGAGGCACGACCTGGGGGACGTAGGCCGGGACAGAAGAGCATACAACTTGCGGACGATGAGAGCTGACCCCAACAGTCTTCGCAGACAATGAGTTGGGATGGAGCCAGGGAGAAGATATGATATACACCTAGTATAGGCCAATGTAAATTTTAATGGGGCTATATGCACATGACAAAATAAATTTATAATTTTTAAAAGCTTACCCAGATTCGTGTAATGTTAAGTGCCTGCTTGAAATTGCATCGTTTTGTCTATTTTATATTCCCACATTGTATATATTTGTCATGTTTATAAACATTGATAGTAAAATAAAATAAAATGAATAAACACTTTCTTTCTAATCACCAAAAAGTTTTCGGTTTAGATTAATGGTACTGGGTAGCATCAAACATTATCACGACTCACATATTGATGTACCCGCTGTGAATGTTACACTATAAATACCAATCATAATTTATTTTGATATAGACAAAACATTAGGCCTCGGCTACACAGGTAGGAGCCTCGCTTGGTGCTTAGAGCTACGCTGAGAGGTAAGTGACACAGCCTAGCGAACCAACGCACCCCATACCATCGCAATGGCCACATTGCACACTTCGCACCACGCTACGTGACTATTATAGTCACCTAGTAGCATAGCTCTAAGCACCAAGCGAGGCTCCTACCTGTGTGGCTGAGGCCTAACATATTATATCAATTGAAGATCAAGTTCTTTATTATAACATCTTGAAGAGTCAATATATTTTTATGAAAAGTACACTTGTGTAAGTGAATAAAAAATAATAAATCAACTTATTACAAAAAGGTCGCTAGATTTACAATTTAAATCCATGTAGATGAAATTGTAAATCTAATCGCCGTTGAGATCGAGACATTTATGTAGTCGGAGCACCAGCTTTTGAATGCCAGTGTCATAGACCTCCACCGCCAGCTCATTCAGCCACTTCTTTACAGCTTCCTCCACCTCCTGAAAATTGTTAAGGTGTAGTGACATACCCACGTCTCATCCCTCGTCACGATAGTCTAGAAAAACTTCTCCCTCTTGTGCAAAACGATCCAAAAGTTCACGCGCGGCGGTCACGCGATTCTAACGATGCTTTGGTGAGAGCATTCTGGGCACCCATCTCGCACACAACTTCTTGTAACCAAGTTTTTCCGACACAATATTACCAAGGAGACTTCGAGAAATTTCAGATCGTCAAGCGTCACACGGCGGTCATTTCGCACTTGCTCTTCAATTTTTTGCACAAATTCGTCAAAAATCACTGCCTTGCTTCGTCGTGAGTATCAGTACGGCCTTCTCTGAACAATCTTACCCACTTCGTGACATGTTGTTGACTCATCACATAAATTTCCACGAGTTTCCGATGGATATTCGCGGCGGTATTGTTCTGCAAAGTAAAACATTGGATGACCGCACGGGTCTCGCACGGACGAGAGGTGGCGGGAGCCCATGACGACCTCTCCATCGGAAGAATTTACTGTAACTGAACAAAATGGCGGACAAACACGCGGGGCCAAACAAACTGACCGTTCGAATTCCCTTATATGCCAGGTGCGCCAACTTTGAAACAAAAAAAAACCCCCAGCCTCAGGATCCCTTGCAACCTTAGTTTCTGGATGACCCTCGTAGCAATGTGGACGAATGTCCACCGGGTGTATTTTATGTTATGTATGTAGACAAAATTATTATTATATTATATATATGTAGACAAAAGTCTACTAAATCACCCGTATATAACCATGTAGACAAAAATTCGAAAAATGTACGAATACTATGTATAACCATGTAGACAAAATCCCGCCATATGTATTATGTAACATATAACGATGTAGGCAAAAGTTCACCAGATGTATCTACATATTATTATGTATTCAAAAATCATAATAATATGTAGATACATCTGGTGCCTTTACTTCAAAATTCTAAATGTTTGGTACTACTGCGGCCATGTATAATTTTTTTTGGTAAAGCAATTTTCGTCATATATCAGGTGTACAAATAAGCCGCCGCCGTTTGACAAAAGTTGGTGCCACCAATAAGTTATGGTTAAAGTTGTCAGATGTAAAACTTCATTGTTGTAAGGTTGGACATCTGTCAACAATATAACCTTGAAATATTAGTGAATTTTTATCAGTATAATATATTCTTTTGTGTACGAAAATGTCAAGTTTTGAGCGGAATAAGCGTCCCTTGCGGGAACTTTTGATTTACTTCTTCAATTTGAAGAAATCTGCAGCGGAGGTGCATCGCTTGCTTGTAGAAGCATATGATGAGGCTGCCTTAAGTGAGAGAAGTTGTCGTGAGTGATTTCAAAAGTTTAAGAACGGTGAATTTGACATAGAAGACAAAGAACGTAGCGGAAGGCCGAAAGTGTACGAAGACGCGCAATTGAAAGTATTGGATGGTAGAAAAATGGGAAAAAGTAGTGACAAGCGATGTGTAATACTTCGAATAAAACATGAGGTTCCGTTCTTTCACAATAAATGCCAAATTTTTGAAAACAAAAACGGCGAAACTTATTTGTACACCAAATACTTTTATGCCAAATTTGCCTATCAAACAAAAACACTTAAATCATCAAATGATCTTGTCATAATTTTAGATCATTTTTTTATTTTTACTGTAGGAAGTTAAAGATATATCTGTTCAATGAATAAAAAACATAAATTACACAACATTTGATTTATAATAACACATTGACTTTGAGCTCCATTATCTCATTTCAACATATTCGTTGTATAGGCTTGTTTGGCACTTCACCTTTCATATAAACATGCAGACAAAAGCCCTTAAAATGTAACATGCTTAACCATATAAACAAAAAAATAAAAAGTTAACACGCAAATACCACTTCAGATTAACTCAAAAAAATAAGGTTCTTTGATAGCAACATAATATAGTATATATCAACATAACAACATAACATAGTGTATATCAACATAACAACATAACATACACATATATAAATACAATATATTGCGAAATCGAACAAATATCTCAAAACAAACTGCTAATAATACATTTAAGACGGAAGCTATTTAATACAGGATATTATTTCTTCATTTCCCTCCCACCACCCCTTTGAGAGGGATTGAAGAGGAAGGTTATCTTCCTTAGCATTAAAAATCTACCGATAGAGGGATACTGATCTCCATTGCTTGGTTTTTTCGTTCAGAGCAGACGTCGCGACGCGTATGTTGAAATAATTAAAACAAAGTAATTATTTGGTTCGTTTGCATTAAGTAGTGCTCGAAAATTTGGCCTTAAAATATTTCAAATGGAATTATTTTAAATAAGATATTTAAAAAAAAAAAGGTCGAGACAAATCGGTTCACAAATGTGTTGAGTTCACGTAATTGACATAAATATCAGTGTGTGAAATTGATTTATTTAACGTTTAATGAGAAATTTTATCGTGAAATTAACAAACTTAAAAGAACATTTACAAACATGGTTCACGATTGTGCCAACTTCATGTAAAATATTAAAAAAAATAATTTAAAAATACTTTTAACCGAAGTTAAATTTATTTAATATAAATCACAAAAATTTAAAAATTTAATATAAATCACAAAAATATACATTGAAAAGTGTTCATAAGGGTGCTTGGAGACTTTCAAAATTGTTTTTAATCAAGAAAATTGCCCGAGGCATAGTGAAAACAAACGTGAAAGTATTAACAGGGCAAATATCGATTTTATAAATAACGATCTAATAGCCTTCATGTAGACCCTCTTTGTATGCAGATTTCATCATCGTTTCGGACACCTCCTGCATGTTCCCATTTCAAAGTGCTGGTGTTTAAGAGTAGACAAAAGAAGATAAACAGTAGTGTAAACAATTCTTTAGAATAGAACTGTATTTTTAATATTATATTAAGAGCTTGTATTATTAAGTTTAATTATTTAAAATAGCAATTGTGTTGTTTTTTTAATTTTTTAAGACATTGAATTGAAAATTTCACCTAAATATTATTAGTTATTTTGTTTGGTTTGGCTTTACAAAGTTGATGATAAATGCTTCATCAGATTAAAAGCTTTAATAGTTTAGTATAAATTTTAATATTTTTTACATAATAGGTTTATCTTACATCTTATCTTGGTGTCAGATACAAGCTAAAATGACCCGGATTGCTCTGTCTGGGTTTTTCTGAACTGCTAGTGCATGATTCTTCACTGCGTTAACTTTTTCGTTTTCTGTTAGTGCATATTAAATTTTGATCACGTGTCTTGACCACCTGGATGCTTTCCTAGCACTCTACATGGCAGTGCAAACACACTCTAATCTGAGTTTTTTTATCTATTAGAACTCACTTTTAACCCTTCTGTGTAATAAAAGTATTCTATAAAATTACAAAAGTGTCAATAACCTTTTGTTCAAGTTTTTTACTGTGTTTTGCGGTTTCTTATATAAGTCAAGACTTTCCAAGAATAAAATCAAACGTTAATATTGCTCGTCTACTAGAATCTTTGTAAACATGCCTGGCCAATCTATATCTTTTGTTGATACTACAAGATATTTGGAATCGTTTTCTAGCGCTTTGGAAGTAAGACATCCGGGCCCTAAAATAAAAATGTATATTGACCCCAATTACTATTGGACTGATAAATTGACGCTTCTAAAGAAAAAAGTTAGAAACCTTAAATTGCAGGTAATAGCGATGCTAAAGAAAATAAATAAAAACCTTAAAGGGAAAAACAATAAGGCGAACAATAAGTCACTGAAGATTCTTCGAAACAGATATTTTTCTACCCTCAGTTACTTCAAATCACAAGTTAAAAAAAGCGCACAAGAAGCAAGGAAGCGATTTCAGGAGGAGTTATTAAATCCTGCCTCAATGAACGGTGAAGATGAATTTCAAACAACATCTTAAGTTCTTACACGTAACTGAAAATTTTAAAAAAAGCTGAAAAATTAGTCATGCAAGATCTGATATCATTAGACTCCGCAGAAAAATGTCAAATTAAAAAAAAGCTCACATTTGAGATTTAGAAATTGCGGGTAATCATTTTCAACCCCCCTCTCCTTTATTCCATGTTACAATAAAATATTTAATGTGTCTTGGATTAAAATCTTCTGCTTCCAATATATTCAAAGTTTGAATTGTTTAAAAATTTACTTCAAAAAATTATTCTAAATGGATTTAACTCAATTAACGTCCATCCATTACTTTTTAATAGTGAACTTGTATTGAAATGTTTTTCACTTCAACAATTATCAGCATATAAAACACATAGATAACAATTGTTAGCTTATAAAACACAAAGATAACGATATATCCAAGACGCTTTAGGCTTGCTTAATACTTTTTGTTATTTGGTTTCTGAAAACTTAATTCAAAGTCATTACAATTTATCTAGGGTAATTATGTGTTATATTGAATTACACTTTCGTTTCATACGAGTACAACCCATCTTGGTGGGTTTGTTTACACGTACCTCTTTCAAGCGAACATAATTTTTGTGTCCCTTCTTGTTTTCACCATAACGATTTTACTTATAAAATATGTTTTTCATTAGTGCGATTTAAATAAAAAAAAGTAATTTTTTAAATTAAATTAATGCAAAACTTGGACCATGGACACAAAAAAAAACATAAAAATATTTTCATCAACCATATAAACTATTAAGATTAAAAAGACAATATTTTTTGCAGTTAAATTTTGGGTTGTATTTGGAAAAAAATATTTTCAAAATATAAATATACCCTCACTTTAAACAACGCGTTGTGTAGCAACGCCTCGTGTCCTGTCAGTAACAATATCTTTTTTTAGACAAGGAAGGTTCAAAAGCAAGGTCAAATTATATTTCAACACAACCTTTGGAGATTCAGAAGGAGATTCGAGAACAGTTGTACTTTTCAGTAGGCGTTTTCCTGAAACCAGTTGTTTGAATAACAACTATTTTCTATCAAGCTTTCATAACATTTTGGACGTGTTTTCAAAGTTAATTCAGGCAACGTACACATTTTTTTTTATTATTTGTGTTTACATATTTTACATTTTATATAAACGCAATTCAATATGAACTGGTTTTCATTATTTAAAACATTTCATATTCAGGAAATTTAAAATCAACTGAGGCGGAGCGATTAGTTAAACATGTATGGAGAATATTTTGAGAAGAGTCTTTGTAAACAGGGACAATGGGATTACTTAACACTTGCCACCCTGTGATGGATAGCGAGTGACCAGGACTTATATTTCATTTGATTATTCGACGTTTTAATACATAATAAAATAATTTTTATAGCTAATTACAAAAAATAGCCTAGCAGATTTTGCATACTTTTGATTTAAAATATACATTTTTCACTTGACGCTTAGCGTCCAGCACCGTGGCTGGCGGATTTTTTTAGCACAGTAAGGCAAGTGCTAAGTGGAATTCGTAAAAAAAAATATTTCTAATCTGAGATATGCAGATGAGACGATGTTAATTGCCACATCAAGAGAAGAAATGGCCACGTTTAAAAAAAGGTGGAACATAAAGCAAGCCCCTGGGTCAAGTTAATGATGACCGCAATAACATACCAAATAATGTAAAACATGGTCTAGAAGTGTTAATTGACACTATTACCCTTCCTGTTCTGTGATGTGTAACTAGTACACATTGCTTCTAAAAATTTTAATATCTCTATAAATATAATAAAAACTGGGTTCAAATTTTAAGTATTCCTCCGTAATATATTTACGCATTGAATGAAAATATAACATTAATAATAATTATCACTTATCGGCCACATCAGATATATTTTGTGAAAATCTGGAATAAATTCACCGATACAATCAAACGTGTGCCAGTGTGTGACGTAGGTATATTCATTCTAAATAACCACTATGGCTGAGGAAGCGACGCTATTCACGTCTCACTCTACTTCGGTATATGGGAACGCAAGAAATAGAATCACAGTTCGTAATTGTGTTTCTTCCTTCGAGATATAGCAGTCCGAAACCGAGTCCCGTCTCAGTTCTCAGTAGTTCTGGGTCATCCATTTGAGGTGGTTTCTTCGCCCGTTTTGTGAACGTCGTCCGATGTTTTTTTATTTTCATGTTTTCAGCAATAAAATTTTAATTATCACTTTTGATTTCAAATTTAATTAATTTAAGCGATTGGCTAAGAATATTATTATTTTTTCGATTTTAAATTGCTTATTCTTATGTGTATTGAATACACATCACCGAAACGGGTAAATTTTTTTAACACAGGAAGGGAAATGGTAACTTAGGTTTTTTTATCAATACTGTAGGACGCAAGGCTTAATGTCAAAGCCACCAAATATATGGAAGAGTCGAATCGTGAATATCACGACGAAAATACGCCGTGTCATGTCTCTCGTCTTTCATCATCATCATCATCAATGGCACTACAGCCCATTGTGGGCCCCGGCCTCCTCCAGCAGTCGTTGCCATTCCCCCCTATCCTGGGATGCACTCCTCCAGCCCCTGGTGCCAATCACGTTTGTATCACTCTGCACCCCATCCATCCACCTGAGCTTTGGTCTACCCACGCTACGTCTTCCTTGGGGCTTGGAAAAGAGTACTTTGTTAGGCATTTCCTCTTCTCCCATTCTTGCTACATGCCCCGCCCAACGTAGCCTCCCAATTTCGATGTATTTTATAATGTTGGGCTCTTTGTATATGCTGTATAACTCCTCATTATGTCTCTCGTCTTTGTCATATTAATATTATGGCGGTATACTTGGACTCTGAAAGTAAACGAGAGTCGTACGTTTTTTTATCAATAATGTAGGACGCAAGGTTTAATGTTAAAGCCACCAAATATATGAAAGAGTAGAATCGTGACTATCACGACGAAAATACGCCGTGTCATGTCTCTCGTCTTTGTCATATTAATATTATGGCGGTATGCTTGGACTCTGAAAGTAAACGAGAGTCATACGTTTTTTATCAATAATGTAGGACGTAAGGTTTAATGTCAAAGCCACCAAATATATGGAAGAGTAGAATCGTGACTATCACGGCGAAAATACGCCGTGTCATGACTCTCGTCTTTGTCATATTAATATTATGGCGGTATACATGGACTCTGAAAGTAAACGAGAGTCGTACGTTTAAATAAACTGGTGTTAATTTATTTCAAACTTAAAAAAACCTGATACAACCACGCTTTGTCACTTATTACTGTCAAACACCTTTCTGTCTACCCACACAACGTTTGCTTTGTCAATATTTGTGTGGTATTTTGTTAGACGTATTTCATATCATTTCCCAGTTTATTATTTTCATGTTTAATAAAAAAATGTTGTTTCACCAATTCTTTGTAACCCACACAAGGTGTCAGATTTTATTGCCCTTGAGAGAATTTTAACCTTGTATTAAATTATTGTATTGGAAGCAAACCTTCTTATTATTATACTAATTTATTTATTGCCCTTGAGAGAATTTTTACCTTGTATTAGATTATTGTATTGGAAGCAAACCTTCTTATTATTATACTAATTTATTTATTGCCCTTGAGAGAATTTTTACCTTGTATTAGATTATTGTATTGGAAGCAAACCTTCTTATTATTATACTAATTTATTTATTGCCCTTGAGAGAATTTTTACCTTGTATTAAATTATTGTATTGAAAGCAAACCTTCTTATTATTATACTAATTTATTGTATGTCATACTTTATTTTTCATATCCTTTTTTAAATTTATTTAGTACAAGTATAATATATAACAACTCATTGTTCTGTTAGTTGTCCAAAATGATCCCTTTTCTTCCTGTGTTAAAAAAAATCCGCGTGTTCCGGTGCTGTGTACTCAATACGCATCAATACACATGTAAAAATGGGTGATTTAAAATCGAAAAAATAAGAATATTCATAGCCAATCGCTTAAATTAATTAAATTTGTAGTCAAAAGTGATAATAATTGAAATTTAATTGCTGAAAACCTGAAAAAATCATCGGCCGACATTCATAAAACAGGTAAAGAAACCACCTCGGATGCCCCAGAGCTACTGAGAACTGAGACGGGACTCGGTTTCGGACTGCTATACCTCGAAGGAAGAAACACAATTGCGAACTGAGATTCTATTTCTTGCGTTCCCATATACCAAAGTACAGTGAGAGTGAGACGTGAATAGTGTCGCTTCCTCAACCATAGCGGTTTTTTTAGAATGAATATACCTATGTCACACACAGGCACACGTTTGATTGTATTGGTGAATTTATTCCCGATTTTCACAAAATATCTCTGATGTGGCCTTTAAGTGCTTATTATTAGTAATATTATTTTTTCATTCAATTTGTAAATGTATTACGGAGGAATACCTAAAATCTGAACCCAGTCTTTATTATATTTATAGAGATTTTAATGTTTTTTAGAAGCAATGTGTACTAGTTACATATCACAGGGAAGGAAGGGTTAAAAGGGTTAAAAGTCATTACGCATCGATTTGTGGTATTCATTAAGCACACACTTTTTCAATTTCCTTGTTATTATTAACTTTGAAGGTAACAATCCTTTAATTAATTTAAACGTATAACTTAACTTCATGTTTTTATTACCAAAATATTCTCTCGTATTGTAATTTTACTATAACTGTCGTAAAAAGTTTAGGAATCTATGAAGTAATTAATATTTCTTATTTAAGGGTAGCAAATGGAAAAAAAAAAAAAATACATTGAGAAGTGAACCATTAGATGTTGTTAAAGGAGTCCAATTTATGTGACAGAAAGTAAAAAAATTCCAAGAAAGAAATTGTTAACCTTAAAAATTTGTATAATAATTTTTTACCTATAATTGACGTCTAATATAGAAGATTTAAGATAAATGTTTGTATTTTTCTCTTTTTAATTACTGTTTTTATTGTTAGATTTCTTGTCATACGTGTATAACCATTTGAAAAGATTTCATGAAGTTGTTATCTGATTTTTTCACAAATAAGTTATATATCGGATGTTAACATAAGTTTTATCCGTTTTTTCCAAATTTAAAAATGAGCACCAAAAGTAAAACAAAATGGTAAAGGTTATTCGTCATTTGAAAGAAAAGTTTCTGTTCTACAACATATTGTGTTTGCTTTTACGTTACATATATTATTTTATTTGATTACAAGCCTTCAAAATAGAATGTCGATTAGACGAAAGTAAGCATTTTCGACACCTCCTTCTGTTCGCGTTCAATCGAGGAAATAAAGCTGCCAAAGCTGGTCGTGATATTTGCAAAGTGTACGGTGAAGATCTTATGAATAAAAATACAGCTCGTCGATGGTTTTTTCGTTTCAAAGACATGGAGCGTTCCGGACGACCAGTGGAATTCGATGAGGACCGTTTAAACCATATAATTCATGAAGATCCCCTTCAAACCACCGTAGAATTGGCTGAGCAGATGCATTTTAGTCACATGACTGTATACATCCATCCTAAATCAGTAATGATGAGGTAAAGGAACCTTTGCTTGTGGCCATGCGTAGCTCGATGACGCACGAGTAAACCAGCAGAAATTGTCGAACGAATACAGATTTTTGTTGTTTTCATTCAAAACATGTGGAACCCAAGCGCCGAACTTCTGGACTTTTCCCATTGATTTAAGATAGCGGTATACCGTCATGTGACTACAATTTATCTGCTCTGCCAATTCTATGGTGGTTTGAAGGGGATCTTCATGAATTATATGGTTTAAGCGGTCCTCATCGAAGTACACTGTTCGTCTGGAACGTTACATGTCTTTCAGGTTGAAATTACCGTCTTTGAAACGTAAAAACCATCGACGAGCTGTCCTTTTATTCATAACATCTTCAGCGTACACTTCGCAAATATCGCGACCAGCTTTGGCAGGTTTATTTCCTCGATTGAACGCGAACAGAAGGATAAAATACTCACTTTTGTCTACTTGACATTCCATTTTAAAGGCTTGTATTCATACAAAATAATGTATGTAACGTAAAAGCAAACACAACATCTTGTAGAACAGAAAATTTTCTTTCAAATGACGTATAACCTTAATCATTTTGTTTTACTTTTAGTGCTCATTTTTAAATTTGAAAAAAATAACGGACACAACTTATGTTAACACCTAATAGTTTAGTAACAAAATATTGTATTTTTATTAAAATATTTCTAATTTATAAATATTTGTCGTGTTATAATATTATTAAGAATTAGTAATAAAAAAATTGTTCACTGAAAACAAATAAAACCAATAAAATTATAAAACAAACCTCCATATTTTTTCTCTAACAACCTTTGCCAAGTCTCCATTAAATATCCCATATCCGTTTCGTAAGTCCGATGAATGGTAAAACATTGGTATTGTTATAACCCGTGGCTGCTTTATCTTATCAACACCGGATTCTGTAATCCAATCTGTGTAAGCAGACACCTTGTTTCCTGTGGCTACTTTATCTTAATGCATTCCATCACGTACTATCAAAGTAATCCAATCTGTGTAAGCAGATGTTCTGTGTAAGCGGATGTTTTAATCGCACATTGCAAATTATGCGTAAACAGGATGGAGCTCTTTATGATAAGAAGCCCTTTAAATAGCGCGCTGAACTACTAACAACCGTCATTCATTATTGGATAGTTACCCGACTAACATATATTTAAAATAAAGATTATACTTTTATCAAGTGTTTTCTTGGAGACATCCTGAACTATTCAAAGAAGATAATTAAACCTGACGTAATTGTTCTTCAACATTTCCTACGAGAATCTCCGTGTAACGCTCACGACCGACGCAAAATTCCATCTTTGCCAATCAGTCAACAAGGCATAACACAAATTGGTGTCAGAAGTGGGATATAACACAAATTGGTGTCAGAAGAAAAGGGATTCATCAAGAGAAAAACTTCATCTGAAATCACAGGACACGATAGAAGAGAAGCAAAGAAGATTATTACGAATAATATCTTCTCTGCAAACACTTTCTTCATCGCCGTGTGGAACCTCCTTTTGGGCATTTGTTCTTCGGATCCTCTTGCTGTGTTGCGGATCTGGCCTTCACCGTCTTCCCAGGAGAGCTGCCTATCTGGACCAAAGGATTCACCGTCACTGTAACAGCTGTACCCCAAGGCGTCGAGACTGATCAACTCGCCGTACAACTCCAGCCGATTTCAACCAGGAATGTCAACCATCGCAAAATTTATGTGAGTCTCGTAATCTGTCTTGTAATATTGACCAACATTCATCAATTTAAATTCTTATTTTTCATATTTTTTATATTTTTTTTGTATTTTTATATTTTTTTTTTGTTGTTGGATATTCTTATTCTTCATAAAATGAATCAAGCAAGCAGTAGCAATATGGAGACAATGAAATTCTCATTCTCCGACCTTAAAGATTTTATTACTCCTTATGATGGAGATAGAGACAAATTAACACCATTTCTGATAAACTGCGAAAGAGCATTAAAACTTGCTAGTGAAATTCAAAAATACCCGATTCTAGAATTCATACAGTCTAAACTTGTTGATAAAGCTCAAATGGCTTGTAGTAATAAACTATTTGACAATTGGGAACAATTGAAATCTTTCTTAAAACAAAATTTTGGCGAAAGTAAAACTCAACAACATCTCTCATTAGATTTACTGAATTGTAAACAAGGAACTTCAGAAAGCATTAATAGTTATATCCTGAGAATGGATACACATTTAAAAAATTTAAAAACCTCTATTAATTTATCAACCATAATCAGAACGGAATTAGAAGGAAGGTATGCAGGTGCCAACGATTTGGCTTTACAATCATTTATAATAGGAGTTAACTCTAGATTGTCCGATTTGTTAAGGACCAGAGCACCTCCTACTTTTCAAGAAGCTTGTCAAATTGCCATTAACGAAGAAAAAATCACTAAATACCTACAAAGTTCCAATAAAGTAATATACCCTACTAAGAAATGTCACACATGTGGTAAAACTGGACACATGACTAGTAATTGTTTTAGAAACAATAAAAAAGTTTTCAATGTACAACCTAGTAACTCTAACTACAAAAATAATACTTTTTCAACCAACAAGTCTGTACCGCTTTGTAGTTTTTGCAAAAAGAAAGGACACATAATTGATAATTGTTTTTTAAATATCCTCATAAAAGACAAAACTTTTTGAAGAATAAGAACCAAAATGAAAAAATCCAACATTTAAACTCAATCAATTCCACGTTGTGCATCTCAACGATGGAATAATGGAAAATATTACGATGCAAAATGAAAAAAAGAATATTTTACCTTTGTTGAATCATTTCAACATTTATAATATAAAATTAGATTCAACTAGATTCGGAACATTACCCTATATAACAATACCTTACTATGATAACGATAACAAATTAACTAATTTTGATTTTTTAATTGACACTGGAGCCAGCATTTCTCTTATTAAAAAAGAAAGTCTTAATGAAAATTCATTAGACAAAATTAATAAAAACGATAAAATAAATATACAAGGAATAAAAAAATCGGATGTAGATTGCGTAACAGAAGGATCAATAAATATAAAGTTTAATTTAAATAATATAAATTTTAAATTTTACGTCGCTACGGATATAAATCTTGAGTATGACGGTATAATTGGTAATGATTTTCTCATAAATAATAAATCTAAAATTGATTACAGTAAAAATGAATTAACTCTATCTGATGATATCAGTATTCCTTTAAATACTAAATCGATTCTTTATAAACTTAAACCAAGATCGGAAACATTTCTTAAAATCAAAAGTTGTAATCCAGAAGTAACTGAAGGAATAATATTAGATTTTGAAATTACTAAAGGTGTAAAGGTCTCTAACGCGCTAACCAACATTGATGAAGAAGGAAAAGCATTAATATCAATCATGAACACTACTGATAAAATCATTAAAATTCATGCATTTCAAATTAAGTTAATACCTTTCGATATATTCACTATTAAATCAAATACCAATCATGAAAACGGTACTACGCGTATTGATCAAATAAAGAAATTACTTCGCTATGATCACATGAATGAAGAAGAAAGAAAATCAATAATTAATATTTGCAAAGAATACAGTGATGTTTTTCATTTAGAATTTGATAAATTAACTATAACAAATACGATTGAACACAAAATAAATGTCACAGATAATAATCCAATTCACGCTAAAACTTATAGATACCCAGAAATCCATAAAAATGAAGTAAATAATCAGATCGATAACATGTTAAAACAAGGAATAATTAGACCATCTGTAAGTCCATATTCTTCACCTATTTGGGTAGTCCCAAAAAAGTTAGATGCTAGTGGAAAAAGGAAATGGAGAATCGTCATTGACTATCGGAAATTGAATGATATTACAATCGGAGATGCATATCCTCTTCCAAACATAACCGATATACTTGATCAACTCGGTAATAGTAAATATTTTACTACTTTAGATTTAACATCCGGATTTCATCAAATTAAAATGAATGAAAATGATCGTGAAAAAACAGCATTTTCTGTCCCTAGTGGTCATTACGAATATGTACGTATGCCTTTCGGATTAAAAAACGCACCAGCTACATTTCAAAGATTAATGGATAATGTATTAACAGGACTTCAAGGAATAGATTGTTTTGTTTATTTAGACGATATCGTAATTTACGCAAGTTCTCTATGTGACCATAATAAAAAATTAGTTAAAATCTTCGAAAAATTAAGGGAACATAATCTTAAAATTCAACCAGATAAATGTGAAATACTACGAAAAGAAGTAGCATACTTAGGACATATAATTAGTGATAAAGGAGTTAGTCCAAACCCTGAAAAAATTAAAGCCATTACAAAAATGTCACCACCAAAAACACCAAAGGAAATTAAACAATTCCTCGGATTAATAGGTTACTTGAGTAGATATATTGAAAACTTTTCAAAAATATCAAAACCTTTAACTTGCTTATTAAAGAAAGACATTGATTTTAACTGGACGAATGCGCAACAGATAGCTTTCGATGATCTTAGGACATGTCTTGTAAAAGCACCAATATTACAATACCCAGATTTTTCTAAAACTTTTATTGTCACCACTGACAGTTCAAACTATGCGATTGGAGCTGTACTCTCACAGGGAGAAATTGGCAAGGATTTACCAATATTTTATGCTTCAAGAACATTGAATGCAACAGAAGGAAATTATAGCACTACTGAAAAAGAATTATTAGCCATAATATGGGCAGTAAACCAGTTCAGACCTTATATCTATGGAAGAAAATTCATCATAGTTACTGATCATAAACCTTTAACTTGGCTCTTTAACGCTAAAGACCCTGGTTCAAAACTTGTTAGATGGAGATTAAAACTTGAAGAATACGATTATGAAATACACTATAAACCTGGTAGGATTAATTCAAATGCAGATTGTTTATCTCGCATGCCTGTAAATGTAATCACTGAATCAAGGACGTATAATAATTTTCTTAAAGATTGTAATAATATTACTTATGAAAATATAACTTTAAATGAACATAATGGAAATTTACTAAAGTCACTAGATAATCATATTGTTTATCCGACTGCCATTGATTTAGACGATTCGATTCCATATTGTATTGATATTTTAGGAATATCAAATAATGCGGAAATATTTAAAATCGGAGAACACGAATTATTCGAGACTGAAACTACGAAAAATAAATCAAAAACATTCTATCATATGTTTATTAAAATCAATCATTACGACAAACCGACTCATCAGGATATATTCGTTACTTTAAATAAATTAAAGGAAAAACTTATAAAAAATAAAATTAAAATTTTCTCTATATCAAATTTTAATGATCCTTTCGCAAATCTAAAATACGATAAATTAAAACAAATGTTAATGTATATATTTAATAAAACTAAAATTATTATAAATATTTATAAAAATGTCACAGAAAATGCAAAAGAATCTGAAATTCCCAGAATACTCTTCGAAAATCACGATTTACCGATTGCAGGACATTTAGGTTTCAATAAAATGTATAACCGTATCAAAAACCAATATTATTGGAAAGGAATGAAACAAGCTGTAGCGGAATATATAAAAAATTGCGAACTCTGTCAAAAGAATAAAACGTATAGGAAAAATAATATAGCACCTATGGAAATTAGTACAACTTCAACCGAACCATTTGAAAGATGTGCACTTGATATTGTAGGACCATTACCCGAGACTGGTAATCAAAACAGATTTATCTTAACCTTACAAGATGATTTAACAAAATTTAGTCAAGCATACGCTATGAAAACAGCAAGCGCTGAAGAAATTTCAATTAACTTCGTTATTTTTGTATCATGTTTTGGAATTCCTAAATCTATACTAACTGACCAAGGACAAAATTTTATGTCTTTGACATTTTCCAAAGTCACGAAATTGTTAAACGCAAATCATAGACTATGTACTCCTTATCATCCAATGACTAATGGAGCACTGGAAAGAAGTCATGCAACCTTAAAAGATTATCTAAAGCATTACGTTAATGAAAGTCAATCAGATTGGGACAAGTTTGTACCTATAGCAATTATAAGTTATAATTCAAATATTCACACCACAACTAAATACACACCATATGAATTAGTTTTTGGTAAAAAACCCGTGTTACCACAAAACCTAATCAAAGGAGATACCACAACTATTACTTATGACGATTATGTAAATCAATTACGATATAAATTTAACCAAACGCATAAAATTGCTAAAGAAAACATTGAAAAATCTAAACAAAAATCAAAGGAACATTACGACAAAAATACAACTCTTCATAATTATAAAATTGGAGACTTGGTATTATTAAAAATTCACCACCGATTAAGAAAAGCACTTTCTCCTACATTTAAAGGACCATATGAAATAATTAAACTAAATTCACCAGTTAATGTAACATTAAAAGTAAATAAAAAACTTGTAAAATATCACATAAATGAATTAAAACCATATTATGATAAATAACAATTGCATAATAATAATAATATTAAAAATAAAATATCTATATAAAATGTTTAATTACAGGCTACTCTGCATCATGCAACTGGCCTCATGTACTCAACCCGAATATGTAAAACCTATAGATAAAGGTATCGGACTATACTACGACAAGATAGGAGTTGCCAAGATATATAACAGTTACTGGAAAATTGTCACATTCCAAGGAACATCACAATTATTATACCAATACGGAACCTTATTGGAAATTTATGAAAAAAAACTAATAATTTATGCATTAATATCTTAGAACATCAAGAAACAAACCAATGTAGAACGTCGTTAGTCTTAATCAGGAACGATTTAACGTTGATAAGACAGAAGTTAGACTCATTCAGTCACCTTATTGAAAATAGAAGAATCAAACGAGGATGGTTTGATGGTATTGGGAGCGTATTCAAAACAATATTTGGAACATTAGACGCCGATGACGCAAAATATTACGATGATGCAATTGATCAAGTAACAGAAGACGACAAACACATATTATCCTTATTATCCGAACAAGTACAAGTTGTGAAATCAACAATAACGAATTTCAACGATACAATCCATAAATTCAATATAAACGAAATGATTATGAACAGAAATCTAGAAAAGATCCAAAATACATTACACGATCTTGACAAAGAATCTGTAAAACTAGAAATAAACATCAGTCTATTATCTCAACTAGACTTACTGCGAGACGTTGTATTTAATTTAAACATTAATATTGACGATATAATCAACTCAATCATGTTTAGTAAAAGTAATTTAATTCATCCAAGCCTCATTTCACCGGTTCAATTCTATAAAGAAATATCTTCAAAAGTAAGATACATTGACAATGAAAAAGAATTCCCCATAACAATATCATTAGAAAATATTCACATTCTAATAGACATTAGTAAAATAACCTCTTATTATATCAATAATAAAATAATATATATAATATCAATTCCTTTAACCGAACCAGTAGAATACAATATGTATAAAACAATTCCTTTGCCTATACCACACAATACAAAAGAACCGAATATATATTCTTTAATTCAAAATGACTTCAATTATATTGGCATCACGAATTCGAAACTTTTATATTTTAGAAGAAATTTTCTCGACGACTGTCAATTTTTAAGTAAAACTAAGATGATATGTAGAAATGATATCATGCTTTCAACAACAGATAATCCAATATGTGAAACCAAATTTTTAACCAACAGTTTAACGAAAATTCCATCGAATTGCAATAGCAAAACATTACTTGGAAAAATTGATATTTGGCATAAAATACAAGGTAACAATTGGATATATGTGCAAACAAATAAAACCAGATTAACTATAGATTGTAATAACGGAAACGACTTGAACGAGATAGATATTATCTCGACTGGTATACTTACCTTACCTAAAGGATGTAAAGCTTATACGAAACTACTTCAATTTGTTGCTAAAGACGACACAGTGGTAAATATAACAATACCACAATATACAGTGAATATTGCAGATGATGACTGCTGTACTAAATTAAAATATAATTCGAGTTTACCTCACTTAACACCATTAACAATCACAAATACAAACCTTGACGAATTGAGAATGGCAACGCATAAGTTAAACCAATTCGACAACGAATTAAAAACTCTAAAAAATAAACCTCATATCATAAAATATTCTAACTATTATACGACAACGATTATTATAACAATTATAATAACAATAATAATATTAATATGCAAATTTTATAGAAAATTCAATCGAATAATTAATCCAAAAGAGAATTGTTGTGTCCAAATATTTAACCAGTGTTATACTAATAGAAATACTAGAGAACGTGAAGATTACCCCGCGATATCTTTAACTAATATTCATACCGAATCTAATGAAAGCGAAGATACTCCGAAACCAATGGAGAGATTAATTTCAAATCGTAGACACACTAACCTAAGAGAAAATACTTATACTTAAATTAAATTAATAAAATGTGTCACGTAAATGTTTTGTAATATGTTTTTATACAATTTTAATTGAATTTTAACAAATGTTTTTATACAACTATTGAATTGATAATGTATTGAATTGATAATGAATATGTTTTTATAAAAAAAAATATATTAACAAATGTGTTTTTAGAGAATGCCTAATTGAAGGGATAGCTCATGTTTTTAGAGAATGCCTAATTGAAGGGATAGCTCATGTTTTTAGAGAATGCCTAATTGAAGGGATAGCTCATGTTTTTAGAGAATGCCTAATTGAAGGGATAGCTCATGTTTTTAGAGAATGCCTAATTGAAGGGATAGCTCATGTTTTTAGAGAATGCCTAATTGAAGGGATAGCTCATGTTTTTAGAGAATGCCTAATTGAAGGGATAGCTCATGTTTTTAGAGAATGCCTAATTGAAGGGATAGCTCATGTTTTTAGAGAATGCCTAATTGAAGGGATAGCTCATGTTTTTAGAGAATGCCTAATTGAAGGGATAGCTCATGTTTTTAGAGAATGCCTAATTGAAGGGATAGCTCATGTTTTTAGAGAATGCCTAATTGAAAGGATAGCTCATGTTTTTAGAGAATGCCTAATTGAAAGGATAGCTCATGTTTTTTAGAGAATGCCTAATTGAAAGGATAGCTCACGTTTTAGAGAAAGCCTATTGAAAGGATTGCTCATATTTTAGAGAATGCCCCATGTTAGAGGGATAGCTCACGTTTCACCCTGTCTGGAGGGATATATATATATATATATATATAAATATTTACAAAATTCCATGAAGTGCCGATAATAGAATATAAAATTATTTTTATTATATGAATTATATCACAATTCCAAATGCAATAGCAACCCATTGATTTATATAAAAAAGAAATATATAATAATATTATAATTTTAATGCATTCTAGCCTTTACATTATGTAACTATTTTATACAAATTGAATAAATAAAGTGTTAAATTAAAATATTATGTATCACATAAGAAGGGAAATGTACTAAATTAAGCTGAAACAAAACCATGTACACTAGTATAACAGATGATAATTTGAATTATATAAAGCCAAACTATAGAAATAAATGTAAATGAAATGATGGTAAATAGAATCGAAGGATTGATGACAATGTTTTCATCTAAACCTTAAGGGTTGTAGATTCAATCTTAGCATGGGGGTGTTATAACCCGTGGCTGCTTTATCTTATCAACACCGGATTCTGTAATCCAATCTGTGTAAGCAGACACCTTGTTTCCTGTGGCTACTTTATCTTAATGCATTCCATCACGTACTATCAAAGTAATCCAATCTGTGTAAGCAGATGTTCTGTGTAAGCGGATGTTTTAATCGCACATTGCAAATTATGCGTAAACAGGATGGAGCTCTTTATGATAAGAAGCCCTTTAAATAGCGCGCTGAACTACTAACAACCGTCATTCATTATTGGATAGTTACCCGACTAACATATATTTAAAATAAAGATTATACTTTTATCAAGTGTTTTCTTGGAGACATCCTGAACTATTCAAAGAAGATAATTAAACCTGACGTAATTGTTCTTCAACATTTCCTACGAGAATCTCCGTGTAACGCTCACGACCGACGCAAAATTCCATCTTTGCCAATCAGTCAACAAGGCATAACAGTATCCTTAGAAAGTGGTGTCATTATATAGCGCACGTATCAAAATATTGTCTATGCAAACCATATGGCGTGGTTTCCTAGAGAGCGTTGGTTGTGTCGTTACATAGCGCACGTTACAAAACATTGTCTATGTAAACCATATGTGGCGTGGTTTCCTAGAGAGCGTTGGTTGTGTCGTTATATAGCGCACGTTACAAAACATTGTCTATGCAAACCAATGGCGTTGGTTTCCTAGAGTGCGTTGGTTGTGAGCGTAATGTCAAATAGCAATGCTGCCATTTGCATGACGGCCGTGATAGCGGAGCAAACAATCGTGGAACGATTTTTCCCGCGTAGCGCACACTGTTTTAAAATAAAAAATGAGTGCAAGCGTAATTTGGACCAGTAAAAATGACGGGCGGCGCGCCAGGCGGATGCGACGGAAACGTAATTTAATTTAGACCAGCGAAAATGACGAAATATTGATTGATTTTGTAAGAAATAATGACGCCAGCATCACGTCATATTATGCACGCTATATAATGAATCCGCTTTCTTAGGAAACCGTAGCTTAAGGTGTTCTTAAATCGGACCGATACTCTGAGCACAAAATTTCAAGAGTGTGATAAAATTTAACAGTTACCTTAAGAATATTATTTAAGATAAAGTAAAATAAATAAATTTAAGATAAGAAAAGGGTTTCAAGTGTCGATTACGCTAAAATTAGATTTTAATTGCTATATAGAGAATTAATTGTCAAGCCTCCCCAAAAAAGGGGTATAAAGTTGCTAAGCAACTCATTCCACGAATATGAGATCTTGTAATTTATTTGGGGTTGTCAGACGAATTCGCTGAAGGATATGGGGTGGTAGCTTCTCCATAATATTCTATCTGAACTTTTGCGTGTGATTTGTTTATGGAATGTTATATGAAATTATCTTTGTCATAAAAATTACAAATGTTTATAAAGCCTCTTTGCATCCACGTTACTCTGAAAGAATGTTAACTTACAAACAAATTGAAAACAAGCATTTAATTAATATATAAGTATTCAAATCGGCACCTAAGGTTGGATTCCTGGCAAATTTCTTTCCAGACTGGTCTCAATCTTAAACCATATAACACCTGAATTTTAATTTTTATGCTGTTTAAAATACATTTTTAAAAGCTTTTTAAAGTATATTTTTATTTTTGGGAATAGTTTATAGTATAAGTAAAAGAAACAGAAATAACTGTATGAAAAGATGAATTAATGTAGAAAAGGCAAAACATGTATAGTATGTTAATATATGATATGAAAGCTCTGTCCTCCATACATTTCCTTACTAAACTAAAAACTATAATTTTATTTCGTCGTCTTGCTAGTTTTTTTTTCCGTTATACATTAATTTTAAATAGATCTTAAGCGTAACATTGAACCATTAGAAAGATTGTCAAGTATGGTGATAATGTTTTAACAGAACACTGGTGTTAACAATGCTGTCAAAATGTTCCGACATTATTATAATCTTTATAATGAGACAAAATTAGAAGGATTGTCAAGTATGGTGATAATGTTTTAACAGAACACTGGTGTTAACAATGCTGTCAAAATGTTCCGACATTATTATAATCTTTATAATGAGACAAAATTAGAAGGATTGTCAAGTGTGGTGATAATGTGTTAACAGAACACTGGTGTTAACAATGCTGTCAAAATGTTCCGACATTATTATAATCTTTATAATGAGACAAAATTAGAAGGATTGTCAAGTATGGTGATAATGTTTTAACAGAACACTGGTGTTAACAATGCTGTCAAAATGTTCCGATATTATTATAATCTTTATAATGAGACAAAATTAGAAGGATTGTCAAGTGTGGTGATAATGTTTTAACAGAACACTGGTGTTAACAATGCTGTCAAAATGTTCCGACATTATTATAATCTTTATAATGAAACAAAATAATATTTTTTTACACAAAATCAAATATAATCAGCATTACGTAAGTCATTCTTAAAATTGTAAGATGTAATTATGTCTTTAATAATATATTAATTTAATAAAACCTAATATTTTCCTTTCGCTTTTACTTCTAACAAATAAGCTAAAATTTGAACGTAACATACTCGTATTCGGTACTACTTCTCTAATACATTCACTTTATTCCCATGATGATGAAGAGCATTGCACTTGCGTTTTACACTTGGCTAGTAGGGTGAAGCCACTTACTTTCCTGAAATGTCTAGACAGGTTAATGAACGCATTCAACAGCTGATTTGTAAGGGTTGAAATTTTCTCGATAAATATTTTTAAAGGTAAACTGCGTAAAACTAGCTTGGATAAATGTGAGATTTAAAAAGTTTGACAAATATGAGCTTAAAATAATGTTATAAAGGTAGTTATATGAAAAGTTTTCAAATAATGATATCTCGTTTACTATACTTATGTCCATTCAAGGTACTTAGATTTTTTTATGATTATTTTTATATTTAATTAAAAAAAGGCGTTTTGACATTTTTTACCTTTGCCACTTAACCTAACTGGCATTGGTTTAAATAACTGCTACAAAGGAATATTTAGAAAGTAACATATGTATGAAATGTTTATTTTTGCTGGTTTATAATCCATACAAATTAAAAGTTTATTTTTGAGTATATTCTTGTTTAAAAGTAAACTGTATGTCCTTGCTCTTTGAATGTGTATTACTTGAATTTGGAATGCGCTATTTCTCATACTTTTCTTTCTGTTTTGGCTTATTACTGTAAAAGATTTCAGTTTAAATTATCATAAATATACTAGCCCGATGGATTATTTTAAAACTGCCTAACTATTTCAATGTATTACTGCCTAACTTTTTCAATATTGTCTTAAATATTTAATTTCCCATTTGTCATTTTGTAAAATTTTGACTCCTTTGAGGCTTTTCTTTTTTTCGTTCTTGCTGACAGTTAACCTGAGGTGGTATATGTGGGTTTACTTTTTATTTTGTTTTCTGCCATACGTTTTTGTTTTTTTATTAATTTATTCTTTAATCTAGATATGCGGGGGTGTGGGATGGAAGCCCCCCGATGCCCTTGCGGTCAGGCTCGCCCTACATTGATGGGTTGTATCTCGGCTGGAGGAATGTTAGTGGGATGAACCTGGACCTTTTAGTGTCTTCTCTCTTGAAAGTATTTTTTTTGTCATCTATTTATTTCCTGTGTTTTTTTTATATTCTTGTTCTACGTGTTCAAGGGTGTGGGCTGAAAAACATCCGGTATCCCCGTGGCTGGGTTCACCCTATATTGGTGGGGTGTATCTTGTCCGAGAGGATGTTTTTAGATGAGCCCAGACCTTTTGATAGCTTTTGTATTTAATGTACTATCTGCAATTTATGTGTTTTAGAAGTGTTATTTAAATATATTTTGAACATACTATGTTGCTGTCAGTAAACCTATATTTATTATTATTATTATTTTTATTATTATTATTAACAACTTTAGGATAATACGGAATTAAACGATATTTTTAATGTACCTATTTTATCATCTTGGATAGTCAAGATAAAGGGAATCCCATACTTTTACGCTCAATATGTTCTGCTCTTTATAGAAATAATAAAAGAAAATAAATATAAAATCTTGAAACTAGAAGAAAATGGTTTCGATTCTATTGGAATCAAATACCTTTTTGTTTATTTATTTATTATTTATAGTTAAGGCATTAACATTGTGGAGGTTTAAGGACATTGTAATTTGTTTTAACTAGCACTGTTTATTCCACTTTTTGTAACGGTATAACCCTACCGATTTCAAAGCTTTCACTTCATCATCGGGGAAGCATACCTTATTTGTGCTCCCCTGATGATGATGTGACAGCCTCATCATTTTTACCAACATTTCAGATAATAATCTGACGTTAGACAGACTCGGGGTTTTTAACAAAAACCTACAAATAAGCAACACGTTGATTTTAATATTCGCGATAGCTTCAACACTTTACAATAAGTATGTAAAAATTCCTGAAAAACTGATTCCTTATATAATATGTTCACTCGGTTGTTCGTTAAAATCTTTACACAAAGCCTGATTACAATCCTTCTTAGAATCTCAGTACCTGAAAAAGTTTAATAAAACCATGTAGCACATAATGAGTTCTACAAAGATACCTCAAAGCCACACAATTATTTCATTTTCCGGAAGAATGGAAACTATTTTCCTGTTCTATCTTAAAGTCTTATAAAATGTTTTTCAGAACAGATTTTCTTAGCTCGGTTAGATTTAATTTTACCTCCCTCCAATAAAATGAGTAGTTCGACTACTTTCAGTTCCATAACCAACTACGTGGAATCAAATTTCATGCACCGGAGATGACTTAGATACGACATGCTTGCTGTAAAGCAGGTACAGTTGGCACCGAGTTTCGTCTCATCGTGATACCAACAATCCATGTACGAGGGTCATCTAGACAGAAAGGTTACAAGGGCTCCTGAGGCCGTGGAAATTTTTTGTTTCAAAGTTGGCTCATTTGGCGTGTAGGGGGGATCCTAACGGTCAGTTTGTTTGATCCTGCGTGTTTGTCAGCCATTTTGTTAAGTCACAGTAAACTCTTCCGATGGAGAGGTCGTCGCGCGCTCCTGCCACCTCCCGTCCGTGCGAGATCCGCGCGGTAATCCGTTTTTTGACTATGCAGAACAATACCATCGATTTTTGACTTTGCAGAATGTCCATCGGAAGCTCGTGGAAGTTTATGGTAGTGATGTGATGAGTCGACAACATGTCACGAAGTGGGTGAGGTTGTTCAGAGAAGGCCGTACTGATACTCAAGACAAGGCAAGGCAGTGATTTCTGAGGAACTTGTGCAAAAAAATGAAAAACAATTGCGAAATGACCGCCGTGTGACGCTCGACGACCTTCACGAAGAATTTCCTGATATTTCTCGAAGTCTCCTTGGTAATATTGTGTCAGAAAAACTTGATTACAAGAAGTTGTGTGCGAGATGGGTGCTCAGAATGCTCACACCGGAGTACCGTCAAAATCGCGTGACCGCCGCGTTGTAACCTTACTTTCTGGATGACCCTCGTACCTTACATTTATTTATAAAATGAATGAAAATGGAAATCGTCAAATATAATAATGCCTTAACAACTCATCTTATCTCTGTGTATGAAACCTTTAATTCTGTTACAAGAGCATTTTTCTCTTGTCTTGTTTGAACTATTTTATTGAAACAATGTAATTGACTTTATTCAATAAGTCTTTTATATTATAGATTATTTTAAATCTGTATGGTTTTTTAAAGAAAAAAACTACAATAATATTTTTTTTATATAACAAAAATATTATTTTCATACAGGAGTGCCTAGTCTAGTAACTCTTCCAGTGAATGACAGAAGAACACGCACGTAGATCATAATATTATTGGACAATTTTCAGTTGAATATAATTTTGTTAAAAGCTCAAATACTTGTATCATATCCAAATCGACTTGAAGTTCAAAAATCATATTTGAACAGGTGTAAGTAACTTTTTGTGTTGACAATTAATATAGTCAATCAGTTTTATGAATTTTAATATCAATACACACAATAATTAAAGTGATGTATGAATCTTCTCCCTGGCTCCATCCCAACTCATTGTCTGCGAAGACTGTTGGGGTCAGCTCTCCTAGTCCTCAGGTTGTATGCTCTTCTGTCCCGGACTACGTCCCCCAGGCCGTGCCTCTGTATCAGGTTATCTTTTTACACCACCCACAAATTCTTTGGTCTTCCTCTGGTTGTTATTCGAGGAAGATCTATGGAGATTTTCTGGTTCACAATGGGTACTTTGCGTCCAACGTGCCCATACCATCTCAATCACCTCTCCTCCATCTTGCTGTTGATGTCTATAACACCTAGGGTTCTACGAATGCGTGAGCTTTTTATTTTGTCTCTTAACGACACACCAGCTGACCATCTTAGCATGCGCATTTCAGCAGTTTCTAGTTGACTAGAGTAAGAGTTATACATCGTCCAGCGTTCGGATCCATAGAGGAGTGTGGGTCTGACAATCGTTTGGTATACTTTTCCTTTTAACTTTACTGGCATTTTCGGATCACATAGAACTCCCGTCATTGATCTTAACTTCATCCATCCCACCAATCTCAATCCATTGTCCTCCAAGATTCTTCTCTACCTTTCCAGACTATTTTGCAGGTCTTCGTGTTTTTCACTTATTAATACGATATCGTCTGCAAATAGTAGGATCTTTAGGAGACTGTTCATTTCCTGGTTAGTAAAATAGTCCATGATTAAGATGAACTGTAGCGGACTGAGTACCGATCCTTGATGTACCCCCACCTTTACAGGAAATTCTGGTGAAGTTCCCGAAGTGCACCTCACTTGCGTTGTCACGTTATCGTACATGTCCTGGATGGCAAGTACATACTTTTCTGGTACACTATGTGCTCTAAGTGCTGCCCAAATAAGGCTTCTAAGGACACTGTCAAATGCCTTTTCAAGATCGATGAAGACCATATGAAGGTCTTTCTTGGCATCACGGTGTTTTTCGACAAGGAGTCTAACGGTAAAGTGATGTACGAATCATATGTAATATTTTCAATGACGTGATTTTCAATTAATTTTAAATGGTTTAATATTCGGCATTTATTTTTTTACACTTCATAACTCATAATTTAATGAGCGAGAATACATTTTTAAATAAAGAAGCATATTTTTTTCACATTGTGTGTTCAATTTCATAATAAAAAATATTTTTTCTGTAATTAAAATAAACATTTTCTAAGGGTTATTTATATATTTCTCTGATAACATTTCATATTTTCACATTGTAAAATAACGTTCCTTCAGTGTCATGTCTAATTTATATTATACAACGGTAATTGGATATTTAATTTAAAATTCAATGTTGTTTCTTTAAAAAATAAGAAAATATTTTTCCACGGAAATTATAAGGGAGGTGAAGCTATATAATAAATAATCAAAATCAAATGTTGGATCAAACCAATTAAAATTAAGGTGGCAGGAAAAGAAACAGGAATCTGTAGGCTTTGTGAAACATAGAAGTGTGACTATTGTTGTAAAATCTGGATTTTCGTCACAAAATATTATGTGTTAAGTAAATTATAAGACTTTAGAACATATGGGTTAATATTTTAAAATTTATGGTTTAAAATCAAAACAATTATGATCTATAAAGTTGAATTTGTTAATCAAGTCATTAAATTTATTTTGAATTGATATTAGTAACAAACAAAAATAATCAATTAAATTTTACTAACGTCTTTTTATACAACGAGTATTTATAAATTTCACTCAATAAAACTTTAATTATTTTATTTTTTAACTCTTATTTCCCTGTGATATGTAACTATTGCTTCTAAAAACTTTATTATTTCTTTAAATATAATAAATACTGGCTTCAGATTTTAGGCATTCCTCCGTAATACATTTACGCATTGAATGAAAAAATAATATTAATAATAATTAGCACTTATCAGCCACATCAGAGATATTTTGTGAAAATCGGAAATAAATTCACCAATACAATCAAACTTGTGCCAGTGTGTGACGTAGGTATATTCATTCTAAAAAAACCGCTATGGGTGAGGAAGCGACGCTATTCACGTCTCACTCTCACTCTACTTTGATATATGGGAACGCAAGCAATATAATCTCAGTTCGCAATTGTGTTTCTTCCTTCGAGGTATAACAGTCCGAAACCGAGTCCGGTCTCAGTTCTCTGTAGCTCTGGGGCATCCATTTGAGGTGGTTTTTTGGCCCGTTTTGTGAACGTCGGCCGATGTTTTTTTTCATGTTTTCAGCAATTAAATTTCTGTTATTATCACTTTTAACTTCAAATTGAATTAATTTAAGCATTTGGCTATAAATATTCTTATTTTTCCGATTTTAAATCGCTCATTTTTACATACGCATTGACGTGTATTGTATACACAGCACCGCGCGGATTGTATACACAGGAACGCGCGGATTTTTTTTAGCACAGGAAGGGAAAGGTTAACGATGATTATTTTCATACTCAAACTTGAGCAGTTTTAGAAGGACTTAACACTAGATTTTGATGGTTTTTTTTTCTTGTCACGTTGAAATTCGATTACTTTGACAAAGGATTACGATTATTTTTTTCAACATATTTATTGTACGTTTCGCACATTGCAAAAAAAAATACGCTACAAGTAATTTAAATACTTTTATCAAGTTTATCTCATTCCAGTTTAGTTTATGTCAAACAATGCGTGAAGAGGAAACTCAATAACAGTCACAAGTTTTATCGAGTTTATCTCATTCCAGTCTAGTTTATTTACGTGACTTTGAAAGAGATAGATGCTTTTACTCAATGTTCTGGGAGGTGTTTTATTGCATAGCGACGCATCAAGTTTTATCGAGTTTGTCTTGTTCCAGCTTAGTTTATTTGTGAGGCTTCGAAAGAGATAGATGTACCTACTGATAATAGTTTTACTCAATGTTCAGGGAGGAGTTTCGTTACCTAGCGACGCTTAAAACACATTAATGGACGAAGTAGCACTACTATGCATTCATGTTACACTGATACTGGAACGATCAAAATATACGTACAGTGGAAACTTAATGAAAGTCACAAGTTTTATCGAGTTTATCTCATTCCAGCTTAGTTTATTTATGTGACTTTGAAAGAGATAGATGCACCTACTGATATTGGTTTTACTCAATGTTCAGGGAGGAGTTTCGTAGACTATCGACGTACCCAACGCACAAGACACATTAATGGATGCAGTAGCACTACTGTGCATTCATGTTGCCCTGATACTGGAACGACCTAAAGGGCTAACTACGTGTGCAGAGGTAAATTAATGACAGTCGCAATGAGGCCAATGACGACATTCTTTTTTTATGTTAACAAAACGAGTTATTTTACAAAAAATCGATATCCACAAAGAAAGACCGTCTGCGGCACAGATACAAGTGACAACAATTGAAAATCTTCACAAGGAGTGTTTTTCGTAGTTTGATTGCCTCTGGTGCATAATTGACCCAGTTACTAGTATAACACGACAACCTTTCTTTATGAATTCGTAGTCTTTATAAATTCCCGATTCAATTCTTTAATGCATTGAGCTGCACATAGTTATTTAATGTTCTGGGAAGAGTTTTATTGCATAGCGTCGTACCCAACGCTTAAGACACATTATTGGACGCAGTAACACTACTTAATGCATTCATGTTGCCCTGATATTGGGACGATCTAAAGGTCAAATAATTTGTACATAGGAAACTCAATGACTGTCTCAACTTTTATCGAGTTTATCGTTATAACTTGAATGACAAAACTTATAAAATAAACAGCATTTTGTTTAAGATGACACCCATCGTGATGCAGTTTGATTGTCAGTAATCATGTGGATGGAAGGCGGTTATTCACTTTAGTGAGCATACAATCTTGACAAATCAAGATCAAAGTTCAAAGACGATCTGGAAAATTAAAATAATGCAGTTTTGCGTAAATCGCAATTCATAAAGCGCTATTTAAATGTTATTTGATAAAAGTTTATGGTAACTGACTTTCTACGTATAAGATTTACTACGGTTTTTGTTGATTGTTGATGAATAATGCAAGGAGTTTTCCTTCTTTATTAATCAAATTATATCTCTGATATGGCCAAATGAATATTTGTATTTCAAATAAATTGACATATTCATGAATATATCCATATCAAAACTTTGGATAAATACCCTCTTTTCTGCACAATATGTTCCTCAGGCACTAATGAACACTTTTTGGTATTTAAATAGTGCGGATTACGCTCAGACCAGAACACCAATGGTAAATATTTCCTGAAATGGAGGCAGGTAAGGAGAATTTATAACCTTTCAATTGAGAAGACAAGTTTAACAATTTAATAAGGATTTTTTTGTTTATTTTCGTAAATATAATTATTTTCTGCTTTTCTCAGCATCTTAGATTTTATTCTAGAGAAATATTCCATCATTTTTCTCATTAGATATTTAATATTAGTATTTCTTATTCAAAAGATAAATGGTTATTGTACTTAAAAAAAATATTTTAAATTTTTTAATATTTTTTACCCAATTCGAAAAAATATTTTTGCTTTAAGTTTAAACAAAAACAATTATTTGTGGATTATATTTTTTATTAATAACTTAGATTAACAATTGGATCAAGTATAGACATCTATTGAAATACATAGAAAACAATATGTCACCTTGATTTCTTTCACACTATGCATTGTATAAGTTATAACACAGAAGTGCAGGGTTATTGCACTCAGTGACTCGCCGCTAGAAATCAAACAATGCAATATATACAAATTTTTGGCGCTCATCTATTGGCGGCCGATAACTTAGTGACGAACCGCAAGTGTTGTGCCTACTGCAGTAGTATGAAACAAAAAGACAAGATTACTAGGGTCAATGACAATATTGTCTCCAGGCGACGCTATTCAATTTGTACGAAACAAAAATTCGGATACGTTGAATGATATGATGCGAAAGAAAAATCTTATAATTTTTAAATCACAGAGTTTTTACAATATTTTTAATGTTTTGTTCAAGTCAAATGCTCTCTGATATTTATTTATTAAACACTTTTATTGTAATACAATCTGGCGGGCTTATTGCCAGGTGGCAATCTCTTCCAACCAACCAGACAAAAGTAAATGAAGCAAGTTACGTGGTCGCATAAATCATTCAAATGACTATCCATCCCCACGAAATCCATAAACTTATACGCGAGAACATGCCCACGAATCCCACAAAGACGGACAATCACCCGAACATTATTTTTCATATAAAGTGAGATATCATCAAACAAAAGGAAAGGAAGGGATGGTGGAGAGGAAAGGAAAAGAAAAATCAGGAATGAAACACGTTATTTTACTGACTAGAAATTAAGAGTTTTTTCAGTCGCTTCTTAAAGCATGGCAAGGACGGAGCGAGTCTTATATTGGTTTGTAACTGATTCCAGAGTCTCACTGCATGGACAGAAAAGGACGACGTAAAGAAAGAAGAGCGATGAACTGGAAAGGCCAATAAACAATCTCTGTTTGAGCGTAGCGCTAATCCATGATTCGAAAGACGCTGAAAATTTTCGGCGAGATAAGAGGGTGCGGCGGGACTGTTAAGGATATTATACAATAGAGACAGTATGTCAGTTCTGATAGTACGTTGAATCATATTTTTTTAACGACAGTTATGCTTTAACGGTTAATTAACATTTACGCTAAACAAGCGGATGCTCCTGGTTCGATTTCTGACATTTTCATATTCAGACTGGATTTCATTTAACAACATTTTACATTTTCATAAATGTCTATTTGCTACTAATCACATTTCATAGGTATTGCGCAGTACAAAAAGTAGTACATATAAGGGTTTTCACCATACAAAAGTTCGTAGAATATTAATCCCACCAAATATCTTAGAAGTTTAATATTCTTGCCATCATATATATGGGTTCGATATGTCTAGAACGTGTGCTTAATGAAGCGCAATATCTTGCACACATTAAATAAATAGACGCACATACGTCATTTATTCATAGGATAGATATCTGGCTATTATACCCGAGGATCATACACATATAGTAGATAGCCTATGATACAGACATTCATAGGATAGATATCTGGCTATTATACCCGAGGATCATACACATATAGTAGATAGCCTATGATACAGACATTCATAGGATAGATATCTGGCTATTATACCCGAGGATCATACACATATAGTAGAAAGCCTATGATACAGACATTCATAGGATAGATATCTGGCTATTATACCCGAGGATCATACACATATAGTAGATAGCCTATGATACAGACATTCATAGGATAGATATCTGGCTATTATACCCGAGGATCATACACATATAGTAGATAGCCTATGATACAGACATTCATAGGATAGATATCTGGCTATTATACCCGGGGATCATACACATATAGTAGATAGCCTATGATACAGACATTCATAGGATAGATATCTGGCTATTATACCCGAGGATCATACACATATAGTAGATAGCCTATGATACAGACATTCATAGGATAGATATCTGGCTATTATACCCGAGGATCATACACATATAGTAGATAGCCTATGATACAGACATTCATAGGATAGATATCTGGCTATTATACCCGAGGATCATACACATATAGTAGATAGCCTATGATACAGCCATTCATAGGATAGATATCTGGCTATTATACCCGAGGATCATACACATATAGTAGATAGCCTATGATACAGACATTCATAGGATAGATATCTGGCTATTATACCCGGGGATCATACACATATAGTAGATAGCCTATGATACAGACATATGACTTATCTTTGATTTATTTTATAGAAAGTTTCACAGACAATATGAAATTTAAATTACGCGCAATGTTGATACGAGTTTTTCGTATTTTTTATAATGTCAGTGTAACTTTTATTGTCACTCATCATACTAATGGGAAATGGAATAGACTTTGAATGATTGGTGGAGAAAAAAAGAAAACTAAAACTATTTCGTTCAATAAAGAGGTACGATAATTTATTGCTTGTTACGCGGTTCCTCATTTATTCCTCTCGAAACATGTTTCCCTGATACTCATATTATCCTTCAACCTATTCTTCTGTTAAGAATAGGATTAAATAAAATGAGCGAATGAAATGACAGCGCATTTATTTTGTACAAATTATTTAAATAACCTAAAAATTCAATTATTTAATAATCCTTTTATGGAATACTGAAAAAATAATGAAATTAAGGAAATCGTTAGACGAAAAATCTTCTTATTTCAGTTGGTTCTGTAGGAAATTCTTCCGATTTGACAAAGTGTGGCGACTCTGACTATTGTGCTGCTTTTCATATACTCTCATTAAAACATGTTTTCCTGTTACTCGTATAATCCTTTAATCTCTTTTTATTTAAATGAAAATAAGTACAAAGGGAGTGAGCGTCTCATGATATTTATGTTTAGCAATTATTTTCTTTAAGCTAAAATCTAATAAATTTAGGTGCTGTATTTATTCCCTTCTTTTATTTTTTCTGAGTATCTTCTTTGAAAAAACACGAATATTATTTTTTAACATTCAAACTACTAACGCGTATCCAGAAAGTAAGTGTACTGAGGCTCTCACGATCGGATGGATTCTATTTTCGACATGTTGGCTACACTTCCGTGTAGCCTGACCCTTCCCCTCCACAACGAGACCGGTTCGAGGTCAGTACGTTGAGAAGTGTGAGGCATGCTGACAAAGGGAGTCTGCCTGCTATGCCAGACCACACACGGCCAACGCTACGAAGGAACTGCTCGCCTCGTTTAAATGGGATGTCCTGAACCATCCCGCGCATTCCGCTGACCTAGCACCTTAAGATTGCTATCTATTTACCTCCCTGAAGCTGCACATGGGTGGAAAAAGGTTTTCAACCGACGAGGAGGTAAAGGAGGAGGTGGAGAAGTGGACGGAGAGGTTGGCGGGAAACTACTTCGAGGAAGGCATCAAAAAGTTGATACCCCGCTTCACCACCTGCATTGAGAGGAATGGCGACTATGTCGAAAAATAGCTTACATATGTACTACGGTAACCACGTAATTTTTTTGTTTAAATAAAAAAAATTGTAACCTACAAAAATTCAGTACACTTACTTTCTGGATATGCCTCGTATTAACTTAACATTTTTAATGTCTTTTGATTTCGAGAATATCAAAATGTTCTTAGTTTTCGGGATGGGCTGATATAAATACAAAACGTATTTTTTACTGAAAATTTCGTAGAGGATTTGCTTTTCATTAGTCACATTTACATTAATTTTTTTTTATTATTTTTGATAAATAGTTTTTTATTGTTTATTAATAAGATTGGTATATCTCTGGGTCAAAATCGCAGTAAATAGTTTTTTTTTTTGTAATATTTGTTTGCGTTGTTTATTTTCTTCGAAACACAACTGAAGAGAAGTACTCGCTCTTCTGTACCAATATACTATAATAGCTCATGTAAATTACACACGATATAGAAAATGAGTAATTCTTGGAAATTTTACTTTAAATAACGCAATCGGGGCACGGGGGATTCAAAACGAGCTTATGTGTGTTTCAACTGCCTACAGTTTGTTACAATTTAATAATATCCATAATATTAAAGACAGGCTTCTCGATTATTAAATCGAGAAGCCTGTCGTTAACGTATTAACGTTCAAATATTAGCACCAAGGTGCAACACGCCCATTTTTATCTCGTACTTGAAGATCTTCATCACCCGGCACTAAAATTCGATCTAACAATCTTCTTGTTGAAGGATAAAATAAATGCATTTTTTTTAAATCCAGTTACTATCCCGAAAGTTCAATTAATACGGTTGAAAATAAGTTTGCATACATATTTATGACATTTAAAACAATCTTTCTTTTAAACATCTCAAATAAAAAATAGGAATTATTATATTAAAGTAGAAAAAAACTGGCCAAAATATCTTTCAATCAAGGTCTCCTTTCATTTCCTCGAAATTTCTTTTCAAAAAGCTCGTCTGATTTTTTACAAGAGTGCTTACATTCAAATATAAATTTTATAATAATATGCACTGAGGTATTTAAGCGTTAGTTTATCAGTGAAGTAATGTGTCAAGGGCAAACTAAATTATTTCAATAATTAATAAAAACATCTATTATAATGTGAAAAAGCTAAACAAATCATTTCCAATTATTGAAGAAAATGATGACATCTCTTGATGGAAATAAAAAATTGTTTTACTTTTTACAAGCCAAGGCAAGGAAAGTTGGTCAAGAGTTATGACTCAAGTGTACTCGTATTGTTTTTGTATCAATTATTGGCGGGTATCTACCGGCGGCTGGTGGCCGAGCGGACAAACGACTCGGCCGCCTGGCATCACACTAGGTTAAGTGGTGCATCGTCTGTTCAAATCACAATCGCCGCCAATTGGACAGAAGGTGCACCAAAAGTCATCACAAACCTTCATCACATTTTGTACTTTTAAATAATATTTTTTTTTCAAAAGAAACATTTTAAAACTCCACGCAATATTTCAGAAATAACATTAAGAATATTTTCTTATTATGTCCTATCCTTCTTTGAAGTCCCATAACCTATGATACCTTTTTTTTTTTTTTTTAATATAATGACTATTATAGTTTGGAAATTCTAGGATGAGTCATGTGACAGCTCACAATTTTTTCCCAATACAACCTTGTAACGATGTTTAGTAATTTTAATTATTTTACCAACGTAGTGGGATCAGTTTCGTTGCATAGCGACATACACAACGCTTAGGACATATTAATGGACGCAGTATAACTACTATATATCATGTTGCCCTGATACTGGAATGACCAGAAGGTCAAACTATGTGTACACAGGAGACTCAATGACAGTCCCAACGTTTATCGAGTTTATCACATTAATGGACGCAGTATCACTCCTATGCATTCATGTTGCCCTGATACTGGAACGACTTTAATGTCCAGCTGGTGTACAGAGGAAACTCAATGACCGTCACAACGATGACAATAACGACATACTTTTTCATGTTAACAAAAAGAGTTATTTTACAAATAATCGATTATTACAAAGGAAGACCGTCTGCAGCATAGATCCATTGACAACAATTGAAAATGTTCACAAGGAGTGTTCTTATTAATTTTATCGTCCCCTGTCATATAACTGACCCAGTTACTAGTATTACATCACATGACATTTTTTTGTAAATTATAAGAACTTTCTCAAGTTAACATATAAAATACAATGTTTTTTATTCAAACGTTTTATTGAAATTATGTAACCCAGAGATTCCCCATTAAATTCTTGGAGGCATTAAAGCTACACGGAACTTAAATAAAACTAAATATAATGAAATTCGGACTTGAATGGTTAAACTTTAAATAAACAGCATTTTTTCTAAGATTACATCCATCGTGATGAAGTGTGATTGTCAGCAATCATGTGGATGAAAGACGCCTATTCACTTCAGTAAGCACACATTCTTGACAAATCAAGATCGAAATTCAATGACGATCGGGAAAATTAATTTGATGCAGTTTTGCAGAAAGTAAAATTTATAAAGCGCTTTTTATGTTATTTTAATAGCTGTATAAACATTTATTGAAACTGACTTTTTACGCATGAGATCTACTGCAGCTTTTGTTGATTGTTGATAAATGATGCCCGGAGTTTTCCTTTTTTATTAATCAAATTATATCTATATTTATAAGTGAATACAAAATAAAAACTTGTGATAATTTTTTTTCTAAAAGAAATATAAACTTGTCACTATAACATATAAATTATGTCAAACACTGTTTATTCCAATTTTTTGTAACGGTATAACCCTACCGGTTTCAAGGTGCACACCTCATCTTCAGGGGAGCACAAACAAGTATTGTTTGTGCTCCCCTGAAGATGAGGTGAAAGCTTTGAAACCAGCAGGGTTATACCATTACAAAAAAGTGGAATAAACAGTGTTTGATAAAAATAAATTACAATGTTTTCAAACTTCCACAACGTTAATGCCTTATAACTATAAACAACATATAAATTATGTTTTAACAAAGATTCCAGAAAGTATTTTCTCCAGTATAGAAATTTTTCTAGTTGCATTTTAAGGGTCTGATAAATTTTCATTTATATTAAACGATATACCTGACGATTTTTTCATAGTACCGGATGAAGCTGAGAATATAACTACCGAGTCACACTATCCGTTCAATGTGTCTAAAACGCGGTACACTCAGCGTTTAACCATTCCTTTCATTTGCTGAACACGTTTAAAAAATAGGGGAAGATGGTTGTCACGGTAGAGACTTTTGAAATGTTTATACACAGTGTATGTAATATTGCGAGACTGTTGAAATTATGTTACAGGGTTTGCAATATTATTTTGACGTTTGTTATTTTGTTTCAAGGCTTTCTTTGATAACATACCACCAAAAGTTTAACACGGGGTGGAGAACTTTGGATAAAAACTTTCTATTCTACACTATATTGGCCTCAGGCATTGAATACTTTTTGATATTAAAATAGCGCGGATTACGCTTAGATCAAAATACCAATGTCAAATATTTTCTGAAATGGAGGCAGCTAAGAAGAATTTATAATCTTACAATTCAGAAGATAAGTGAAAATAATTTATTTAGTATTATTCTTTAATTTCGTAGATATAATTATGTAATTATTTTTTGTCTCTTTCTATATCCTCGAACTTCTTCCAGAGAAATAATCCATTATTTTTATTTAGTAAATATTTTGAACGATAGTCTTTCTTGTTCAAAAGCTAAATGACAATTTTTCTTAAAAAAATATTTTTTTTACCCTATTCCAACATTATTTTTGCTTTAAATTTAAACGATATCAATTATTTCTGGATTATACTTTTTTCTTAATATCTTAGATAAACAATTTCAAAAAGAAAAGACATCTTTTGAAATATATAGAAAACAATATGTCACCTTAATTTCTTTCGCACAATGCATTGTAAAAGTTATAACACAGAAGTGCAGGGTTATTGCACTCAGTGACTCACCGTTAGAAATCAAACAATGCAATATATACAAATTCTTTGGCGCTCACTTATCGGTGACCGATCGCTGGTTTACTAAATCTTTCTGGAAAAAATATTTTGTACCAGTACTCAGGGTTTAAAAAAATTATATTAAAAATATTAGGAACATTTTGACTGATATACTTTTTGGATTTTTTAACAAGTCATTTCATAACACGGTGAGTATCTTTAACCCTTGGGTGGGGCGGATCTAATCTGTGAAATAAGGTACCTAGTTATTTTTGTGTCAATGGGCGATGTTTACCGACAAAGATATGAGGGTTATATAAGCTTCCTGAATCCCTACCCCTCACACAAGGGTGTCTGTGTTATTTCTCCGGTACACCGTTGGTCTCCGTAAAAGACGTTTTAATCTACTGGATGAGTCACGCCCAATTACGTAAGTATTTTTGATTTCCGATTTTTTTTTTCTCAATACTTCTTTTTACTTACCTGCAATAATAGTTCCTATATCTTTACTGTAGCCCCTTATTCTGTATGAAGATTTGATAAAACAATATCTATCAAATTGAAAAGTATCATCATGAGTTTTTTACTAGATCAAGTATTGATCAATAACTTAATCCAAACACAAATATTTTGTTACCAAAATTTGCATGCAGTATAATTATTAATTTCGTTTTGTATCGACAATGAAAATTTTTTTGTGGCTTTCAAAGTTCTTCATATCAGGTGGATAAGCTTTTTTGAGGGTTTAACCGAGTGATTTGACTTCTTGTGTCTCATGGCAACTGAGTCAAAACCATATGTTTTAAACTCCTAATAACCTTATTCAATTGTAAAGAGAATAGCTTTAAAACGTAAAAAATATTTATTTATAACAAAACATGAAAGTTAAAATTCCTTCAATACATCAAAAGTTACATTCATTTATAAACTCTAAATCAAGGGACGTTTCTTTTTCATATTTTAAAATCAATGGAATCGAAACAACACGATAAAAAATTGTTTGTTATTTTGAAATTTTACACATAAAATTTATGGACACACATACAGTACAATTTATCTTTCCTGAAATTTTTAATTCATCAATAAAAAAGGCTATAAAACTGCACTCAATGTCTGGCCATTAAATCGATAATCATTTGAAATCAACCTGAAGTGAGATATATATCAGCTGCAAGGTACTAAGTGCGCAGACAGGCAAAACGTCACTTCAGTGCAATATAGTGTTTCAGACACAGCGGAAGGTGTATTCGATTGTCCGGGGATTTTCGCTTGCCCGGGGATTTTTTGCTTGCCCGGGGATTTTCGCTTTAGTCTCAAATACGCACAATTCTGCTTTTTTATCTGGAGCACATAGCGGTGGGGTAGTATTTGCGCGTAATTTTAAAACAGGTATAAGAGTTACTCATCTGTATTGAAAGTCTTCATTGAAAGTAAGTAACTATTTCTTCTTTATAGTTTTTTAATTTTCTTACCTCATAAAGAATAAAAATTTGAACAACAATTAATTGCATTATAATATTAATCGAAATTGTGGTAGTTCAAAATTGTATATTAATTTTTTTCATTTATTGTTGCACTGCTGGTATTGTATTTGCCACGTATGCACTAAGTCGCCGGTTTGGAATTCTCGATATACGATATATTTGATACAGTATCCGCCAAAAAGAAAACCCAAACGCACGCTTATGCTTGATTTTTGTTTTATAAAATAGCACCAGTTTAAAGGTATTACACGTCAATACTCTTCTTGACTTGCGTAGATAGTTAGTTGCAAAAGATGGCCACACCAATCAATACTGCAGCAATAGCTAGCAGCAAAAATATGGCCGTGACAATCCAACATAACCTTATTAAGGCAATATAATCAACAGAAGGTAGATTTAGCTGCGCGTTGTCTAAAATCTTTCATTTAAACCAAATCCTTTTTTTTTTTTTTTTGGAAAATGTAAGAATTTTAAAATTTCGTTAATAAACTGATTAAAGGACAGTCGTACGTATTTCAGCAAGACTTTGCTCTCTGCTTTTCATACACCTTGCTTAACCCAGGAGTGGCTAGCTGAAAATTTTCCCCATCATGTTTTTTTTTTAACATTTGGTCTCCGGAAATAAATTCTGATTTAGCTCTAGACTACTACGTCTGAGGCACCGTTGAGATGGAGACTATCAAGTATGGTCGAAATATCAAGAAGTCTTTGAAGGCTGCCAACGTGGACGTTGTGTTCAATATGTGTAAGAATTGACTGATCAACGCATGTCGATTTTTCAGAAGCCGCATCGAGGTCATTATTAAAGCTGAAAGTGGTTTATTGAATAAGTGTTTTTTTTGTTATGTGCATATAAGAACATATGCTCTAAATTAAATGTATACACTTATTTGTAGGTTTTTTTTCTGAATATTTTATTTCCTCAATGTTTAGTTTTGTTCTTAAAAAGCTGGCGCATTATGTACATATTCAGTCGCAGGGTTTTCTATTACTTTCAATAATCTGATTCATTTGATCCAGCCATGCTTTCTTTGGTATTCCTCTTACATATATAACTTGCACTTCTGACTTGTACCTACTCGTATAAACTCGTTAAGTCATTAATTCTCTCCACATGTCCAAACCATCTCAAAGTTTCTTTCTTCATATTATTTAAGACTTATTTATTTTTGATGTATTCGTTCCACATTATTTCATACATTGGCTTTCCACAAATTTTCCTTAATGCACGCATCTAGCTTCACTTTAATTAACACTTCAGCATTAATCTTACTTTTTTCCTTTTTTTGCCCAGTCCAAGTTACATTTTCATAAGGTAAAGTGGGCATATAACAATTAGTTATCCGTTTTCCTTGTTGTCTATCGCTTTCCTTCTTTCAATTCCTTTCAACTCACTCATCACATATTTACATACTGCGCAGATAATATAAATCAATAACCTGTTCTAGTTTCTGTGTAGTATTTCTATGTTTATAGTATTCTCTGAGTTAACACAATTCAAAAAGTACATATTTGAAAAAAAAAAAATAGGCTACGCTAATTAGTGGTTTGCTTAACAAAAAACTTAAGCTGTGTGGCATAGCATTTCACAAGTATCAAGAGAAGAAATATTAAGTGGACAGATCCTTTCTGAATGTGGGTTATTCATTACTTGCGAGAAACAATCCGTAAATTTTATTTCATCTGGTGGCTAGAGTAGAATAGTTGAGGTGGGAGTTTGAATGTCAATTATATAGTTGGTATTTATCAAAGTGTAATCCATTTTTTATCACAAAAAAATATCTACCCCAAAACAATGTAACCCTTTTGAATACGGTCCCATATTTTCTGCATTTTCAAAATGGAAGCTGGTGGCGAACTGGAGGCAGTGAAAATGCACTTTGCGCAAAATGATTGCGCTCCACACCCATGGTAATGGATGAAAGCAGGTTTACAAAACATTTTCTAGCAGTTCGTTTTTTTTTTAACAACCGAAGTTGATAACTTTGGTCAAATTACTGTAATTTATTTCTTTTACTTTCAAATATTCTAAGCCTTATTAAGATTACGGTGAATGTTGAATATTTATGATGATAACACATTTTGTTGAAAGAAGATATTTTTACTTTTGAAAAGCCCTCAGTATTAGTGTTCATTCTGTGGATTAAATTATTAAATTTTTAAAGGAGTCACATATGTTAAAGTTTTCTTAATATGGAGTGCCGTTGAACGAAAAAAATCCCCTCTTTCAAGCACACAGAGATAATAGTTTTGGATGATAGTTGAAAATGCAAAAAAAACTCAGAAAACACACGGACTTAAAATAAAGATAAAAACACTTTGTTGAATGTATGTCTTTTAAAATTGAATTCGCATATGGTTGGAAAAAAGGGCGAAAAAAAACGCAATTTATGTTTATATTCTTTTAAGAGTTTTGAAAAAGTAACACAGAAAATTGATTTGAAATAAAACAAAACAAGGCTTAACCCTACAATGCGCGATTTTTTAAATGTAAAAAGTAAAAATATATTTATGCATTAAATATGTACTGGAACATGAAAAATACAATAAAACTTTTTTTTATGTTTTTATATATTTATATTTAAAAAAAAAGTGTAAGGTTCATATATGAATCACTGCGCATTTGTAAGTGAATTATATGATATAATGATATAAATGAAATAACATATTTAACTTAACTTATTTTATACATATGAACTAAAGAATAAAAGAAAAAAAAATAAGATTACCTTGATCACCAATAATAAAGTAATTTGATTTCAAACTAAAACAAATCACAAAAGTCATCTACGCGCAACATCTCAAACTTCAACTGACAAATTGGCCGGTAAAACAGTTTTCTATTAAACCTATGTAGTTTTAAAGCATTAAGATTATTGTATCACATTTGTAACAGCGCATGAGTCGTTGTTTATACCACTCAGCACAAAAATATTTAGAAAAACTTCGGTTGATTCATATGTGCATCATTGCGCACTGTAGGGTTAAAAGAAATTAAATTTTATATAAATTTTGAGTCAATTTTGAAGTTAAAACGAGTTTATAGTATCATTGGAATGTTGTACTTTAAATTAACCAATAGATTTGCTTTACTTTTGATATGAAAAGGAAAATATTAATTAATCCCGTAGTAAATTGAAACACTAATTTGTGAACTAAATTCTGTTAAAATAATGAAAAAGCGTTTACAGTGTACGATTTACTCTACAAGTCCTTTTTGTAAGACAACTTTTAAGTGAACATATAATAACACGTAAATTTCCAATGAGAAAAGGTTTATAAAACATTCAACTTATCACTGAAATCGAACCCAGAGCACGAATCGTTAAATCAGTACTTTTTTTTCCTTTTGTTTATTCAAGTTTATTTTTTCTCCAAATATTTATAAAAAAAAACTATAAGTTTTTTTAAAATAGCACAATATATTAAATTTAAAAAAAGTGATCGGTTGAAAAAAAATTATAATGTATAAAAAAATATAAGCTAACGAAACTATTACTTTATTGATTCCACTCAAAAAGTGCTTTAAATTTACAAAAGCACGTATCTTAAATTTCCAATTAATTTAGTGTGAAAAAGAAATAATTAATTTTTATCATACATGTAAAATAATTTTAAATGGAAACGCCAAGTATTAGGTGCGCAATGTTAATTACCCCTGATTCCACTGCAGGCAGTATATCAGCTGCTTTCGGACAGGGCACAGAGCAGAACGTTTTTATTCCGTTTAAGCCTTAATAAATGTCATTCTCTTGTGTTAAACAAATAGTTTCTTGTTATTAAGTGTTATTTAACTATGAATTCATAATATCGGTAAGTTATTTAACGTTTTTTCTTTGACTAATGCATCCCAGACAGCGCAGATCGATACAGCGGCCATGTCTGTCTCTTCCCGTTTTGTCCTGTGTGAAATTACAGGACACACGTCAGAATGTTTTTACTCCGTTTAAATCTAATAAAAGTAATTTTTTCTTATTAAACCAATTTAATTGTTATCCAGTGTTGTATATTTATATTTTTTTAATATAGGAAAGTAATTTAAAATGTTTCTTCCTTGTCTAACCCATCGAAGATGGCGCAGATCGATACGAGTACACATCCGTTTTGTCTAGGATGCGTTGTTTTATTAAATTTCGTGATATCAAATATATGTTTGTCTGACTGTATTAAAGTGATGAAAATGAACTCCACTTAACGATATTAAAAAAATTGTGTTTGTGCTTATAGTGAAATTTCTTATAAAAATAAATCAATGAACCAGAATTATTGTATTCAATATGTTTCATTTATTCAAAATCGTTCATTTTTCTCTGTGTTTCCTTTTACCTTCTTTTAAAAATAATTTTTGTTTTTTGTTTGCTTTTCAATAAATTTGTAAAATTTGACACAAAAAACTTTTGAGTTTTAGACTTATTTAAACCATTTAAAAGTGTTAAAGAATGAACTCATTTTATTTTTTAATTATTTTTACATAATTTTTTTTGGATTTCATCGATCAAAGGTACAAGATACGTGTTAACTGTCCTACAAAGAGGAAAACATACAAATAAAAAGTAAATATAAAAAAATATGTATTTTAAACATCATCATTGCTTTAAAAGGTGGAGGAAGGGGATAAAAAAATAATGTGGAATTAGTAAAAACAAGCTTTGTCATTAAAGATATTTTTTAAACGCTTTTTGAAGCAAGCCAATTGGGGTTGAACTCTTACAGCAGTTGGTAGTAGGTTTCAAAGTCTAACGACACTGATAGTAAAGGAAGAGGTGAATATTTGATGTAATTTAAGTATTTATAATTTTCCAAATTTTTTTATCTTGATTATTATGATTGGGTTACTCAAATATTTCCGGTTTATTTTTTATTGATTTGAATAGTCGCTTTAGTTTCCAAATAAACTTAACTCTAAATTAAATTTAAACAACATTTTATATTTAAACAAGCGTACGACAGTAGTTCTTGTAAGATAAATCACTCCGCGGTCATTTGGTAAAATGTTGTTGGTCGAAAATACAAGATTGTAAAAGTCCTATGAGATATTTTTGTGATTGCACCTTTTTAACAGTTTGCCTATAGTGATGTTTGAAAGACTGAAGTAAGCTTATCAAATTAATCAAATATTTTGAAACAATTATCTTTAATGGATAAAAGTACTTCTCTAATTTTAATGTTCATATCCCCTTAGCATGACACACTAGACAATGGTTTTGTTTACAGGGGTCATAACAAATAGCAGGCACCAAAAAGAAATCATATAATTAGAGTGTTCACTAAAAGTTGCAATGTTTTTGAAGTGAAACTTCTATAGGCGCTGAAGGGAAAATTGGCCAGATGGTCACAAAAAGTGAAACGGTGTATTATTTTATTATTTTTAGATTATTATTTATTATTATTAAATATTTTATTTATTAATGAATTATTATTAATTATTTTAATATTATTAATTATTTATTACTAATATTATTTTAATGTTATTAAGTGTATTATATTATTATTAAAGTTATTATTTATTATTAAAATTATTATTATTCATTAAAAATATTTTTTGTTAGGTACATATTATTTTTATAATTATAATTATTAATTTAATTTTATATGTTTAATTATTTGGTTTTATATTTATTTTAATATGTATTGAACACATAATTTATATTTAATATATAATTACAATATAATAATATATACATACTCGTATGTTATTAAAATATTAATAATTATATTATTATTATATTATCATCATATAACTAATTATAATGTAATTAATTAATAATATAATATAATAATATTATAAATAATATTTTATTAATATCATAATAATTTTAATTAATTATTTAAAAATAATTAATTTAATAATTAATAATAATATAAAAATATTAATATATTTAATATTAAAAAATATATATTTAATATAATATTATTGAAATTATAATTTATTATAAAAAATATTATTATTTATTATTATAAATAATTAAATTCCACATAACCTTTTTTTATTTAATTAAAAGAGATTTTCTTGAATTAAATTCCACATAACCATGTCCTTATCCTTATAAATTAATTAATCAATCATAAATTAATTAATTATTAATTAATTTTAAATTAATTTATATTAATCAATCAAAATACCCATTTTCTGATTAAAAAAAAAAATTAAAATCGTTAACAAATGGAAAAAAGCAATGCATAAAATCAACTTTTCCTATGAGCTAAGAAGTTTCACTTCTACCGCGCGAGAGTCTCACGCATGTGTTTTTTTGTCTTGTTTTCCCCACATTATTGTATGTATACTCGGCATATAAATAAATATTGACAGGTAAAAAAAATATATTATTATATCTCTTTCTAGTCATCAAGAAAATCTCGGTGAAATTGAATACTACGTACTGGGTGCCATCAACAACGATCCAGCATCATCAACATCACCAATACTAGCTCAGTGTAGTAGCCGCTTCGAAAATATAACTAGGTAACACAAATTACAATTATTAAATCAAATATTGTACATTATGTGAATAACTGTTCTTCATCGTTTTATTACGAAACGTTGTTTCTATTAAACATATATTGGTATAAATTTGACCACCTTTTTTTTCAAACTCTTACTTCCTGTTGAGGAAACTTTAAATTTATTTATTACAGTTTACGCATCTGAGTGAAAACTATTGTAAATAAGGGTGCAAGAATATAACATGGTATTCATTTGAGTATGTGTAAGAATTTGCATACAGTTTGTGAATGTTCGAACTGAGTGTTTGAGTAAGTAAGACAAATATACTAAATCCATAATCAAGGAGGAAGAAAACTTGTCATATTTTTAAGGAGATAGCTGATCTTTCCTTCTTTTTTTTTTAAAGTATATCAAGCAGGTATTATCGTGGATCTTATTGAAGTCGAGTAAAAAATTGTGTACAATTAGGCTAATAACTCAAAATGAACCATGGTTTGCTAAAAATTCACATATATACTATATATTTCTCCAAATAATTTTTCCTTTATACTCGATTGAACTTCAAAATCCAATACCATGTGTTAAGTATTAAGGTTTTCTCTGTTTTCTTCTTGTAAAGAAATGCACTCCTTTGACAATTGTTTGTTATTGTATATTTTAAAATGTATCAAATTGGTTAAACTAAAATATTTATTTCATACATTTAGAAATGTTTCAATGTCAAATTGTTCTTAATAAAGTTTCAAATTACTACTTTTTTAGATGTTACAAAAGGACATCTGCGCATTTTTAAGAAACTTTCTATAAAAAACGGAAAATGGTGTTTCGTTATACATATTACTCTAAAGTAGCTTCAAAGATAAAAGTTATTTAGCTACAAATTTCGGAAAAAAAAAACTCAATTAAGGTGGACAATTATTTAAAAATATATTCAAACGAGTACTTTAGCGAGGACTTGAAAAACAGGAACGCAGAGTTAATTATCCTTATATTCAGAAACTGCCGGCTAAGGCATATTATTTTAAACATTTCTGCAATAGGTTAACGAAAATTAAAACATATTTGAAACAACTCTGATAATAATGAATAAGAACACCAGTTGATCAATTTTAACTTTTTGTCTGTAAGAGAGATTAAATTAACTGATTATTACTTAATCGGTCCTCCTGATTACGAAAGTTTGTAACACGTAACATTTTTGTGTAACGGAAGGGGGAGTGTTGTAATAAAATAAGTACGTTTTTGCGCATTTTTTAAGTCGTAATTACAGCAATGAAAATAAATCAATTCCTGAAATACTAAATTTAGAAACAGAATACAATGTTGTTACACAGGAAAATAAAAAAAAAACAGAATAAATAATAATTGCGTACATACTGATATTTTAATGTAGATACATCAATTATTAAAGAAAACATTGGTTATGATATGTGATTCAAAGTTAGTTTCGTACATACTGATATTTTAATGTACTCGTATATACATCAATTATTAAAGAAAACATTGGTTATGATATATAATTCAAAGTTAGTTTCGTACATACTGATATTTTACTGTAGATACATCAATTATTAAAGAAAACATTGGTTAGTATATGTGATTGAAAGTTAGTTTCGTACATACTGATATTTTAATGTAGATACATCAATTATTAAAGAAAACATTGGTTATGATATGTGATTCAAAGTTAGTTTCGTACATACTGATATTTTAATGTAGATACATCAATTATTTAAGAAAACATTAGTTATGATATGTGATTCAAAGTTAGTTTTGTACATACTGGTATTTTAATTTAGATATAATACATCAATTATTTAAGAAAACGTTGGTTATGATATATAATTCAAAGTTAGTTTCGTACATACTGATATTTTACTGTAGATACATCAATTATTAAAGAAAACATTGGTTAGTATATGTGATTGAAAGTTAGTTTCGTACATACTGATATTTTAATGTAGATACATCAATTATTAAAGAAAACATTGGTTATGATATGTGATTCAAAGTTAGTTTCGTACATACTGATATTTTAATGTAGATACATCAATTATTTAAGAAAACATTAGTTATGATATGTGATTCAAAGTTAGTTTTGTACATACTGGTACTTTAATGTAGATATAATACATCAATTATTTAAGAAAACGTTGGTTATGATATGTGATTCAAAGTTAGTTTCGTACATACTGATATTTTAATGTAGATACATCAATTATTTAAGAAAACGTTGGTTATGATATGTGATTCAAAGTTAGTTTCGTACATACTGATATTTTAATGTAGATACATCAATTATTTAAGAAAACGTTGGTTATGATATGTGATTCATAGTTATAATAGTTTCGTACATCTTGATATTTTAATGTAGATACATCAATTATTAAAGAAAACATTGCTTATGATACGTGATTCAAAGTTAGTTTCGTACATACTGATATTTTAATGTAGATACATCAATTATTAAAGAAAACATTGGTTATGATATGTGATTCATAGTTATAATAGTTTCGTACATCTTGATATTTTAATGTAGATACATCAATTATTAAAGAAAACATTGCTTATGATACGTGATTCAAAGTTAGTTTCGTACATATTGATATTTTAATGTAGTTAGTTTATAAAAATTCGAATTGATTTTCAATTAATATAAGTAAATGGATATTTTTTAGTAAATTTTTTTTTAACTATTAAAAACAATTTGTATATCAATCGTTAATAATCAAAGATATTTCTCACTCCTAACATGAATACCATTATGATTTAAATGGTTAAAACTTAAAACTTTATGCGTTATGTTAACTTGATATTTTTATTCAAATTTATGAAACGAGGAATGCTATCAGTTTTTGAGGCTTACAAATATATCTTTTATATATATATAATTGACGACCTGCGTGGCCTAGTGGTAAGACACTTTTCTGCCGATCCGGAGGTTGCGGGTTCGATCCCCGCTGGAACCCAGATTTTTTAAAATATGATTCCAGTCTGATTAACATTTATGGCTTATAAAAATATCTTTCTGGTTTGTTGGAAGAGATTGCCACATAGCAACAAACTCGCCAGGTTAAAAAAAAAAAGTTGTAAAATTTAAAGAGAATCAATGCAATATCGATTAATAAATATTAAATTAAATATTTTTATCTTGACGTGCAAATAGGATATTGTTCGTGTCTTTATATGCTCGTTGCTAAAAGAATCTCAAGTTCAAATGTACCAGTTCAATAGATTTGAAAATAATATAAGTTTTTATTGAAATCTAGAAATTTTCATTTGAATTAATCGTCAATCGAGATTATCAATCAGCTTTGGTCATTCAATACCTAAATACTTTTTATTGTAATTTGTCTTATCAAACACTTTTTATTCCACTTTTTGTAAAGGTATAACCCTACCGGTGTCAAGGTGCACACTTTTCCATCAGGGGAGCACAAATAAGACTGAATTATGTTCGAACTGGTACCGAGATACACGCTTTTAACGGTAAACATTTGGGTTGGGGATTTGGGGCTGGAGGAGGCATGGGACGATCTCGGCGAACAGCGGAGAGATTCTTGGTATATATGTGTTTGCCAGATGTTCACCTCGATCCATTGACTTAGAAATTTCTAGGGTCTCTAATATGTCCAATGTATTTCCATTCCTACTGATACGTAAGAATTTGGCATCATCGATAGAAAATTATGATGAGGTGAAAGCCTTGAAACCAGTAGGGTAATATCGTTACAAAAAAGTGGAACAAACAGTGTTTGGTAAAACAAATTACAATGTGTCTAAACCTCCACAATGTTAATAATACCTTAACTATAAATAAAATACCTTTCAATTGAAATGTCATATTTATATTTATAGTTTAAGAATAATCTACAATAATTATAATTAAAAAAAAAAAAAAAACAATATATTTATTTAAAAATTCATTAACAGTTTTTTTTTATTTATTACTTCAATTATTTTGAAAACATTTTTTTAATAAATCTTATTTTTATTATGTTATTTTCAATCGGGATTTAGAATAACAATTTGACATCTTTAATAGCAAAACACAATTATTTTCTACACGTTTCATTTTCAAAACAAAAAAAAAAATCAGAAGTACACGATATCTGATAATTCATATTATCCATAAATATAATATAAGTTATTTAAATCCATTCTGAGAATATCTTATAAATCAGATTTTTTATGTATTTGCAGCGTCACCAACAACTACGATCCAATTGGCACTGAGGATTTATTAAGAAGAATACTTTATTACAGAAAAAGGTAATGTTTTTTTATGTATTTAACTACATTGAATATACGAGGCATATCCAGAAAGTAAGTGTACTGAATTTTTGTAGGTTACAATTTTTTTTATTTAAACAAAAAATTACGTGGTTACCGTAGTATATATGTAGGCTATTTTTCGATATAGTCGCCATTCCTCTCAATGCAGGTGGTGAAGCGGGGTGTCAACTTTTTGATGCCTTCCTCGAAGTAGTTTCCCGCCAACACCTCCGTCTGCTTCTCCACCTCCTCCTTTACCTCCTCGTCGGTTGAAAACCTTTTTACACCCATGTGCAGCTTCAGGAAGGTAAAGAGATAGTAATCTGAAGGTGCTAGGTCAGGGGAATGCGCGGGATGGTTCAGGACATCCCATTTAAACGAGGTGAGCAGTTCCTTCGTGGCGTTGGCCGTGTGTGGTCTGGCATTGTCGTGCAGCAGGCAGACTCCCTTTGTCAGCATACCTCTCCTCTTGTTCTGAATCACCTTCCGCAATTTTTTTAGGGTCTCACAGTATCTTGCAGAGTTGATGGTCTCCCCTTGAGGCATATATTCAATTAAAATTATGCCTTGACAGTCCCAAAACACGGATGCCATGATTTTCTCGGCTGAAATTGTGGTTTTGAACTTTTTTGCGGAGGGTGAAGAGGTGTGACGCTACCGTTTTTAAACTCACGACACCACTTGTACACACTCGTACGATTCATAGCTTTATCACCATATGCAGTTTTCACCTCATTATAAACCTCAACCGGAGGTTTTCCCTTCCAAACGAGATAACATATGACGCCGTGTATTTCGCACTTGGCGGGAGATTGGATTGACATTTTTCACGAAACGTGTTGTCGCGTCGACACTTCTCAACGTACTGACCTCGAACCGGTCTCGTTGCGGAGGGGAAGGGTCAGGCTACACGGAAGTGTAGCCAACATGTCGAAAATAAAATCCATTCGGTCGTGAGAGCCTCAGTACACTTACTTACTGGATACGCCTAGTATATAATACATCAACAAAGAAAAATTAAATGTGTTCATCATTCTTGTTTATCAAACCAATCAAGTGTTTTTTTTAAACTCATTTATTTTACAGGCTGTAAAATGGCGTTGGTTCAAAAAATCTCAATTATCCTTGAGAAGTTACATCTGATAAAACAAAAGCTAGCACCTTTCAAGTTAATTGCAAATGATGTTGAAAATAAGTTGATCGAACTTGCAGAATTAAAGGACTCTCAAGAATTTGATGCTCAGGAGTTAGAAGAACATGAACATGCTTTGCATCGCTTTAAAGAAACATACATTATAACAAGCGCATTTGAAAATAAAATTATTGAATTTGAAAATAATTTAAAAGGGCTCTTCAAAAAAATGAAGAAGGTGGAACGATACTCACATAAGAACAATTTAGAAATAAATGGTGTTCCCGAAATCCCCGATGAAATACTGAAGTCCACTGTTATTGAGATTGCTAAAATTCTAGGTATCAAAATGAAATTACGTGACATTAAATTCGCTTTTACAACTTCACGAAATCTTCCCGGAAACAATGTTATTAAACCGATTATCGTGAAATTCAAAAAAGATCAGCATAGAGACAGACTTATCTTAGCGGCAAAGAAACGCAGCATCTACTCTAGAGAACTCGGTTTTACTGGTGAAAACCGCAAAATATATTTGAACAACCATTTATGGAGAGAAAAAAAGATTCTACGTAACAGAATACAATCAGCTGCAAAACTGATAAACCATATATACGAGTGGACGAGTAATTGCAGCATTTTGATTCAACAACACGGTAATTCTTCAAGCGTCACCATCATTATAGAATAAGATATCAAAAAATATTTTATTAAGACATTTTACAATTTCGGTAGTTGTATTTACTATTAAGAGGATAATTGCTCAGTACCCTATTATTATTTTTCAAATTTCTTCTCCCATTTGCAATATTTATTCAATTATTTATACTGCTTCTTTACTTTCCTTTTATTACAAAATATATTTTTAAAATGATTGTTTATGCTATCGTTATTTGTAAAGAGATACTGACTTTACAATATAGGCACATCTGATGTACAAAGATGCACCCGTTCAATCATGCTTTAATTCCATTTTATCGTTTATTTTCTAAATACTTTCCGAATGACTTATCACAATTTAAAACAATTATTTACATTGTCCCAAACTTGTTTTAAATTCCAAAATGACGTAATTAATAATTTAATATATTCTCTAAATATCTAAGGTCTATAAAATAAGACAGATACTTTAATAATAAATTATTTGAGGGAGAATTATGATGTGATAAGGTCATGTCAGATGGGCCCAAACTTATTAGGCCTACCATCCCCTTTTCAGAAAAAAAATTCAGCCCCCCTCCCCTGAAAATTTGCATTCTTTAAACGAACAACCGTAAGATGCAGTGATCAATTTGTGTTTTTTATGAATACATATTTCTACCTACGTCCAGTGAATAACTTAGTAAATTATAACATAGTAAAGAGTTACGGTGAGAAATCTTAGACGAAAATAAACTGACAAGCAACATACTGATTTCATTGTTCGCAAAAGTTTAAAAATGCTTGGATTCATTTTAAAAGTCACTAAATTTTCAATAAAGTGAAAGCTTTTAAAATTATCTTTAACTTATACTTTCAAAGGTAACAACGCCTAAACATATTTGTTACTTATCTGGTTCTCTTAATATTTATTTTACCTTTAGCACACTATTTAGTCTTGTAGGAATTATTGTAAGGTAACAGTGTTAACGATTTTATAAAGCCAATCTCATATTAAAAATATGAATGAATATAATCAAATCATCAAAAATGACTACGGGTCAAATACTCCTTTTCTCATACTTTTCACTGGTCTGAAATTGACTGGTCATACATCACATCAGTGAACAATTGTCACACTATAATAAAACATGTGAATAAAGGATTTTTTATGTATTTTAAAATTACCTTGGTGTTTTTAAACAATTTATTAGTAATTAATACGTTATTACTACTGATTTATTGTATCTACAAGTTAGTTATAGATAAAGTGTTGTAAATTCATTAATAATTACTTCGTCATTACTACTGATTTATCGTATCTACGTGTTAGTTATAAAGTATTGTAAATGTATTAGTAATAACTTCAGTATTACTACTAATTTATTGTATCTACGTGTTAGTTATAGATAAAGTGTTGTAAATTCATTAGTAATTACTTCGTCATTACTACTGATTTATTGTATCTACATGTTAGTTATAAAGTGTTGTAAATGTATTAGTAATTACTTCGTTATTACTACTTATTTATTGTATCTACATGTTAATTATAGATGAAGTGTTGTAAATTCATTAGTAATTACTTCGTCATTACTACTGATGTATTGTATCTGCGTGTTAGTTATAGATAAAGTGTTGTGAATTTATTATTAACTAGCTGTACCCTGCCACGCGTTGCTGTGGCTAAGCCTGGTTAAATGTAAAATAAAGAAAAGAGAAAACACACGTTTCTAATATGTTTAACTTCACAATGCTTATGGGTATACAATATTTTTGATGCATTTAAGCCACTCTTAGTTTGCCGCGTTCATTCTCTTGAGAAAGAAGCAGATCTGAAGCTGCAGAATGCGATCGCCGTGCTCGCAACCGTGCATCTTCTGCTTCTTGCTTCTGTTTTTTATTATAATTGATTTGAAAATTGGAAAATACTTTTTCAACCAATTTTTCTTTTGACGTCAGTAAATTGCAGACAAATTTGCCCCAATACGTTTTATATTTGTAACGACGTTCAGTAATTTTAATTATTTTATCGACTTTAATATAAGGTTCGATTCTAATAAATACCAAGTTATTTAAGTAAATACATTACAAAAAACTAACAACAATGACAAATTAATACATCTTGTTACAAATTAGCAAAAATTTGGCAGTTCGTTAGAATTAAATATAAAGTTTATCAAAAATGTACAAACCAACATCACGCCGTCTCTCTGAAGCACATGATTGCGTCACTCCAAGAGGTCAATTTCCTATATGATTTGAATATAAATAATAATCAATCAACACAATTCAATTTTACAATAATCGAACTGAAAAATAAGTTGAAAAAACTAAGTGAAACAGATATTTTTTAGAGCTACATGTCAACGACGCACACATTACGTAATGGCGCATAACTTATTTAGTATAGCGAGTGTTTTTACATTCAAGCAGATGGTGCTATTTTTCAATAATCGTATTTGAAAATTTAATATTATATATTTAATATTTAATATTTAATATTCAAAATCCAAATAGAACTGTCAAAATTTCAAAGCAATCCGTGAATAACTTTCGGAGATTGAAGATTTTTAATTGACGGATATTTATATTTTTTAGATATTTAATTTTAATTATTTAATATTTCTTAATTAATTATTTAATATTTAATATTAATTCTGAAACGTCAAAAATGCAATGTGACATAACTGTCAAGTTTGGTTTGCGTGTGTCGCTGCAGGAAGCACAAACGTTATTTTGTCTGATTTATAACCTTTTTTTATACAATCGTTTATAAAAAAAAATGTGTATAAACATTTTTGTATACGAATGCAACCTTTTGTCGAAATTTCAAAGCCATCGGGGAAGAACTTTTGGAGATTAGAGATTATTAATATACGAACATTTACATTTTTATTTATATAGATAACTTAGTTATTATTACTGATTTATTGTATCTACGTGTTAGTTATGGATAAAGTGTTGTAAATTTGTCAATATTTTTAAGTATTTGTATCAATTTATCTTATGTGTATTTGTGTGTATTAAAATAAATAAATAAAATAACAAGAATTACTTAAGATATTGATGTTAGTATTTAAATGCATGTTACATTTAACTCACACAGTGAAAACCTTTACCGATGGACCTAAAAGAAACCGTGTCAAAGTCATGTTTGTATTTACTTGACACAATATTAATTTAGTGATTACCTATTCTTATCTTAAAAGTTAATAACATTCATATAAAGCTCTAAAAAAATGCAGGGAAAAAGTTTTGTTATTAAATAAAAAAAAAAAAACTCATATTTTTAATTAAAATGGAATAGGCCTACCTTTATATTCTTCATTTAAATGATCTGTTAAGAAAATATACGATATTTTTCTCATGAATTCAATTACTCTGCAAACTTTTGTCATCCATATTAAAAGTTTTTTTTAGGTAAAATAAATTTTTTATTCTCTGTTGCCTAGTGAGAAAGACTTTTTTTTTCAAATTGGGTATAACGGGTGTGTTTATCTTCAGTATGTAATTTTTTAAACAAAAAATAAGGTTTTCAGTCAGGATTTTACTCAAGGTGTATTTAATAAAAATCAATGTGTTTATTGAAAAAGGTTATTTGACAGGTAATAAATCTCAAGACTTTACTGTATACAATGAAAATGTAAAATACCTAATACAATATAATATAATATATTAAAATAATGTAAATTTGAATTGAAATTGAATAAACTACTCAATATAATGTATACTTGTAGGCACATATCTAAAAATAAAGGAAGTTTTTTTTATTTAATGTATATTATATTTTAGAATTTATTTAAAGTTCATTGATTGATGATTGAATTGGTTAACTCATATTGTATGTTAATTGATGTATTTAATTTTTGAATAAATTTCTTTAAACTATTTACTGCACTTTCATTCGAAAAGATTATTGCTTCCAAAAAAAAAATGTGTTTTTTTTTTAATTTTCAATAGCTTTATTTTTTTGTACAGTTCGTTGTTTAAATTTTCTTTTTTCCATCATCCAGATTATTTTATTTGAATATTTTTACAGTGTAGTTAAATTTCAGTGGCGCGTTGTCTTAACTATTTCATTCAAACAAAATATTTTTAATACGAAAATATTAAAAAACGTTTTTAGATGTTTCGAAGATCTTTTTTATTAGAGAGTATTTTTTACATTTTTAAACCAATTAAAATATACTTACAGAATATTCTACTTTATCGTGAGACTTACAAATTAATACTTTACAAATAAGAAGTAAGGCAATAATCTAAATTGTTTTAAAAAACCTAATCTAAACAATTTAAATAAACCACTGGCTTCTTCGTACTTGGACCGAAGCCAGTGGTTTGACATCAACCACTGATGAATCATACACGTCAAAGTTTATTTTATTTGTAAACCATCAAAAATAATAATTTTAAGAAAAAAATTCTTATTGCTTCAGTTTAGTTTTTTTTTAAATTATTTATTCATTATTTTGATGCTATTACAATTTGTATTCGTAAGCAAACGCGTTATGTTTCGAACACCAAAAAAAAAACAGATTCATTTAAATATACTTCAGTTAAGATTTTTGTTCTGTAGTGATTTGATGGGTAATGCTTAGCGGACAAATTGTTTTTCATATCACATCAATTTTATTTCTAAGCAAAAGTACCCTTGTATACTAAAGAAAGGTCCTCCGTACATACAACCTTTCCTCCATGCCCATTTGTTGCATACAAATGAAATCTAAGAACTTAATTTACGATATATAACAGTACGTTTTTATGCGCTCCTAATACAAGTTGAACCTGAGCTGACACTATTGAAGGTCTCTCTCTCTAGCATTTCGACTAACGAACAATGCATACATAAGCAAATCAAGTGATTTATTTTTTTACGTATTTTTTTCTGTTTTAAAATTAGGAATTAATAAAAAAGAGATTGCATTTAATACCGTTTGTTGAAAAATGTGTTGTTTTGAAATAGTATAAGCTACAAAAAAGCGACAATTGCGTCGCTCATAGTTCCTTGGTGATGCAATTTGTCTTGAAGGTGGTAATAAAATTATATGAGTTTTTTTAAATTACCTATTGTTTTTTAAATGCAGGACGATTGCATCATTTCTTCTGCACAAGTAAAAATACACTATTAAATCAATGATAACGGTACAAATATAAAATTCTGAATATTCTTTTGTATTTTTCAAGGCAATGTCACTTTGTAAAAGAATTTATGTTAAATAAAAGTTTCCATTTATAAATAACTTATTGATTGTAAAGAGAAGATAATAGTACTTCAATCATAATAATTTCTCTTTAATTTTGGAGTACTATAGTTGTTGAAAAAGAACACATATAAATTTAATATCCACTAAATTATATTAACGAAAGAAAAAATATCTAAGAAAATTTTGTGTCACTAAAGTATTATAGGTGGTATTGTAAAAAAACACGACGGAGATTTTTTTTTAGTTTTAACCAAGTTATTCTATGGCATATTAACCAATATTAATATAAAAAAAAACTGAAAACTTCAATTAAATTCACGTATTTATTTTGAGCTCGATAAATTCAAAATCTCGTCAACTGGTCCCGTTACACTTGCTTTTATGCGGTTTGATTATGTAAAACACAATAAGAGAATTTGGTTTAACATTTAACCATTGCAAGGGCGTTCATCTAACGTCGTTTTAGTACAAACTTTTTAAATTAATTATTGAATCATAGTGCGAGAGTAATATCACGAGAGTGCTTAGTATGAAAAAAATTTAATTAATTTAAATCTCTTAATTGCCATATTATTTAGTACTTTTGACTTGAGAAAAGTGTTTGGTTTTTGGTATGTTGACTTGAAAAAATTAATAATGAAATAACTTACCCGAATCTCATATTCAGTGTTTGAGTGTATTCTCAGCTGTAAAAGACACAAAATTCCAATTAATGTTTGTGAAATGAGAGATTAAATTATATTTACATAATTGTTTTTCAAAGATATTTTTAAGCGATACACGTAAAACATATTAAACAACATTTAATCATTTATTTTTTCAGATTATTTGCACATAATAGAATTCTCTAATTCGCACAAGGACCAAACATAAGTCCAAAAAAAAACATACATAAAACAGTTCAACATTTTAAGACTTATAAAAACTATCATAAAAATGTATATATTACACTATAATACAATAACAAAATGCAACGTGTTAGATAGTATAAAAAATGTATATTTCAAATATTACACTAAATTCAAGAGATTTTTCCTGAAGGAGCTGAGTGACACATGAAATACGTCTATATGAGAAACACACGGTTAACCTTTCCTTCCCTGTGTTGGGTATCTTCTACACGTTGCTTCTAATAACCATCAATATCTCTATAAATATAATAAATACAAGGTTACGATTTTAGGTATTCCTCCATGATATAATTACGCATTGATTTAAAAAATAATATTAATAATAATCAGAATTTATCGACTACATCGAGGTGTTTTGTAAAGATCGAAAACAAATTCGCATTTGAAAGCTGCGAGTGCTTAGTCTTGACGATAGGTGAATAGTATGCGGGAAGCGCGACACTATATTCGCATCTCACTCTTGCATACTAGACTGAATTGCGAGGAGCTGAATTATCTCAACGTCGCAAGCATAAGCGTAAGAGCCGGGTATGCGACTGACGTTCCGCGCCACTAGTCGCTTCTAGGCTTGCAAATAGGTTAGACGTACACCCATTCCGTGAGCGTTGCCAGATGGTTTTTTGATGTTTTCAGCAAATAAATCTCAATTATTATTATTTTTAACTTCAATTATAATTAATTAAGGGGATTATCTATTAATGCTCTTATTTTTCCGATTTAAAATCGCTAATTTTTTATTGCGTAGTCACTACCCAACACCGGAGCACGCGTATTATTTTTATCACCGTAAGGGAAGGGTTAAACAGTGTGATTGCTCTACCTACCGGCATCTCCAAAAGCACAAGCAAAAAACATGTACATATGTTCTGTGAAAATATGAATTTTTTTCAGATTTTCTGTCTATTAATGGAATACTGGTGATAAAAGACTACTCAAAGCATCATCGTCCATTGTATTTTTTTATTTTTTATAAATTCTCAATGTTTTATAAAAGCAACGATTTCAAATCTCATCCTCTATCTTAATTTTTGTTTTTTCAGCTGTATATTATGTATTAAATTATATTTTTATCCCTATATCGCGATATTTAGTCAAGTTGAGTAATCAAAAACCTAGAAAGTCACTAAATATTTCATTGCTCTCTATTAAATAAGTGAAATTTTCTATTTAAATAAGTAAAATTTTCTGTACGTTAGGCCCAAGTACAGCAAAACATACTTTTAATTTAGTTATATTTGATAAATGATCATATAAAATCCCTCCAAGTGTCCAAATTAGTAATTGGATTCCTTGACAGACTTTTTTTACGAATACCATGTAATTATTTTTAATTGATTTAAAGAGATGACAAGTACCGATACTTCTCATTCTTATTGACCTGCGTAGCTTAGTCGATAAGATCTTTACTTACAATACAAGGGCTGGGAATTACATTCCCGATTCAACACTGTTTTTTACAAAAAAATCTTGCTTCTTGAATATATATTTCTGATTATTTGGAAGAAATTTTCATACAGAAATAAAAACTTACAAAGTTCTATTGTTAAGAACGAAAGTGCTATACGATTCTTATCACACTCCTACAAAAAAGATAAAAAGGAGTATATCAAAAGCTTTGAAACCAGAGGGGAAATAAATTTCAATTAAAAATATTATTAATATTTTTATAGAATAAAATTATGTTTGAATTAAGTACAAAGAAACAAACATCTGCAGACAAATAAATCCAGGGATCAAGATATGTTGTTATGAATATTTATTGATATTAAAATGGTCAGTGCACGAACACGGTCAATTATTTCTTTTGATTATTTTTACAAAAGTAAAACGGAAGAATTCTCTTTGTCTTATTATTGTGTATTAAAATGAACTGATATAATATTGATGGTATTTAAGCAAAACGTAATCTCGAATTGGAAGTATTTTCCAAAATACGAGTATAGTGCTGTATTGGTCTGTTTCTAAAAGTCTACACTGTCGAGAATAGATTTATTTGAAATTTAATCTCTTTTTATTCAAGTTTATTCAATTCAAATTAAAAAAAAAAAGCAATGTGATGTTAGGAATCTGTCTCATTCGATAAATTGTTAATTCATAGAGATTGTGTTGTTTCTGCAAAGAGGTTCTAAAGTTATCACCTGAAATGTTGCGCTACCAGGAATATATAAAATGAAGTGGGTAAAAATGAGCATTGCAGTCGTGTGTGATGTCTCGTAAGATCAAAGTTGCTGATCACAACACAATATTTATTAGGATATCATAAAAAGTGAAAAGTGGATATTTTCTACTTCATAATATGAGTTCTAAGATTTGCTTGCATGCATGCATGATACAGAAAGTGTTAGTCAACTTAGCTGGTTAAATAATTATTGTCAAGTAAATTAATAATGTATTTTGAATGCAAGCTATGTATTTAACTAACTTTATTAAAAAGTGAAAGCATTTTTTTTGGCTTATTTCAATAAAATTATATAATTTTAATTTTTTTAAATTAATGAAATTAATCGGTATTGAAATATCAAAAGTATACTTATTTTAACACGTCTTAAGTCCACTTGAAAATGTTGAATTTAATCCAAAGAATTATTAATCTCTACAGCATCTTTGAGGTACAAAAATTAGATGACGTATTATTTTAAAGTTGATTTGCACGAATTTACTCAGAATTGTGTAAATATATCTCAAGCCTTTCCGTAGTTTAACCCCTTTGTAAAATTGCATTAAAGAAGTATCCGGAGAGCATAAAGAAAATGGAGTAAGTTAGATTATGTTTGTCAAACTGAGTGTGAGTTGTATTCATTTGCAGTTAAACAATGAACACATACACATTCCGTATCAGGCTTGTATAAATTGATAGAGATCTAACAGTTCTAACATTCTGTTTATTACATACGTCTATAATAAAGAGGTAATTTAGAAGCAGACAAAAAATGCAATATCTAATTTTCATCAAGAAGAGATGGCCTTGTTGATAAGATGCCTGTCTTCCGACTTCGAGGTTTCAGGGTTGATTCCATTTCGTGGGTAGATTATTAAAAAGGCGTTCCAGTCTAGTTTTACTTAAACACATTTCTAATTTTTCGGATATTTAATATACGTCAATAAATCCGATATGTTGTATTGTATGCAATCAACTTAACTGTATTTCAAAATTAAAATATTTGTTATATTCGAAGGATAATTAAGATCTTTCTTTTCCTCCAATAACAACCAGAGGAAGACCAAAGAATTCATGGGTGATGCAAAAAGATAACCTGATGCAGAGACACGGCCTGGAGGACGTAGTCCGGGACAGAAGAGCATACAACCTGAAGACGAGGATAACTGACCCCAACAGTCTTCGCAGACAGTGAATTTGAATAGAGCCAGGAAGAAGAAAAATAATTAAGATCCTTCTTTTTGTAGTTGAAACTTAAATATAACCTCAATGTTTCTCGACAAAGTACGGTTACTTTGTCCCAGGGGAACATAAAGACAAACGTGGTGTACCTCGAACTAGCTGCCATGATGCATCACAAGAAATTAAATATTATATGAACGATAGAGAACACCTGAATAAAAAGAGAAATGCATATACTCGTATTTCTCAGAAGCTTATCAAAATAGACGGAACGTTCCCGGTTATAACGTGGACACCCTTTCCTTGACCACATCTTTTCATATTCTGTTCTCCTTTTACATCTCTTCATTGCAAGAAATTTTTCGGTAGACTTCTTTTATGAATTGAGAAATTAATTAATTGTCTTGCTTTATTTTTTTAACCTATTATAATTTTTTTAAATTAATATTATATATTGAAAAGAAAATTCCAAATTTAAATATACTATAATATGTTTATTAAAAACAGTAAAGTTTACAACATACAAAAAATCAACGGCAAGTTTGGCAGAAATCAACTTAAAAAAACATTTAAAAATACAGAAATCCTCTAAATTAATTAATTTATTACAAACAATGTTTTAAAAAGTTACAAATTTTTTTTAATGATCCTATTTTTCAAAAAGAATTCTTCCTCTTGATTTTAAAACAGGTTTGTTTAAAATTGTCATATTGAAAAGCAATTATTTTGAATTTCGCAAAATAAGTTTTTTGACAAACCGAAATGAATACGAGTAGTATAAGGCAATCGTGGCGACATTTTCTTAGCCCGAAACGAAAGTATGCGTTAGGTGTAGAGTGAAAGATTTTAGCAACGCGGTATCAGGAGCGCAAAAGATTAAAATGTTAAATATTTTGTCAGTCGACTCCGCCAGTGTGCTTTCGCGCTTTGAAGGGAGTGGAGGCTGTAGTCGCTTAGAATTTATATTGCGTATTCGTCAAATTCGTTTTCTTTATCAGGAGTACATAAGATGTTCGGTGGTATTTCTTCGTTATTTAAAAGTTAACATAAGAGTCACACTACATAGTAACTCAAAACGGTTAATTAAACTTTTCCGAATATTTTTTTTTTATCTGTGTGAAAGTTAATAATCCTGCTTATTTAAAATAATACAGTTTATATTCTTCGAATTGAGTTGATATTTTCTTTGCGCAGTTTATGAACAAACATAAAACAAACAAGTTCTTTCAGAAAAAAAATATTAGGAAACAATAAGTCTAAATATATTATTTTCGGGAAACTGTGACGATCTTGGCCCACATTTGAAGAAACTGGACGATTTCTTATTTCCGAAAGATCATATTTTTAATAGTTATATTTTGAAAAGTAATAATAAAACATCTTATTTTTTAACTAATAAAAAAATATTTAAATACGTAAGTAAAACATTTTATTTTCTTGTTTAATTCAAAAATTATTATTTATAAAAGAGTGTCAGAAACTTTGATACAGTATTTCAAACATTAAAAAAAACAATTGTGGTTTTTCGTGAATTCAAATCATAAATAATTTATTAATTCAAGATATATTTTTGATTAAAAATAACCATTCAAATTATACTTCCAATTAATTGTACATAGATTAAATTATGATATCGAGACAGATTTTGTCTATAACAGAGTGCTACCGAAGCTTGATCAGTAATCGCTACATTCCCTCACATATAACACAACATTTTTTCATTGTTTCTTACGTTTGACCATTTAGCTCGTGTGCCTAACCATTTTCATTTTGCTATAAATATTAATTCCATTGTTAAACCTTTCAATAAACAAATCGTATACCACCTTAAACAATATTAATTATGGAATTTAAAAAGTTGAAAATAACACGTCATGCGCAAATGAAGACCGTATTATTTGAAGAGTGAGGTTAGTTTTTTTTACAAATCATTTGTTGATAAAATAAAAATGAATTTATTCAGTACTTTTACAACTTCCTTATTATTCAAAATTATTTATATTTGCTGAAATATTTCTTCTTGTTAAAGTAAGTGAAATAAAGCATAATTTCCTTTTTAACTGCATTTCATAATTTCATGAGAGGGCTGAAAAAGTACATTTTTCATAAATTCTTAGAAAACCAAAACACATTATCTCTTTTCAAAGACTTGCTACAAAACTGAGAATGTTGTACACAGGACAAAGTTTTACGATATATTTCCAACAAATTAATTAAAAGTGTATTCTAAATGAGGTAATTAATTGTCTTTGTGTTTGTCAGCCTGTGGTACACGGAGAATTTCACAACATTTTGACAGACTGTGTTTAATATAAGTATACTCAAATTTGAGGGGTTTTAACACTAAAATAGTGCGAATATATGTTTTATACTGAGTGTTATCAATTCTCATGAGCGTTGGTACCTAGGACTTTTATTATATATTTGTGTATTATAAATTTCGCAGGTGCTAGTAAGCGGTCTATAAAAGGGCGTTGAACCTTGTGAGACGCCTGTTATAGGCTACTTGTCTTGTATGGAAAAAAGTAAGCATTTAAAAAATTAAAAAACCTACTTATATATAACATAAGTTATACTTGATGACCATATTCTTTTAAATACAAATTTCAATAAATATTTTAAAAACCGTTTTTGAGACAACACATATAAATTTAAGCAATTAAAGTGTTTATTTGATAATGAGAAAATATCATTAGCCATTTTAATTATTGTCATTTAAAAAATATATATATATGACCATATGGGTGAATAATCAAAGATTGCAGAAAGTTAAAGAATTATGTTATTTGGGTAGTATATTTTTGAATGATAGACGAGTTCAAAGGGATGTCGAATCTAATCTCATTATTTTCATCACCATGTATAAAAGATGATGCGCACTCTGAATTGTCCCAAATAAATTGCAGGAAATGATAATTCCTCTGAATGTTCATCGAAAAGTTACCTTTTTGGTATATTTCCTTCTTCTGCTGCAATGCGAAGATATTTTTCCTCATTCCACATGAGTGTTTGTTGTTGTGCTGTGAGACTTTATTGTATTGATGTATCTTCATATATTTCGTCTAGTGGAATTCGATAGGCACTCTGATCACAAAAGAAATCATTATTAACTGTAATGTCGTACAGTCCATAAAGAGAAGTTTGGATTAAATATTGTAGTCATATTTTTATAGTTCTTTTTCTCACCAAACCAATTAAATAACTCGATCTGTGTATATTTCTTCTTTTTATATGGACATTATTACAATGATCATTATCAATGTCTCTTGGCAAATGATTCACCATAGTATTCACAGATATTGGAACATTAATAATTTGAAACTAAGTCAATGGGACAGTAACACATAACATATACGAGTATACTCGAATCGGTCCATATCAAAATCTGTTAGATGATAGTCTACAATAGTATTTTGGTTCAAATTACGGAAATTGATTTTTAACTTGACGATTTTAAAACAATATATTTTTTTAAATCTTACAATAAGTTTTGAATTAAGATAAACTTAATTTGGTTAATATTTTCTGATGACTATTTTTCAGAAACTCGGATCATCGACGTTATTACTGGACCTACGAGTATAATGGAGGATCTCCTCGCCATTTCAACCTCAACTTGTGATCTTGTTTAAGAAAACATCCCTTTGTATACTTCACGGACATATGAATCGTAACTCGGAACCGAGGAACTTGGGTAAAATTTTTATATTTTTTATATTTGCTTTCAAAATATACTCGTATGTTAGTTAGTATTCTTATCTATCATACTTATGATATGTCATAATTCTAGATTGTCTTAAGTTACCAGATTTTTTAAAAGTCCGATTTTAATAAAATGCTTCATCAACATATATCTGGATGATTGAATAATGGTATAAATGACCGGCTATTATTCTTCATGATCGAGTATGATAATTAGTCAACTTATCAATAGAAATTGCTTGTAGACGTCTAAAGGTTTACTATGATATATTTTCTTCTGTACAAATATCCAGATGCGTGCGTTTTCCATTCGCCGTAAAAAATTACCACTTGGGAAGTATTTCAGATGGCTTTGTATTCAGATCATCTGGTTAGTACGCCAAAAAGAAGTTACCAAGAACCATAAAACCTGCTTTTATTCATATAAATGACACAATGGGTATTTATTTTACTTTATTAAGGTGTAACTAAAAAATCGAGTTTGTAGAAACTTCAAAAATTTCCAACAAAATTAAATAAACTGACAGAAAACTCTGTTAAACTGGACTAGTTTCAAGTAAGTACTCGTTTGACTCTGGATTATTGCTTAAAAGAAAAACTAGAGGCCTTCTAATAATTATATATATGTGTATTTTTTCTAAATGTTCTTAACAACACTCAACGAAGTCAATAAACAACAATTAAAATCATTACTATCATCAAGAATCTACAAACCTTAATTGTAACCTTTATTATTAAAAAAAGTGGTTGGTATTCAAGCAACTTGACGTTGGACGAGTTTAAAATTTAAGCCCATTATAATCCAAAACAAGATTACCCTACATTTATGAAAAAATACTTCACCTGTCACTCACAAATGCACTGTTTTTTTTAACTTTACTTTACCTATCACTCACAAATGCAATGTTCTTTTTAACTTTACTTTACTTTACCTATCACTCACAAATGAACTGTTTTTTTAAACTTTACTTTGTTGTTTATGTTGTTTATAGTTAAGGCATTAACGTTGTTGATAAAAATAAATTACAAACTTTACGTTACTTCACCTATCACTCACAAATGCACTGTTTGTTTATTTTATAAGCATTAAGTTCACATTTATCTCTAATTATTTTATATCGTATTCCGTCATATATTGTCACTCCATCTATTCCTCTAAATGCATGCATTTCAAGAGCATTTTTTCGGCTCTTCATGATTTTTTTTTTCTTGTCAAGAATAATATTTTGAATCACTAATCGAAATATTAAAATAAAATATTGAAAATCAGTTTGTCAAATTCATAACCAAATATTAGTAAAACAAAATTTTTATAAATTTTAGATGATTAATATTTCAAAATCGGTTTTTCAGGAAATCAGAACATTATCTTCGTCAATGGGCCTTGTATTCGAAGATCTCCCCGCCACGCCAGCTTCTCCACGACAATGTAAGAATACTGTTCAGTTTTAGGTGAGAACTCTCTACACCGCTGCTGTCACAGATAAAGGGAGCTCAATTCGGAAACAAGAAACTTGGGTAAAAATTTTACGATTAAATTATTTTCGTTCAAAGTTTATACATATGTTTAGGGAGTCATAATTTAGGTAGATTTAATAAACTTTTTCAAAATAAACATTCACTCAAGATACGTAGAAGATAATTAACATTCATATTCCATAAAACTTCTTCTTCATCATCTTATTTTAGGCCTGTTGGCCTGTTATGGTCCTGCATCATTGTTTGCCTCTTGTGACGTCGACTGCCAGCTGTCTTCCATCTTTCGGGAGGTCGTCCTGGAGGTCTGCTCGCTTGGGGCATACTGCCCCTGGCCATTCTTACGGCTCTCGGTTCCGCCATTCTGGATACGTATTCGTTCCAGAACCTTCTTCTTTGTCATTCCCATCTGACAATATCTTCAACTTCTGTGTTTCGTACTCTATCAAGAAGGATTTTGCTAGCGATACTCCTGAGTACCTTCATTTCGCTGGTTTGATGTAGATTTTTGGTTCTGACAGTGTCGGATCTGGACTCTATGCTGTTTGTCATTATGGGGTGGACACACGTCTTGTATATATTCCATAATACGAGTACATTAAATAAGAAGATGCATGGTCGAGCGATAACGCATTGGACTTTCGTGCGGAAGGTCGCCAGTTTGAACCACGTGTTGTGCTACTCTCCTCGAATGGCACAGCCATTTTTCCGCCATGTGTTTGGTAGTATAAGTATATATATGGGCCTGGTCATATATTTTCCAGGGCCTGGTAATCTATTTGGTAAAGACCCGGTGGTTACGGGTTTGATTCCCGTTAACAACCACTTTTTTCAAAAGATTCCTAGATTGATCTTATCTTCAAAATTCTTTAACCCTTGGGCGTGCGCATCTAATCTGTGAGATGAGGTACCTAGTTTTTTTTGTGCCAATGGGCGAAGTTTACTGACAAGGAGGTGAGGCTTATAGTAGCTTCCTGAATCCTTACCCCTCACACAAGTGCATCTTTGTTATTTCTCCGATGCACCGTTGATCTCCATGACGGACGTTTTAATCTTCTGGATGAGTTGCGCCCGATTACGAAAGTATTTTTTATTTCGAAAATTATTTTTTTTTCTCAATATTGCTTTATATATACCTGCAATAGTTCGTATATCTATGTTGTAGTCCCTAATTAAATCATATTGATCCTTATTTACTATATGAATACAAACATGCACGCATGGTATGTGAAAATTGTTATAAGAATGTTTTCGAAAATGTTCAGCGTGAGCCTGGTCAGGGATAACTTTCTTATCATATTTTGATAACTCCCTTTTGATTTTGTGAAAACGTTTTATGATCACGAGTGAATTTGAATTTTACATTCTAATTCATGTTTGAAAAAGTGCTAGCATAGTGTTTACTTATGTTAAGTTTGTTAATAAGCTGCTTATAAAAGACTGATAATGTTGGTAACTAGTTAGTAATTATGAGAAAATAAAAAATGTTGTAATTGAAAAGTGCAAAGAAATGTACAAATGTTATATAATCATGTTTTAGTGAAAAGTTCACTTTGATAAGCTTTCCCTTAAGCATAAGCAGAAATTTAATTTTAAATCTCACAGATGAGTTGCGCCCGAACGTGTTTATTTTGTAGTGCGCCCGACCGAGGGTTAACATATTTCTGGATCGTTTTAGAGATAACCACAACAATTTACTCACAAAGCTATATTGGCCACTGTATACATAAAGAACATTTTCTTTCTCACATGCAAAATTCTTTCACGTTATGTCCCTTTTGTGGTAGGCAAAGAAAAATGATTTACACGTTTTTAATCCACGCACTTTGCTTTATTCTCATCCTCATCTATATATCTCGTCATACGTGCTCTTCTGTTTTTCTTCTTTCTAGTATTTCTTGAAATCGAAATAAATCTCACTTTCTTCTTCCATACGTTCCTCAGATTACTTCATCCTCCCCATCCATTTATTTCAGATTTTAATTCTATTAATGTATCTCAATATGACCTCATCTTCGTTTTGATCCAGGAATTGCGAGTTTGGTCCCAGAAGGAAATTTTCAAAAAGGATTTTTAAACATATTTATAATGGGTTGGAAAATATTACATTTATTAATTTAAAAAAATATAACGCTTGAGGAGAAATAAGATACAGTAATAAGAAGAAAAAAAAAATAAAGAACTTCAATATACAGCAGCAAGTGTATAAAAATTCTTAAAGAATAAATATTTATTTAGCTGAAATAACTAATTCCCATTACTAAGAAAGCTCCCATTACTAAGAAAGTTAGCCCGTGATTTACCGGAAGATTACTTGGAAGGTTAGTTTTACTAATTGCCAGTCTAAATAGGTCGATATTTATGTATCTCGAATAATTGTCAGGAATATAAAATTTTATGTTCTTCAACAAAGTTGGATTAGGCGTAGCTCTCGTCAACAACTTCAACATGTAAGAGGATAACCTTCCACCCTTCTTCGCGCTAAGAAGGTAGTACCTCAACATACCAAAAATAACCCTTGTTGGGTTGAACCACTGATAGAAACCACCATTTTTTAAAAATGGAATTCTCAAAAAAATATTTTTGACTTTCTTTACTATTTTAAAGAAATGATTGTTTTGTAGTCTTCACACCAATGATCCACTTTCTAACTAACTACAAACCAGCTTACTGTAGATGGATCTGAAAACCTCTGCCTCTTCAAATGACTTAGAGTTTCCTTATATAAACTATAATATTCTTTAAGAAGATTCACATAGTTCTTCAGCATGAGGACCAAATGAGTATACCATTATAATGAATACTCAAATACTTAATGCGTTATACTCTTGGAATCATAAGACTGTTCAGAGTATATCGATAATATTTGAAAGACATTGTTCTAGGAAAACAAAAAAATGGCAAATAGTCCACCAAATTGTACTTTACACAACAAACGTGTAATAGAATTCAATTTTTAATAGAATATAAAACATTTGTTTTATGCCCTATAATTGTCAAAAACATTTAACTTCTATTTCCATAAAGTAATATCAACTTTGTTTGACAATAATAAAGTGTAGATTAGTGCAGGTATTTCTTTAAACTATAATTTTTGAATAACCTTTGTATCTAGTATTCAATAATTTTTTTTAGTAAACTTAATTTGACTTCTAATATTTTTTAAACGCTTTCAATAAAAAATTTAATTAAATAAAAAAATGTTTAATCAATTCAACGAACGAACGAACAATTCAAAAATACATCTGTTTTTTATCAACATCAACTCCTTAGTCGATAAGCTTTTAAAAATGATAACAAGTTATAATATCCAGATAAATACGACTAAACAAGATATCTTCCATGCCATTGCTTTATGACATTTTCAGCTAAGAGCTTTATACTTATATATAACATAAGTTATACTTGATGACCATATTCTTTTAAATACGAATTTCAATAAATATTTTAAAAACCGTTTTTGAGACGGCACATATAAATTAAAGTGTTTATTTGATAATGAGAAAATATCATAAGTCATTTTAATTATTGTCATTTAAAAAAATTAAATATGACCATATAGGTGAATAATCAAAGATTGAAGAAAGTTAAAGAATTATGTTATTTGGGTAGTATATTTTTGAATGATAGACGAGTTCAAAGGGATGTCGAATCTAATCTTATTATTTTCATCACCATGTATAAAGGATGATGGGCACTCTGAATTGTCCCAAATAAATTGCAGGAAATGATAATTCCTCTGAATGTTCATCAAAAAGTTACCTTTTTGGTATATTTCCTTCTCCTGCTGCAATGCGAAGATATTTTTCCTCATTCCACATGAGTGTTTGTTGTTGTGCTGTTAAACTTTATTGTATTGATGTATCTTCATATATTTCGTCTAGTGGAATTTGATTGGCACTCTGATCACAAAAGAAATCATTATTAACTGTAATGTCGTACAGTACATAAAGAGAAGTTTGGATTAAATATTGTAGTCATATTTTTATGGTTTTTTTTCTCACCAAACCAATTAAATTACTCGATCTGTGTATATTTCTTCTTTTTATGTGAACATTAATACAATGATCATTATCAATGTCTCTTGGCAAATGATTCACCATAGTATTCACAGATATTGGAACATTAATAATTTGAAACTAAGTCAATGGGACAGTAACACATAACATATACGAGTATACTCGAATCGGTCAAAATCAAACTCTGTTAAGATGATATTCTACAATAGTATTTTGGTTCAAGTTAACGAATTTTATTTTCAACTTGACGATTTCAAAACAATTTTTTTTTTAAATCTACACAATAAGCTTTTAATTAAGATAAACTTAATTTGATAAATATTTTAAGATGACTATTTTTCAGAAACTCGGATCATCGACGTTATTACTGGACCTATTATGGAAGATCTCCTCGCCATTTCAACCTCAACTTGTGATCTTGTTTAAGAAAACATCCCCATCCTAGATGAGCACTCCTCTTTGTATACTTCACGGGCATATGAATCGTAACTCGGAACCGAGGAACTTGGGTAAAATTTTTATATTTTTTATATTTGCTTTCAAAATATACTCGTATGTTAGTTAGTATTCTTATCTATCATACTTATGATATGTCATAATTCTAGATTGTCTTAAGTTACCAGATTTTTTAAAAGTCCGATTTTAATAAAATGCTTCATCAACATATATCTGGATGATTGAATAATGGTATAAATGACCGGCTATTATTCTTCATGATCGAGTATGATAATTAGTCAACTTATCAATAGAAATTGCTTGTAGACGTCTAAAGGTTTACTATGATATATTTTCTTCTGTACAAATATCCAGATGCGTGCGTTTTCCATTCGCCGTAAAAAATTACCACTTGGGAAGTATTTGAGATGGCTTTGTATTCAGATCATCTGGTTAGTACGCCAAAAAGAAGTTACCAAGAACCATAAAACCTGTTTTTATTCATATAAATGACACAATGGGTATTTATTTTACTTTATTAAGGTGTAACTAAAAAATCGAGTTTGTAGAAACTTCAAAAATTTCCAACAAAATTAAATAAACTGACAGAAAACTCTGTTAAACTGGACTAGTTTCAAGTAAGTACTCGTTTGACTTTGGATTATTGCTTAAAAGAAAAAATAAAGGCCTTCTAATAATTATATATATGTGTATTTTTTCTAAATGTTCTTAACAACACTCAACGAAGTCAATAAACAACAATTAAAATCATTACTATCATCAAGAATCTACAAACCTTAATTGTAACCTTTATTATTAAAAAAAGTGGTTGGTATTCAAGCAACTTGACGTTGGACGAGTTTAAAATTTAAGCCCATTATAATCCAAAACAAGATTACCCTACATTTATGAAAAAATACTTCACCTGTCACTCACAAATGCACTGTTTTTTTTAACTTTACTTTACCTATCACTCACAAATGCACTGTTCTTTTTAACTTTACTTTACTTTACCTATTACTCACAAATGAACTGTTTTTTTAAACTTTACTTTGTTGTTTATGTTGTTTATAGTTAAGGCATTAACGTTGTTGATAAAAATAAATTACAAACTTTACGTTACTTCACCTATCACTCACAAATGCACTGTTTGTTTATTTTATAAGCATTAAGTTCACATTTATCTCTAATTATTTTATATCGTATTCCGTCATATATTGTCACTCCATCTATTCCTCTAAATGCATGCATTTCAAGAGCATTTTTTCGGCTCTTCATGATTTTTTTTTTCTTGTCAAGACAAATATTTTGAATCACTAATCGAAATATTAAAATAAAATATTGAAAATCAGTTTGTCAAATTCATAACCAAATATTAGTAAAACAAAATTTTTATAAATTTTAGATGGTTAATATTTCAAAATCGGTTTTTCAGGAAATCAGAACATTATCTTCGTCGTTGGGCCTTGTATTCGAAGATCTTCCCGCCACGCCAGCTTCTCCACGACAATGTAAGAATACGGTTCAGTTTTAGGTGAGAACTCTCTACACCGCTGCTGTCACAGATAAAGGGAGCTCAATTCGGAAACAAGAAACTTGGGTAAAAATTTTACGATTAAATTATTTTCGTTCAAAGTTTATACATATGTTTAGGGAGTCATAATTTAGGTAGATTTAATAAACTTTTTCAAAATAAACATTCACTCAAGATACGTAGAAGATAATTAACATTCATATTCCATAAAACTTCTTCTTCATCATCTTATTTTAGGCCTGTTGGCCTGTTATGGTCCTGCATCATTGTTTGCCTCTTGTGACGTCGACTGCCAGCTGTCTTCCATCTTTCGGGAGGTCGTCCTGGAGGTCTGCTCGCTTGGGGCTTACTGCCCCTGGCCATTCTTACGGCTCTCGGTTCCGCCATTCTGGATACGTATTCGTTCCAGAACCTTCTTCTTTGTCATCCCCATCTGACAATATCTTCAACTTCTGTGTTTCGTACTCTATCAAGAAGGATTTTGCTAGCGATACTCCTGAGAACCTTCATTTCGCTGGTTTGATGTAGATTTTTGGTTCTGACAGTGTCGGATCTGGACTCTATGCTGTTTGTCATTATGGGGTGGACACAAGTCTTGTATATATTCCATAATACGAGTACATTAAATAATAAGATGCATGGTCGAGCGGTAACGCATTGGACTTTCGTGCGGAAGGTCGCCAGTTTGAACCACGTGTTGTGCTACTCTCCTCGAATGGCACAGCCATTTTTCCGCCATGTGTTTGGTAGTATAAGTATATATATGGGCCTGGTCATATATTTTCCAGGGCCTGGTAATCTATTTGGTAAAGACCCGGTGGTTACGGGTTTGATTCCCGTTAACAACCACTTTTTTCAAAAGATTCCTAGATTGATCTTATCTTCAGAATTCTTTAACCCTTGGGCGTGCGCATCTAATCTGTGAGATGAGGTACCTAGTTTTTTTTGTGCCAATGGGCGAAGTTTACTGACAAGGAGGTGAGGCTTATAGTAGCTTCCTGAATCCTTACCCCTCACACAAGTGCATCTTTGTTATTTCTCCGATGCACCGTTGATCTCCATGACGGACGTTTTAATCTACTGGATGAGTTGCGCCCGATTACGAAAGTATTTTTTATTTCGAAAATTATTTTTTTTTCTCAATATTGCTTTATATATACCTGCAATAGTTCGTATATCTATGTTGTAGTCCCTAATTCAATCATATTGATCGTTATTTACTATATGAATACAAACATGCACGCATGGTATGTGAAAATTGTTATAAGAATGTTTTCGAAAATGTTCAGCGTGAGCCTGGTCAGGGATAACTTTCTTATCATATTTTGATTACTCCCTTTTGTTTTTGTGAAAACGTTTTATGATCACGAGTGAATTTGAATTTTACATTCTAATTCATGTTTGAAAAAGTGCTAGCATAGTGTTTACTTATGTTAAGTTATTGCTTTTATTTTCGTCACATGAACACATACCTTATGAAGATGTGACAGTTAATTTTATATACTTTTTATTGTGCTAAATCTTTTTTACAAATCTATTGCGGGTATTAAAGGAATTTAAAAAAATGTGATGTTATTGAATTGCATTTGATGTGTTGATAAGCTGCCAATAAAAGACTGATAATGTTGGTAACTAGTTAGTAATTATGAGAAAATAAAAAATGTTGTAATTGAAAAGTGCAAAGAAATGTACAAATGTTATATAATCATGTTTTAGTGAAAAGTTCGCTTTAATAAGCTTTCCCTTAAGCGTAGGCAGAAATTTGATTTTTAATCTCACAGATCAGTTGCGCCCGAACGTGTTAGGATTTGTAGTGCGCCCGACCTAGGGTTAACATATTTCTGGATTGTTGTAAGAGATAACCACATAACAATTTACTCACCAAGCTATATTGACCAATGCATACATAAAGAAATCTTTCTTTCTCACATGCAAAATTCTTACACGTTATTTCCCTTTTGGGGTAGGCAAAAAAAAAGGATTTACACGTTTTTTATCCACGCACTTTGTTTTAATCTCATCCTCATCTATATATCTCGTCATTCGTGCTCTTTTATTTTTCTTCTTTCTAGTATTTCTTGAAATCGAAATTAATCTCACTATCTTCTTCCATACGTTCCTTAGTTTACCTCATCCTCCCCATCCATTTATTTCAGATTTTAATTCTATTAATATATCTCAATATGACATCATCTTCGTTCTGATCCAGGAATCGCGAGTTGGTCCCAGAAGGAAATTTTCAAAAAGGATTTTTAAACATATTTCTAATGGGCTGGAAAATATTACATTTATTTATTTAAAAAAATAAAACGTTTGAAGAGAAATTATATACAGTAATAAGAAGAAAACAACATAAAGAACATATACAGCAGCAAGTGTATAAAAATTCTTACAGAATTAATATTTATTTAGCTGAAATAACTAATTCCCATTACTAAGAAAGCTTTTAATATTTTCTTTAAAAACATTATTGGAGATGTTAAAG